>CM042161.1:81543972-81580454 GCA_023376005.1 Doryteuthis pealeii | reverse complement strand
TATTAAAATCAATCCTATGAATGATTTTTTATATATAAACCAATTAGAATAAATCAAAATGAGTGTAATGTTTTTATATGCGTTCTTATTTAATTTCGTTAACTTTTCTCATTTGATATATTTCATTACATTCAAACTTATGAATTTAAAATATATTTTATGACATTAAAACTTATGAATTATGTAAGGGTATTAAGAAATTGAAAATTGAAAAATCAAAACTAATTGGGATTAAACGGATATCTTATCTTTATAAAACTCTGTTGAGTAATGATGAGAATATCTATTGTAGCCAATTCTGTCTATTTCATTTCCAGTTTTAGATGTAATTTAGGTTATATTTAAAATAGATATAATAATAGTTAACTAGTGATTTAAACATTTTTTATAAAGTTTTATAAAGGTAATATATCCGTTTAATCCCAAATTGTTTGTTCAATTTTCAATTTCCTAAAACCCCTTACATATATTAAATTCATGCTTTGAAAGAATACAGTAAAAATAATATTGTTCCATATATATATATATATATATATATATATATATATATATATATATATATATATGAGAAGTAAATACACAGCGGTGTGTTTTGATATGGCTTTTTTTTTAGCTGACAATTTTTGGGAGAATATGTGCTTAATTGAAGTCATACCTAATTTTGAAAATTAATTGATTAATAATTAATTAATTAGGCGGGCATACCTATTTAAATGTAAGGCTAAACAAATCGAGGAAAATCAATCTCTGTATGTAGGCCGAAATGTACATACAGAGATAGATTTTTCTCGATTTGTTTTGCCTTACATTTAAATAGGTATGCCCGCCTAATTAATTAATTATTAATTAATTAATTTTCAAAATTAGGTACGACTTCAATTAAGCACATATTCTCCCAAAAACATACCACAATAAAGATGAAGACAACAGTCTGAAAAATCAAAATTATTCACATCAAGCCTCATCTCAAAAATACAGACAAATAAGTCTGGATTTATATCTAGAATTGCCAAATCCACACGTTTTTTTTTCTTCTGGCTTTTGCGTAGGATGCATCATAGGAATTTTCTTCCTTCTCTTTGTGAGATAAACTTCTAGAAATTGTAAGAATAAAAAAAAGAAAAAAAAGATCTGAAGAAAGCAAAATGTTTTCTGTTATCCAGTGGTAAGTTTATTATCCAGAGGTAAGTTTATTCTAAATTGTGTCCTGTGTTTTGGGGTTTGAATATTGAATTGTTGCTGAGTGAAAGTTTTAAAGGTCAAGTGTAGTTCTATCAGTGGCACACAGCAAGGGGTGAAGATAAATAGAATAGAAATAGAACGTTTATATATTGAGTCATATCTATCTATCAGTCTGAATATTATCTATCTATTACAGTCTGAATATTATCTCAGTCTCAACATTATCAATGTATGTATATATCTATCTATCTATCTCAGTCTCAACATTATCAATGTATGTATATATCTATCTATCTATCTCAGTCTCAACATTATCAATGTATGTATATATCTATCTATCTATCTCGTCTCAACATTATCAATGTATGTACCTATCTATCTATCTATCTATCTCAGTCTCAACATTATCAATGTATGTACCTATCTATCTATCTCAGTCTCAACATTATCAATGTATGTACCTATCTATCTATCTCAGTCTCAACATTATCAATGTATGTACCTATCTATCTATCTCAGTCTCAACATTATCAATGTATGTACCTATCTATCTATCTCAGTCTCAACATTATCAATGTATGTATCTATCTATCTATCTTAGTCTCAACATTATCAATGTATGTACCTATCTATCTATCTCAGTCTCAACATTATCAATGTATCTACCTATCTATCTATCTATTTCAGTCTCAACATTATCAATGTATGTATCTATCTGTCTATTTATCTCAGTCTGGACATTATATATCTTCTCTATTTTTCTTCTATCTTTCTTTCTCTCCCTCTGTATCCAATTGTTAGGCTCCACTTCTGGAGATCTGGGACTGTGAAGTTCTCCATCAATGCCATTACTCCCAGGTCCACAATGCTTACAAGTCCTCATTCTCCTTCTTTTCTTGACAGAAATATCTATTATTATCATTATTTAAAACATACTATTTATTGTTCTGGGACACAACAAAATGCATGTTTTATCCTAAAATAAATCCAGTATTCATTCAATTAACTCATATTTCCCTTGTCTATTTTGTGTGTGTATTTTCAGTTTTAGCATTATGTCAAACTTTGACTTTCAACAGTCAATTCAGGAACATTCTTGTACAACTTGGGTGCTGGCTCTCGAGTTTGACAAAAAGGTTGCTGAATTGGACAAAAAACACCTGAAGAAGGCCAGAGGGTATATCGGCTGAAATGTTGTGTATATAATAATAAAGATGAGAACAAGAGTCCAAAAAATCTAAATAATACAAATGCCTCATCTAAAAAAAAAATTCTCACAAATCTTCTTATTCTCATGTGAAAACATCTTTGAGTTTTTTTAAGGAAATTTTCAATTTGGGTGTGTAGAAATCTGTGTTGAGTGAACAGTATTCAGCTGTGCTACAAGTTGAATCTGTTTCTGAGAATCCAGACTTAGTAGGTGGTTTAAATACCAGGTTGGGCTATTCTACTGTGTAGCATGGCTAAGTCTATTCCCAGGATTCTTATTGGCTGGTGGTTTTAGTGTGTTTTTTCTTATCCAAATTTGTGTTTGTAGAAATTTGTTTTCCTGTTAGCAGCACCATGTAGAAATTTGTTTTGAGTGACCAGTATTCAGCTGTGTTGCAAGTTAAATCTGTTTCTGAGAATCCAGACTTAGTAGGTGGTTTAAATACTAGGTTGGGCTATTCTACTGTGTAGCATGGCCAAGTCTATTTCCAGGATTCTAATGGATTTTTATCCATATCTACTGAACACTTGACTGTGTTCTGGCAGTTGGTACAGAGTGTATTCAGTTATGCTCTCTTTTGTTTGTTTGTCTGGTGACTGGACGCTTGTCACAGCATTTCTATGAAGGTGAGTATGATGTTCATTCTACAGGGTGTTAATGGTGAATGATACCATCGGTGATAATTGTCATGGTATGGTTAGAAAACATCTCTTATTTTTTTAGATTGTTATAATTCTTTTCCAAAATATAATATCTCTTTCCAGAAAATCATGACTGATCAACTAATATTTTCTTTTTTTGCACCAGACTAGCAAAATGAAGAACATGTGGAGCTGTGATTTGAACCCGGATTCTCCAGTTGTGATTACCATACATTTAAAAAATACTCAGCAAAATAAAGATCTCTCTTTGGCTAAAATCAAAGTCTGGAACTATAATCATAATCTAAAGGTATGAAATTTTTTCTTTCTCCTCTGTTCTGAGTAGGACTCTAAACTGCATCCAGGGGTGAGGCTCACAATCTCTGGAATTCAGGAGTGTGTAGACAATTTATTTGAATTGTTTCCCTAGTCCATTGTGACCTGAAGTAGTTGTACCTGTGAGCAAATTATAAATATTAGATAGGAATACTTGAAACCATATAACTGTATGCAAATTATTTGTATTAGATAAGAATACTTGAAAACATAACTGTGAGCAAATTATTAGCATTAGACAGGATTACTTGAAACCATATATCTATGAGCAAATTATTAGTATGATAAAGTCATCTATTTTCCTAAAAATTCCATTTACAGCAAAAACTATTAAAACACTATTCAAGATAAAGCAATGAAATTTGGTATGTATATGTAAAATTTTCTGATGAATATTATGGAATCATTAAAACAGATATAGCTCATCACTTGAGCTTCTTACAGTAGCAATGCTCATGGCAGACTAAAACGCTGTCAGCCCTGTGGTTTGTGGCTTTAGAATACACTGACTACACCTCTGCAGTGGGGTAAGACCCGACCCCACCAATGAGGCCAACTGTTGGCAGTGGCTGGTGACTCATGATACTTAAGGATAGATCTCTGGTAACTGAGCAGTCCATGACATGAAACACTCCACTTTGGCCCTTACTTATGCTAGATTGGCGGTCAATGTAGAAATTTGTATTTTTGGTTGGTTCCATCTAAAAAATGCTTATAAAATTGCTACAAACACATAAAATCCTGTCAAACCTTAAATAAAAGAAAATTGATTTATCTAAAGGTTTATCAAGATTGTTTTTGTGTATTGTTTTTTTTTTCATAGCTTTTTATCAGTGAGAGAAGTGAAAAAAAAAATGTCAAATATTCAAACACCTATTTCTTTTTCATGAATAATCCACTCACACGAGAGAGTGTTACTATACTTTGGTTATTTACAAAAATTAACAGTAATGTGAATCTGGTCAAATTTGGCTGAAAAATAAAATAATGAATGTGATTTAAAATAGTCTATTAGCAGTTTAGATTGGTCAGTGAAACCATATTACTGAGTGCAAATTATCGGTATTCGTAATAGTTACTTGAAGCTATAATTGTTTACTAAGCCGAAATAGCTTGTGAAATCTCTACTCAAATTTTTCTGTCTGCTTGCAATCACGTCACTCACCCCACTGCCAAGAAATTTGGCTCATTTATTACTTCACTCCTCTCCCACAAACTACCTCACTTCCGATCTGTACTCTTATAAAAGAAACTTAACCTTCGGGCGCCATTTCTTTTCCTAGCCCGAGGTAAGTGTTTCATTTGTTTTATCTTTATATCACAGTATTATTATTATTATTAGTTACTTGTGAACCTTATTACTGTATGCAAAATATTAATATTAGATAGGAATATTTGAAACCATATAATTGTGTACAAATTATAACTGTCATGGATAAATAAATTATATGACCTGCTGTAAGTCAGATGACATCCTGTCAACCATGTTCCTGATTTCAGAGACTTCTTCTGATTATAGCTAATCACATCTACATCAAGAGTCAATAACCAACAAAATAATTAAGTGCTTCATCTAAAAAGTAACAGGGCAGTCAATAACCAGCATAATTGTAATGACAAAGGATAACACAATTAGACTTTGGAAAACTTTATTCGACTTAGAATAATTGGTACACTTATTAAGAGTTTATATAGTCTAGTATTCACTTGAGAGATCGTCAATCATAAAATAGGGGATGTAACTCTCAATAAACTTATTACAATAATAATTAAGTGCTTCATCTAGAAAGTAACAGGGCACTCAATAACCAGCATTATAGTATTGACTGTCCCAACTTGTGTTTTAAAAAGAATCCATTAAATATAAATGTATTCTATTTGAATTTCTTCTTTTTTGCTGTTCCCAGGATCTGGATACTGGAGTGAAACAAATAAAAATTTCTGTTGGTGACAAACTTTTTTACAATGGCAATATCGAGAAGGGTTGCGGAAATCATATTTTTGACTACAGCACAAACATCGACCTATCTACCTCAATTCCCTCTTCGTTGCAAGTGAACAACAACAACAACATCAGCCTTCTCTCGAAACGTAGCTCGACCGAAGGTGACCTTTATAAACTTTCTCACTGCCAACCGCAGCTGCCAAGAAAGGCATCTTTAAACCCAATCAATTCCCCGATCCTGTCTCCAGCTCTCTGCACAGGCCAACCCACGATCAGCTCCCAGAACACTTCAATTGATTTAGAAGATTGTCTCAAAGATGCCCTGAGGAGTGACAAAGGTTTGAACCTTCCACTTTTGGCATCAAAGAACACGACTCCACATGATAAAGAACTCGGTTTTGATTTCCTAAAAAGAGAAGATTCCAGTGATGGATTGTTTTCTGGAAAAACTACAAATGTTACCAAAGAGAGTCCGCGGGAAAAAAGAACTGAGATTGAAACTGGTAGCTTCAACCGAAAATACCTGGAGAAAATGAAAAGCCTCAAAGGATTTGGTGATTCCGAAATCTTACCAGGTAAGTATTTGCGACATTGGTTGAGATTGAACTCAAAATTCCACAACCCTTAAGTGGTATGTGGTACTTTCTTAAGAATAGTTCTTTCTGGGTGGGTAGTGGAAAAAATTGTTCTTGTCCCTTAAGAGGGCACCTCAGGCACCAGGCAGTAATCCTGATTTTAACCTTGGTATTTACCAAGACCTCTCACCAGGTTAGGATGTGACACAAGGTCTTTTTAACGTGGGAAGCCACACACAAACCGAAGCTCATGTAATGGGCACTCAAAAAAATGGATGGATCCCATCAGATCATGCTGTTAATTTGTCCATAATTAAAAGTATGAAGCGGAGGTGGGTGCTACCTGAAAAGATTAATCCCAGAGAGCCTTCCTCTGAAAAAAAAAAAAAATTAACTTATAATAAAAAAAAATTTGTTCAGGTGTACTTATTTATGGGTGATAGATACTATAAAAAAAGTAAGTAAAGTCGTTGGGGTAGCCCAAAGTTGGTATCAGCCAATCAGCGAGGGAGTCTATCCCCTTTTCACTAGCGCTAGACGAAGTAGATTGTTTTACATCTGAGGTGGAGCGCCACACCTACCATCAGCCCCTTATGTTGAATTGCATGAGTTAGTACACTGTTAAATTGAACAACAATAACTAACTGAGCATAACTGTATTTGTACATGAAGCAGTTGGTATTTATATCACTCAGGACTATTCCATACTTTCATCTGGGTGATCCCATTCCTTGAGTCCTGATTGGCTATTGGTTTTGGTGTGGTTATGGTGGCAGATAAATAATCCACCATTTTTCACTATGATTGCAGAAATGCAAGAACCATATTGAGTTACGGATTTCTTTTTGCCTTTCTGCCAATTTGACAGTAATTTCAATCCCACTGTGATGGTGAATATTGCTTCTACACACTAATTCAGTGAAAAGGTATATTCAATTTTTGCAAATAACTTTCATATTACTCATTTGAATTTGTTTAAATTTTGACAGTTTTCTCTTAACACTATATTTAAAATAGAAAAACACAAAGTATTCCAAAAAGATGAATTTATTCTTGATGGCAAAGTTGATGTTATGATATTTAAGTTTTTAGCAAACCTTCATTCAGACTTAAGGTGGAAGAAGTTTTGTATGGTTAGGGTGGATGATTTTCAAAAAATGGTGGAATGGTTGGTTGTCTATGGAGAAGGAGCCTTAACCAATTACGGCATAGCATTACTTCTAGTAATTCAATATAATCTTTTAGTATTTCATTGATAAACCAGGTTTGTTACTTCTAGTAATTCAATATAATCTTGTAGTATTTCATTGATAAACCAGGTTTTTTTACTTCTAGTAATTCAATATAATCTTTTAGTATTTCATTGATAAACCAGGTTTGTTACTTCTAGTAATTCAATATAATCTTGTAGTATTTCATTGATAAACCAGGTTTGTTACTTCTAGTAATTCAATATAATCTTTTAGTATTTCATTGATAAACCAAGTTTGTTACTTCTAGTAATTCAATATAATCTTGTAGATCTTTGAAATGCAAATTTAAAAAAAATTGATATCAACAATAGGCCACTCTGCAGACTTGACATTCTTTTATACCAATACTTTGACACTGAGAATACTCATGAAATTACCACATGTATAAATAATTAAATCATATGGGAAGGTATGTGGTGTAATGGAATCATTGGACATAGACACAACAAGATGAGTTCAGAACCTGGAAGTGGCTGTTTGCACTTCATAGACTATGTAGTGTAAACAGCCTCATCCAGGATCAGAACTCATCTCACAAGCACTATTACTACTAGTGCTTGGTAAAGGTATGAATCCAACTAATCTCTCTCCAGCTATAGGTAAATAGTAGGGCAGACTGAGCTCTTTAACTTTGGTTAGGCAACCAGTCTAGAAGAACATAAACTCTGAATTCTAACCTGTTATCTCCACTTAAGAAATTGACTTGTGTCACATCCTGTCCGTGTGGACAGGTTGGTGTATATATATATAGAGAGAGAGAGTATTGAGACCAAAAATGTCCGTGTCTCCTTTTTGTTGATGTGTTAAAGGCATTTGACATTGAAATAATGAGATTGTGTCTTTGAAACAAATCTTAGACAGGCATTGGTTGTCTACCAAAGTTTCTCATCTTGGTTATCCAACTCAATTACGTTCAGTTTGATGGAATTGGTCATGGCAGCAACTTGTCTAATTCTTTTCTAATTGTAAATGGCAAAATGCAACGTTGCACTTCATCTTCTGCCATGACTTTTATTTTTTTTTCTTCAGTGTTCTGCAGCATGACGACATTGAAATAGTCGACAGAGGAGATAAACAACAAAGACACTGTGGACACAATATGCACTTGCATAAGTGTTGGCCTACCCTATTCAACCTGCTCAAGTGACTTGAGCTTCAAATCAAATCTGAACTGGTTAATTTGCCTCTGTCAAAGTAGATTTGTCGTCTGAAGGATTAAATAAAATCTGTGTGTGTTGAAACATTTTGTTTTTGAGGAGGGGGGGCAAAAATGAACCCTTTTTGATCCTTTTTATTTAATATGAATAATACCTGTTGTTACATATTACTAGACTGAAGTAGGCTGTGTGGCTTATTCTTGGTATCTGCTGGACAGTGAAGGAGTCTATCCTCTTTTCACTTGTGCTCAACCTGAGAGATTATGTTTTGCATCTGAGGTGGAGTTCCACAGCTATCATCAGCTTCCTACTTTATTGCTCAGAACCAAGGTGTGCTACTTTTAAGTAGTAAATAAAGTCTGTGTGTTGAAACATTTTTTTTTGGGGGGGGGTTACAGGGGGGGGGTTGAGCTAAAAAATTAACCCTTTTGATCCTTTTTATCTAATAATATTAATAACTAGCGAAAGTACCTGGTCAAAAGAGACCAGACTAAAAGGAATTTATGAACACTATGTTCGTTTATTTTAGAATTTTTTAAATTTTTGTGTGTAACTCCCCACATTAATTGGGATTTGTGTTCGACTGACATGGTGGGATGTCAGTAAATAATTACTATATGAACTTTTGTGTTGTTAGTAAAGTGGCCAATTCAATCACACACAAAGAGTAAGTGAATAAGACACAAGTCAAGGGCTTTGTAGTAGTATATCTATTCCCTCATATATATATAT
The DNA here is from genome assembly GCA_023376005.1 of Doryteuthis pealeii. NCBI lineage: Eukaryota > Metazoa > Mollusca > Cephalopoda > Myopsida > Loliginidae > Doryteuthis > Doryteuthis pealeii. The sequence continues at coordinate 81,571,423 of CM042161.1, read as the reverse complement.
ATACATACTAACTCCTCATCTCAGCTGTCTAACAGCTATTTATCAAACAGATGCGACCATTATTTTATGGTATAGAGGGGAGGTAGCTATTCCTATACAATATGAACACATTGGAAAGTCTAGTTTAGATTAAAGAATAGTTTTTGTCCATAGAAGTTTTTTTTCTTCTCTAATTTCTTCTTTTTTTTCTTCTGCAATTCTCTTGACTTTCTCAGTCACAGGCCTGTTCAAGGCCATACTTACATCACTCATCATCATTTACTAGAGGGCACAGAATCTCCAATATGCACTACATGCCAAGAGAGAGATGCCCAAGAGGGCACAGAATCCCCAGTAATAAATGTCAAGGTGCTGAATGGTATAGTTCCTCCAGGCATTTACTAGTTCAGTCCCAATGGACAAACTGCAACAGATTAAGTAGTTGTTGCTACTACTGTTAGGAAACAGTCCACTAATTGAGGAGGTGTTTGGCTTGTTCCATTAAACAATAGTTAACACCCAGTATGCACTACATGCCAAGAGAAAGATGCCCAAAAGGGCACAGAATCCCCAGTATACCCTACATGCCAAGAGAGATTTACAGTGAAACATATACTGCTCGAGTGTGTAGACTAGGGTGAACAAAATAATACCAAGCAAGTAATTTGAGAAATTTTTTCCCAAAAATAAGACCATCCAGTATTTTACATTTCCTAAAAGAAGTGGGATTCTACTTAAGAATATGAATAATTAAACAATAGTTAAAATCTATACATTTTTTTTCTACCAAACTACCGCTACGAATCCAAAACTTAGTTGGCATTAAATGACCCACTAAGGTTGATATGTCATAAAACAAAACAAACTAAACCAAATCAGTAACAGACAACAATCCTGAAAGGTGGAGGGTGGGTGGGGGTTTGTGGTTGTTGAAGCTGAGCAGCAAAGGTTCTCGAGGCAACAAAAAAAAAAAGTCCTTGCTGGAAAGAAACTACGTTTGGCTTTTATATCTCTCCATTGGCCAAAACATTCTCCTTGATGGGGGTAACAGATCTGTAAAATGAGTTCTAGAGCTTCCCTAATCCTAAAAATTGAAAGTTAACCAATTTTAATTTATTGATGATTTCTAATTTTTTCATAGCAAGATCAACATCCTGATGTGGCACTGCATCTATGATAAAGATTTTTTTCTATAATCATTTCATATCTATTGAACATTATTTTATTCTACCAAAAAGATAGTTTGTTTTTTGCTCTTGTTATTAAAAAAAAAAGACTGACTTTTCTTTCAGATATTTTTGACTGCCAATCATTGAGTCCACGTACAATTTCCCAGCAAAAAGAAATTGGTGCAACACATTTCGATAAAACACTGATTTCTCCTGATTCACCAAGATCAATTTCAGAAAAGTATGTATCATTATTTTCTAAAATGTTTCTTCTTACTGTTTCAGGATTTTATTTTATAGAATGGCAAATTTTCAAGGGGAAGAACAGAATATTATTAGTATTATCTGCTTTATTCGGACTATTGTCCCCATCTTCATTGTTATTTGTACAACGTTTCGGCCAATATGCCCTCCGGCCTTCTTCAGAAGAAGGCCGGAGGGTATATCGGACGAAACGTTGTACAAATAACAATGAAATAGTCCAAATAAAGCAGATAATACTAATCATCAAGCCTCATCTCAAACATTCAGAGAAATAGAATATTATTTCACTGAATGTTTGAGATGAGGCTTGAAGATTAGTATTATTAGCGTTATTCGTTGTACAAATAACAATGAAGATGGGGACAATGGTCCGAATAACGCTAATAATACTAAATAGAATATTATTAAATTGAAATATTAAAACTATAAAATTATCTAATTTATTAGTATTTGGAATACTTGAATTCATACAAATATAAATCTACAATGTATGCAATTCCCTAACCTTTAGGCATAAGATAACCCCAGAATGGTTGATATCATAAAATAAACTTCTGCAGTAGAATGTTTAAGAGGCAATTTATTATTTTGAATTGGCATGGCTTTATTTTAATATTTATCATTTTAGTCAAAAGATTTTTTTTTTCTGTTTAATAAAAATGTTTCAGAATTTTATTTTACAGAAAGGCAAAAAACATAAGGAGAATGTATGCATTCAACTATTCTCCCTCCAGCTGTGACGTTATGCTCTCAGGTTGAATGGAGAGATGATGTGTCAATGTTTGTTATGTTATGGCTCTTATCTTTGGAATCAGAGTTGTTACGATTCGTGCTGCCATTTTAGGGCTGGAGGTAAAAGCAGTTTTCCAGTGGGAGATCCCTTGTGGCATAAAGTTTGATCCTTTCTTGAGTAGAAAGATGTAGAATCAGTTTTAATACTTGTCTGTTGATCCTTTCTTGAAGTAGAAAGATGTAGAATGTTCTTTTACTTCCCTTTCTTTATAATAAAAACAGAATGGTCCATTATTTAGTTGTAGTGATGACTCTCATAAGAAATAAAATTCTGCGGATAAGTAACAGCAGATAATCGGGATTTACATTTTTGTATTTTTTTCTTGGACGATTTGGACGGTCCCATTTTTAACCATAAAGTGTTTTCAGATGATAACGGTCGTACTTTTTAGGAACACCAGTTTTATTATATAGATGATTCACGTTGAGTCTACTCAGAAGATCAACTAAAGAATTGAGTTGGTAGGTGCGTTATATAGCAAGCTGGGATGTTCCCTTATACAGCCTCGACCAGCTTATTTTCTGGGTTCTGATTGGCTGTTAGCTTTGGTGTGTATCCATATCTATCCATATTTGGTCAATATCTATCCATCATTTGACTTTGTTGTACAAGGAAAAACAAATAACATTTAATAATGGATAACAGTGAATACTTTTAAAAAGAATTAGAAAATCCTCAAAGAAATGAAAAGGCTCTTACCGTTGTCGCCTATCTGACCAGTGGCATAAAAACTAAAAGTTGTATGTGACTTTCCCTTCCCCTTTTCCGGTTAGGATTCATAGACAGCAAAATCTAGTGGTCGGCACACAATGGTATTAATAAACCCATTAAACTACTCTAAATTGGATACTGGAGTTGTAGTTAATTAATAAGACATAATTAACTGGTCGGTTTAGTGGCATTTACAATATTTCGATGGTGACTTCTTAATTTTTTATAGAATCTTGAAATATAAGAAATTAAATTCTTTAGACATTTGATTTAATGATTTTTATTTTATTTAATTTTTCAGAATGAAGAAAAATGATTCACTTGATTGGTTGGAAGATGATACAAACGATCTTTGTAAGTAAATGGATTTCAATAATTGTTTAATTGCTCTTAATTTTGATTTTAGAATTAATATAAATGAATGAACAAATATGTAGTTTTTTAATTAAATAAAGAACCAGGATATGATCTTTCAAGAAATGTAAAAATTAGGGACTGCGCCCCACTTCATTCTGAATTGATTAAAAAAATATTTTTTCAAGTTTCTTTAATGAAATAAGCTAATAGTCATAAAATTAAGTCGTTGAAAAATAATTTGGTGAAAATTTCATTAAAATTGGACAATTCCCTGATATATATATATATATATATATATATATATATATATATATATATAAAGTCAACCACAGACACCGTGTTTCGACATTTCACATCTCTTCAATGTGGTTAGACACAGCAACTACCTCTGACCAGGAGCGAAACCCAACTGACTTTTCGTCCACCTGATTCGTTAACCTCTCGGCCATTTGACAGCTACCATAAAATTGTGGTGTTAAAACTATTAAATACATACATTTTGTTTATATATTTTACAATCACCAGAGTGATCCAGTCTGTATACAGACGCTAACATTGGTATGGCAACTGATTTAGAAATCGTCATCCTCAGACACTGTGTTTTGACATTTATGTGGCTAGACTTAACAGCTACTTCTAGTCGAGAGTGAAACCTGACTGACTTTTCAGCAATCCAACCCCTTTCCACTTGGCTGTACATAGCTGTCAGTAAAAGGTGAACATTTAAACTGATAAGTACATACATCGGTATATGTATGTTACGATCACCTAGAGAACTCAATTCTGTAAACAACAGATGAGTAATGCCTTACACCAAACTGGTGAAAGTTCATTAAAGTCACCTCTAGAGAGCTCTACCGGGCTCTAGGAGCATATAACAGTTATCAACAGACACCATGTTTCAACGTTTATGTCTCATCAGTGTGACTAGAATTAACAGCTACTTATATATAAGTAAAGTTGTCGGGGCGGCCTAAAGTCGGTATCAGCCAGTGAGCGAGGGAGTCTATCCCCTTTTCAATAGCGCTAGACCAAGGAGATTGTTTTGGTGCCACACCTACCATCAGCTCCTTACTTTACCGCACAGATCCCTGTGCTACTCATAGCGCTGAGTTGGCGAGAACTGGTATCGAACTAGGAACCTTGTCGTTTCTAGCTGAACGCTCTACTGACTGAGCTAACCCGGCCCCTATATATATATATATATATATATATAGGAAATGCCATGAAAGTAATATCTACTATTTATTTCCACAGAAACACCAACAAATACAGGAAGCACAATAACTGTTGAATAGAGCGGGTTTTCAGCTATGAATGCTATTTTTCCGTATAGTCATCATTATTGGTGATATATATATATATGAGTGTTAGTACCTGTTAGAGTTCCATCTATGAGTAAAATAGAAAAAAATGATTTTAAAAAATGTGTTTAAAAAAAATGATTGAATACCCATCAAAAAATGAATAAACAAAACGTCTTTGGCATGAAATAACCCAACAAGGGTTGACATGCTGTAAAATCCAACCAACCAACCAACATAATTGTCATTATTATTATTATCCTTTCAGTTTGCCAAATCTCTGAAAGTGCTGAGAAACCGCCCGAGGTGTCACGTCGTCGTTCTATACCAAGACGCAATTCCCAGCCAATAGATGATCTCAAACGAATAGCTCCAAGCCTCACTGACACAGCAGTCTGGTCTGAGCCCCATGAGAATTTGGATCTGCCGTTATTACCGAAAGATAAAACCAACCAAACCTTTGATCAAAGCATTGGAGACAGTATTGAAATCCCTCTTCAACCGACCCTGAAGATTCGAAATAAACCTGGCAAAACCGATTCTCACTTAAGACAAAGAATTAAAAGAGATAGTTCCGTAGTCACTCCATCACCAAGGTGCATTTCTATTTATTTTAGTTGTTTTTATTGTTTATTTGGTTATTTCCTATAAGTCTAACATAAACAAAGGGGAACCACTCTTGACTGATGAATTATTTATTTATTTATGATCTACTAGGAAAAAAGAAGACGGGTTTAGGGTTAGGGTTATTTCCTATAAGTCTAACATAAACAAAGGGGAACCACTCTTGACTGATGAATTATTTATTTATTTATTGATCTACTAGGAAAAAAGAAGACGGGGTTTAGGGTTAGGGTTATTTCCTATAAGTCTAACATAAACAAAGGGGAACCACTCTTGACTGATGAATTATTTATTTATTTATTGATCTACTAGGAAAAAAGAAGACGGGGTTTAGGGTTAGGGTTATTTCCTATAAGTCTAACATAAACAAAGGGGAACCACTCTTGACTGATGAATTATTTATTTATTTATTGATCTACTAGGAAAAAAGAAGACGGGGTTTAGGGTTAGGGTTATTTCCTATAAGTCTAACATAAACAAAGGGGAACCACTCTTGGTGGAATGAATTATTTATTTATTTACTGATCTACTAGGAAAAAAAGATGGGGTTAGGGTTATTTCCTATAAGTTTAACATAAACAAAGGGGAACCACTCTTGACTGATGAATTATTTATTTATTTACTGATCTACTAGGAAAAAGAAGATGGGGTTAGGTTATTTCCTATAAGTTTAACATAAACAAAGGGGAACCACTCTTGACTGATGAATTATTTATTTATTTACTGATCTACTAGGAAAAAAGAAGATGGGGTTAGGGTTATTTCCTATAAGTTCATAAACAAAGGGGAACCACTCTTGACTGATGAATTATTTATTTACTGATCTACTAGGAAAAAAGAAGATGGGTTAGGGTTATTTCCTATAAGTTTAACATAAACAAAGGGAACCACTCTTGACTGATGAATTATTTATTTATTTACTGATCTACTAGGAAAAAAGAAGATGGTTAGGGTTATTTCCTATAAGTCTAACATGATCAAAGGGGAACCACTCTTGACTGATGAATTATTTATTTATTTACTGATCTACTAGGAAAAAAGAAGATGGGGTTAGGGTTATTTCCTATAAGTTTAAGGGAACCACTCTTGACTGATGGGAAAAAAGAAGATGGGGTTAGGGTTATTTCCTATAAGTTTAACATAAACAAAGGGGAACCACTCTTGACTGATGAATTATTTATTTATTTACTGATCTACTAGGAAAAAGAAGATGGGGTAGGGTTATTCCTATAAGTTTAACATAAACAAAGGGAACCACTTTTGACTGATGAATTATTTATTATTTATTGATCTACTAGGAAAAAAGAAGACGGGATTAGGATTAGTTTAATGGGAAAATAAATAATTTATCAGTCAAGAGTGGTTCCCCTTTGATAATGTTAGACCTATAGGAAATAAGCGTTTATTTATCTACAGGGTTAAGCAGAAATTACTTCTACATTTTAAACCATAATATGTGGTACGAGTGAACTTAGGCAAGTGGTAATGGTAGCTCCATCTACCTAATGTGTTACCATTTGTTTATTTATTTTTTTTCAGTTTTTTTACAATTAGTTATGATCACAGCTTGGATTGGTGCATATTGTGCATTTGCTGTAGTAATGATTTTTTAAGACTGGTGAATATGTAATTGCTGCACAGTTTTTTTGTGCTCATTTCATGTTAGGTCGGAATGATGCTGTTCCAGATAGAAAATCAATACTGCTATGGGTTGTAAAATCTTTCTGAAACTGTATTATTGCTACTGAAAATTCTATTAGAAACCTTTTTTGCCTTTTCGATTTTCAACCCATAGCCGTATTGATTTTCTATCTGGAACAGCATCATTCTGATGTAATGTGAAATGAGCACAAAAAGCTCTGTGTACCAATTACAAATTCAACAAGTCTTAAAAAAAAATATTTCAACATATATATATATATATATATATATACACACACACACAACACACACACACACACATACATACACACCCAAATTTTAAAATAAAATTTTAGAAAAAAAGATTATACAAAGGCCATTCTATAAATATAGGGCCATTTTCTTTTGAAAAAGGCAAAATACTTTTTTTTCTTTCTTTTTTTTTTTTAAAGAATTTTTTTCCGTAAATGTAAATTCTGTATTGTTTGGAATTATTTTATTGTAAAAACTATTTTAATTTTGCATAAGTATTTGTTTTGAAGCTATTCACAATGGCTTCATATCAGTGTTCTAGGCTTAAACAGAGGTCTGTCATCAAATTTTTGGTGGCTGAGAAGTGCAAACCATGTGAAATTTACAGAAGAATGTGTGATGCATATGGATAACATTTGACACCAATGAACAAATAATATATATATATTGTTTGTTCATTTGTATTGAATATTCTCATAATACCTTCCCTATAAGAACATATTTTTATTTAATATACAGTATTTGCTAGAATATAATACATTTATTTAATATACTGTATTTGCTATTTACTCTAATTGTGAAATGGAAATTTTAGAAAGAAAAGGATTATATTTAAATTAAAGCAATTAATATCTTTTTCAACAAATTTCAGTGTAACTCCAACTCGTTTACGTACAATTCTTGATGATGATTTTCTGAATGAGGCTGTTGAATCCCAAAATGAAGATGAATTTAACTTGGATATAGATGGTGAGTTTGCAGATGTTACCTTATATTTTTTATATCACACATTCACTATACACTTAACATCTTTCATTTTGTCCCTCACATAAACATTACTTAACAGTGTCCTGAAGATGGTACAATATACAGAAATGCTTAAGTATTGACACATAAAATTGTTTTCCCTAATCATAACATCCTGTGTTTGTTATATTTTTAAAATATTTTCTTCTCATATTGTCGGATTAATTTCCTCACCGTCTTTCCATATGTATATATATATATATTTTTTTCATATATGTATAAATTATATTTTTCAAAAAGATCCCAATATGAGACGTAGTAAAAATCATTCAAAATAATAATAATAATCCTCCCTTCATGTTATTACGTCATTAAAAAAAAACTCCAGTTCTCTGTGTTAATGTTTTCAATACCCCCCACCCATGTCTAAAAAAAACATTGGTTACTTGAACTTAATGGAGCCAAATTCCACCATTGTACGTCACCCCGCCGAAAGAAAAAAAAAAAAAAAAAAAAACAAATCAGGGAATTAACTGGATTTAATTAAATTTTTAGTATTGATATATTAATGAATAAAAGATATAATGCACCAGTTATTTTATTTAAAAACTTTAACATTTTTTCAGATCAGTTAACTTTGAACTACATATCTTTGAGGTGTAACACAGATTCTCAAAGATATGTGGTTCAAAGTTAACTGACCTGAAAAAATCTAAGTTTTAAATAAAATAACTGGTGCATTATATATTTTATTCATTAATATATCAACATTAAACATTTCATTAAATCCGGTTAATTCCCTGATTTTTTTTTTTCTTCTTTCAGCAGGATGACATACGATGGTAGAATTTAGGTCCATTAAGTTTGATTTAACCAAAACATTTTTATTGCTTTTGCAGTTTTGTTTTAACTTCTAAATCCTCTCAATATTTTCTTTGGGACTGTTCTTTTTTTTAATGGTTTCTTTTGGGGTTAGTATTTTATTTTATTTTTTTTTATAAGGATCCTTGGCATTAAAAGTCCGTTTTTTTTTGTAAAATCGTGGGTAACAAGATTTATTGGTCAGTATCATGGCTGGTTGTTACCATATCGAATAATAAAGAGTTTCTCTTCCATTTTGTGTGTATTTTCTTAAAAAGAAATGACATAAATAAATGTTTGAATAATTTAAATAAATAATAAAATTACAAATTGATTGGTTGTTGCGTGCTGTATATTTTTACTTGTTCTACTTTTCATTTGGATCAAAATTCTTCCTCTGTGCATTAAAAAAAATGATTGGTTTATTTATCTATGGATCAGCAATTTGGCCTAAAATCAGAGTCTATTTTTTATTTGCCTGGGATTAGTGTCTCTGATATATTAAATAGATTTTGAAACTCTGAAACCAAAAATAAGCTGCCCTGTCGGCTGGGGCGTTAGAATGCACCAACTGCACCTCTGCAAAGGGGTAAGACTCCCCCAATGGGGCCACCTGTTGGCCGTGGGTGGCGACCCATGATGCTTAAGGATAGAGCCCAGGTGGATGAGCAGTTCATGACATGCAATACTCCACTTTGACCCTATTTGGGCAAGACGGTCGGTCGGAGAGGCCTCCTCCGATCAATCGGCTGGTCACATCAAGCCCTAGCACCTATATGATTTTCCCAACCCTATTGCCCTTATGACAAGCCCCAATCCCTTTTTATCATATGGGTGCTAGAAGGCAGTGGCTGCGGGTCTACATGTCCTGGGAATGACGTTAAACTCTATCTGATGGTGAGGTTCCAATTTTGGAGGTTTGGGGAATGTGGAGCACCCCTTCATCACCATTGCTCCCTAGTCCACTCTGACCCGGAGTGGTAGTACCTGTTAGGGTCCCATCTATGGGTTAAATAGAAAAAATGTATTTAAAAAAAAAAATTGTATTATCCATTAAAAATTGATTTATTTCAAAACTTTATCGCATTAAATGACCCACTGAGGTTGATATGCCGTAAAACAAAACAAACCAAACCAAAAATAAGACTGCTTACACACACACATGGATGTCAATAACGCTTCGCCTCCACTCATTCCTATTTGTCATCTCTCCTAGTAGGTCCTCTGCACAGCATCAAGTATCCATGAAGAGCTGATCAATGTAGATTTTTGCTGGCCAACTCAAATTAGGTGATTCCATGTGTAAGTGCCCATAGGAGAATGTCACTTATGAGCTCGTCCTTGTTACTCCAGCACTGCCCTGCATGTTTTATTCATCTTACCCGGATGGATTGTCCTTAATTTAAGTCATGTTGAAAGCACCGATGAGCCTGTTCAATACTTAGATGGGTAACCATTTAAGCAACAGCAATCAAAATGACTTGATTTGGCATTAAATCACCCGAAAAGGGTTGATATGCCATAAAACAAAACAGCCTACCAACCGAACTTAAAACTGAAGTTAAGCAGTGATGAGCCTATTCAATACTTAATTAGGTGACCACATAAGCAAAAGCAGGTACTGTAAGCAAGCTGATATCAAAATGACTTGATTTGGCATTAAATGACCCAAAAAGGGTTGATATGCCATAAAACAACAAACCAACCAACTAGACGGTTTGTATGAGTCAAGTGGAAACCCATTACCCATATAAAATTAGCATCAAAGAGCTGAAATCAAACAAATATAGAGTTGACAGAATACATCGATATATAGATTCAAAATGTATCTCACCTTTCCAGTTTAGATGACATTAACAGCTTGCCATTCGTGACCTTTTTATCTGGTCTGTTGGTTTGAACAAAAATTATCTTATTATAATGGAGATTTGGTGTCTGTCTGTGTTATGATTTTTGCGATCATCTTTAGGCTTCAAACAAGAGCACTGTCCAGCGGAGATCCCTTGTATTAAGCAGAGTGCGATCCTTAGTGAATAAACCTTTGGTGTCCCTCAGTGTTGGGTATGATCCTTTGGTTGTTCCTTGGTGTCCCTCAGTGTTGGGTATGATCATTTGGTTGTTCCTTGGTGTCCCTCAGTGTTGGTTATGATCATTTGGTTGTTCCTTGGTGTCCCTCAGTGTTGGGTTATGATCATTTGGTTGTTCCTTGGTGTCCCTCAGTGTTGGTTATGATCATTTGGTTGTTCCTTGGTGTCCTCAGTGTTGGGTATGATCATTTGGTTGTTCCTTGGTGTCCCTCAGTGTTGGTATGATCATTTGGTTGTTCCTTGGTGTCCCTCAGTGTTGGTATTTGGTTGTTCCTTGGTGTCCCTCAGTGTTGGGTATGATCATTTGGTTGTTCCTTGGTGTCCCTCAGTGTTGGTTATGATCATTTGGTTGTTCTTGGTGTCCCTCAGTGTTGGGTGATCATTTGGTTGTTCCTTGGTGTCCCTCAGTGTTGGGTATGATCATTTGGTTGTTCCTTGGTTCCCTCAGTGTTGGTATGATCATTTGGTTTTCCTTGGTGTCCCTCAGTGTTGGGTATGATCATTTGGTTGTTCCTTGGTGTCCCTCAGTGTTGGGTATGATCATTTGGTTGTTCCCTGGTGTCCCTTAGTGTTGGTTATGATCATTTGGTTGTTCCTTGGTGTCCCTCAGTGTTGGTTATGATCATTTGGTTGTTCCTTGGTGTCCCTCAGTGTTGGGTATGATCATTTGGTTGTTCCTTGGTGTCCCTTAGTGTTAGATATGATCATTTGCTTGTTCCTTGGTGTGCCTCAGTGTTAGATATGATCATTTGGTTGTTCCTTGGTGTCCCTCAGTGTTGGGTATGATCCTTTGGTTGTTCCCTGGTGTCCCTTAGTGTTGCAAGTCCATTCGTTAATATTGAATAAAGTGCAAATGAACGGCTGTCAATATCAGCGATTAAATAGTTAACTAACCACGTATTCAGGCTGTTGATTGGCTGGGGTTTAAACCACGTGACCTTCCTTAGTCTATAAGTTTAAGTGGTGGATTACGGCACACCTTATATACAGAAAATATTTCACCCCCCCCACTTCTAATTATTTTTTTTTTTTTTTAGAACCTTTTGGTAGATCTATATATCAAAGTCTAATGGAGCATTTAAATATGCACTTAACCAAAACTACATCACTGCTTACATCACAATACTCTCAGGAATTGTGTAGGTTTATCAATGAATATCTAATTTATAGTCAAATTTATATCAATTCATAGAATAAATCTCATTTATTAATGATGTCTATGAAAATCTGAGTTCAATTTGCCTAAAAAAGCCCATGTTATTAGTGCATTTAAAATCCTCCAATGTGTCTTATATATCACTAAGGAATAAAGGTTTACACAATATATGGTGTGATTGGTATGTATAGTGGTTTTAACAAAACTGGGTTTAATAAATAACTACTTGGTGTTATTGATCTCTAATATCATTGTTTTATTCTCCAACATATTAAAATCAATTCTATGAATGATTTTATATAAAAAAAACAATTAGAATATAATTACAATGAGTGTAATCTATTCCTATGCATTATTCTTTAATTTCATAGTCTTTCTAAATTGATATATTTCATTATATTAAAACTTAGATACTGGTGGAGGACGCATATTCTTGCTAGTTGAATTAATGGTTCCTTTTTTTAAGTAACTGCTGACTGGACTCATGCAGGCAAACTGGAAATATAAGATTTACCAGGTTTGTTGGATTTTATGGCATGTCAACCCTTGTTGGGTTATTTTATGCTGAAGATGTTTTTGTTTTATTCACTCTTGTTGGGTATTAAGATTTTTTTTAAAACTCATTTTTCTATTGATTTAACTGATAGATGGGACCCTAACAGGTACTACTGCTCTGGGTCAGAGTGGGCTTGGGGAGTAATGGCAATGAGGGGGTATTCCACACTCCCTAGAGTGAACTGAAACCTCACCACTAGTTGCAGTTTAACATCATACCATGAGCACTAAGATCCTCAGTCACTGCCTTCTAGCATGTATATTATGAAAAGCTTTGGGGGTTTGTCATAAGAGCAATATGGTTGGGACAATCATATATATATATATATATATATATATACACACACACACACACCAACTCCTCCGCACGAGTAGGATGTGACACAAGGTCAATTTCTTAAGCGGAGTTTAACAGGTTTGAATTCAGAGTTTTCCTTCTCCTAGACTGTTACCTAACCAAGGTTAAAGAGCCCAATCAGCCCTACTATTTATCCATAGCTGGAGGGAGAGTAGGATTCATACCTTTCCCAAGGGTATTAGTGCAAAGTGAAATGCAATTACCACATCCAGGATTTGAACTCGGGCGATGAGTCCATTTCCCATGACTTTAACCATTACTCCACGCGCTGTTGGGACAATCATATAAGTGCTAAAAAATAAAAGTTTAGTTGATAAGCAGTGATGCTGATAGCTTTTTAATTTAGTGCGTCTTGGGACGCACAGATTTGAATTAAATGAGTCACCGGGAAATTTGATGGGTCCCAACTAAACTTTCTTAATAAATTGTAGAGTTTTTATCTATGAACAACTAAAGCCATCTAACCCTTACCTTGTACCCCGTAGTGTAATTGTTTCCAAGAAAATATTGAAATGTATTTACAATTAGCTTGAAATAATGGGGGAAGAAAAAAACACTGGGATGCATGTATACAATTTTTCTGCGTCCTTTTAGATTTTTATGCATCATGGACGCAGAACGCATACTTATCAGCATCTCCGGATAAGAATAAAAACATTTTCCATCAGAAATAAAATACCCCCCACCCCACCCACCAGAAAAAAAGAAAGAAAAAAAAAACCCAAAACAAAACAAAGCCAACTCTGTCTTGAAATCTTCAATTGAGACAAGTTAGCAAATTATTAAATGCAGCCACAAGAATCAAACATCAAATGGAAATGGTGGCTGTCAGTATTCCATTAAATTTTTGATATTCTTCTGATGAAGACCTTTTAAGAGTTTCTAATTTTCTTTTAGACTGTCAGGCAACATGTCAGTTATGGAGACAGCGCTGAAGACGTTGATTATTGCCGTGGAGCTGTTACCTATCCTGAGTGACTAACAATATGATTCACAGTCAATTTACAAACACAACAATCAATGGTTTAGTCTACTTTAGAAGTTCTGTTAAAACACCAGTGATTTTTTTTTTCTTTTTGAGATTATTATTATTATTTCACTCCTTGTGAGTTTTTCATGCCATCGTAAGCTGATGGTCTTTCACTGGGGTCTTGGGTGACAGCAAGTCTCCTCAGGGGTCTCCAGGACTCTTCTGAGTATTCTAGCCGATCTTAACAATGCTATTGTCTGGATGGTCTCAATTCTTCCTCTAATTTCCAATTCCTCTAGTCTGTTTACTAAACTCTTGGGGACCGTTCCAAGGGCACAAACAACAATTGGTACCACTTTTACTGTCATATTCCAGTTTTTTTCAATTCAATCAAGGTCCAGGTATTTGTCTATCTTCTCGTTTTCTTTCACCATTACCCTGTGATCTGCTGGGACTGCAAAATCAACCAGTTGATGAGTTCTCTTTTTTTTTTTTTTTTTTTGGTAATCAATACTAGGTCTGGTCTCCTGGTCAGGATAAGGTGATCTGTCTTTATCTCGAAGTCCCAGAGAATTTTATGTGTTTCATTCTCAAGAATGGATTCTGGTTTATGCATATACCATCTTTGCATGTAAGATAAAGCAAGAATTCTTCCATGCTATAACCATGTCAATGCTACTGTATGGCTGCACCACTTGGACTCTTAATAAACCGCTTAGAGAAAAAGCTAAATGAGAACTACACAATCATGCTGCATGCTGTCTTCAACAAATCCTGGAAGTAGCAACCCACAAGAAAGCAGCTGTATAGATACTTACCCCCTCCCCATCACTCAAGCCATCCAATTAACATGAACAAGACATGTTGGACACTGCTGGAGAATCAAGAACAAACGCATAAGTGACATTCTCCTGTGGACACCTACACATGGACACACCAGTGTAGGCTAACCAGCATAAACCTACATAAATTAGCTCTGTGCAGATTCTGGATGCTGTGCAGAGAACCTCCTATGTGGATGATTGAAGAGAGAGAGTCATGGATATCCATGCTGTCTGCACAATATGATGATGATGATGATGATTTAATAGACAAAAGCCATCAGTAAACAAAGTTGACAATGGCTATATGACCCTAAGGTCTAAAGATGTGACATCCGCCTCTCTCTCAGAGGTTGGCGGGTGTCATATGATGGAGGGAAAAAAGAGATGCGGTTAGTATTGACAAGTCACGAAAGCATCTTCGTGTGGATGTTTGCCCAGAGTGAAATTTGAAAGGGAGGGATGTGGATTCTAGACAGTTGAAATTTCTCCTCTGGCCAAAATGATGGCCTTCAAGACTGCCTCCTCTCCTCCCCCTCCCTCCTCCCCTCTCCCTCCTCCCCATCATTGTCAGATGCAGCTGGAATGCGTGAATAAAGTGGATAAATAAAAAGCAATAATGTGTCTGGTGATGACTTTATTTCCAATCACTAAGTAACAATTAATATCAACAGCTTGTGAGTTCTGTTCAGGACAAGTGGCAAATTCATTACCTAGAAATGCAACAGATGTCTTGCATTTTGTAATATCATTGACTGCCCTAATAATTCTGCCCCAGCCTCTGTGTGTGTGTCTGTGTATGTGTGTATACATATATATGTATATATATATATAGTTTAATGAAGTAACAAATAAAAGTTTTTGCTTTTATTTATTTATTTCGGAACGATATTACAACCAATGGTTTCTTGCTGAAAGCATTCATCAGGTAAACGAAACGGTTCCTTTGAAAATGACAGAAATGGTGTAAATGGTCAAATCTGTGCGTTTTTTTTAACTGTATTCTCGTGTTTGCATGTTTACGTGATGGGGAATGTTTTTTTTGCTTGTACATGTGCGTATTTTTGTTTGTGCGTATGTGTATGATGTCATGCACGTGCGCGTGGAAATGCGTGAAGGTTGTGATGATATGATTGTTTGCACGTGCGTGTGTGTGTATTTTTGTTTGTGCGTATGTATGTGGGAATGTATGAAGGCTGTGATGATATAATTGTCTCCACGTGCGTATATATATATGTGTGTGTGTTGAAAGGATAAATAAATAAAGGAAAGAAAATGTTGAATGGATAAAAATGGTTTAATGAAATGCCAACACGTGTTTCTAACGAGAGTTTGTCCATGTACACACTGTATTCTATTTATTATTATTTTAAATCTGAAATAAAATGATGATAATAGAAAAATATAGAATATTTAAGTATACAAAGAAAAAACGGCCTTCTTCAGGGCTAAATGTTTGATATTTGAAGTTAAAATGGTTAAAATACAGAGAATTTAGAAGTCTTCGAAAAAAGAATTAAAAAAATTTTTAAAAAATATTTTTGAGATGCTTACAGTTGGAGAAATAAAGTAATATTTGGTGACACGGTTTGAGAATAAAGAATATTGAGTGATGAGTGACTTTTGAAAAAAGGGAAATTTTAAATTTACGTAAATAATATTATTGACTTTTGCAAGAAAGTTGAAGAAGAAAGTTTTAACTTCAGATATTATCTTTGTCACCTTTTGTTGTGCGTGAATGAGAATTCTGTTGAAGTGAATGACCTGCTAAGTCTGAATGAATTTAACATGGCCCTCGGGGAATATTCCATATTTGCATTTGGGTGATACCATTCTCTGAGTCCTGATTGGCTGCTGACTTTAGTGGATCTGTGCTGCTTAGATAAATAAACTACCAGAAATCAAAGAAACCAAAACAGTCCAAAAAAATCTAAAAATACAAATTATCATGCCTCATCTCAAAAATTCACACAAATACCATATTTCAGTAGGGTCAAATTTTAATGTCTTGCACAATTCCCAGTGGATCACCGTTCGCACACACTTGCGTTTTATCTTACGTTTAGTGCCATTTTATTGCATTCACTTATGTGATTAACCATTTCATGTCTGTCACCACATAAACTACACTTGGTATTCTTCTACATATTAATTTTTTATTTGAAAAAAATATTATTATTATCATACAACACAAGTTGTTGATAGACTCATAGAGAAGACTAGTATATGAAGCTACCCATGAGGAAGTGGAGGCACGTGGTGTAATGGTTAGAGTCGTAGGAAATGGACATGGTGACCGGAGTTCAAATCCTGGATGAGGCTGTTTGCATTTCACATAGCGCTAATACTTTTAAGAAAGGTATGCATCCAACTACTGTTTCTCCAGCTATGGATAAATAGTAGGGCAGATTGGGCTTTTTAGCCTTGGTTAGACAACCAGTCTAAGAAAAGATAAACTCTGAATTCAAACATGTTGAACTCTGGTTAAAAAATTGACCTTGTGTCATGTCCTGCTTGTGTGGAGGGGTTGGTAAATATATATATATATATATGTATATATATATATATGAAGCAAGCCAACTTCCCAGAAAATAGTCATCAAATCAGCATTGAAGAGAAGAGAAACTGGTGACCCCCCCCCCCCAAGACCCAACCAAAAAACCAAGTTTATGAATGAACTTTTAACTGCACATGCACCAATAGGATGTGAATGGGTCTGAAAAGGGCCTAATTAATGACTAAAGAGCTTAGCAGGAGATTCTCTCTGCCATAAACATTTTTGTTCATGAAGCATTGCCAAAATTATACAAAATAGAAAATGATCGTTGATTTTGAGGTCATAGAAGAAATGGTCAAATCACTCTTTTGTATTAAAAGTGCTGAGTGTATAATCTGTCACTATGTGTGTATGTATATATATATATGTGTGTGTGTGTCTGTATGTGTGTGTATAGGGCAGGTTTAGTTCAGTTGGTAGAGCACCCACCTTGGCAATTGCAAGGTTCTGAGTTCGACTGGGGCTCTGGGGAATGTGGACTACCCCTTCATCACCATTACTCCCAGGTCCACTCTGATCCGGAATAGTAATACCTGTTAGGGTCCCATCTATAGGTTAAATAGAAAAAAAATGAGTTAAGAAAACTTTAGTTTTAAAAAATTGAGTACCCATCAAGAATGAATAAAACAAAATGTCTTCAGCATAAAATAACCCAACAAGGGTTGACATGCCATAGAATCTAACCAACCAACCAGTCTATTTTGCTAAATTTCATACCCTTATGGTCAAGTCATGTTGAAAGCCCCAGTTCCTGCTATATCACTGAAATTAAGCAGCAATGAGCCTGTTCAATATTTAGATGGGTGACTATTTAAGCAACAGCAAGTACTGTAAGCAACCTGAGACCAATATGACTTGATTTGGCATTAAATGACCCGAAAAGGGTTGATGTGTCATAAAACAAAACCACCAACCATTATACCACTTTTGGCATTCATGTATTCTTTTCTAAACAGACGTCAAAATGGTTGACAAAAACAAAAAAAAAACAAAAAGGATTCTCTTCTTGGTTTTCCTGTGTCTGGCGTATTACAGCTTGTGTAACTGGAGACTGTCATTAAACTCATGACAAAGATTCCTTTATTATTTATATTCTCTTTCTCTGTCTTGTCTTACTCCAGCTAAATCTTCTAAATAAATGAGGTTGTTATCAGAATAAAAGAAAGATTTTTGGACCGAGTTACCTTTAAGCACCCCAGGGGTAACCTGGATTCAGAAGGACATGTTTCACTTTGCACTGTCAACATCCGGTTGTTTGTTAGGGGTTAGGGTTAGCAGTTAGTTTTATAATTTAAAAAAAAAATGCATCTAAAAATCGTCTGGTAACAAACAACCAGATGTTGACGGTGCAAAGCGAAACATGTCCCTCTGTATCCAGGTCACCCCTGGGGTGCTTAAAGGTGACTTGGTCCAGATTTTTATTACAGTACGATTTGTATAAATTGATAAATTCCCCAAATAGTTTGGCAAAAAAATCTGCATTGACATTAATTCAGCTTAGACATCAGCAAATCTTGAAGGTGAAAATCCTGGTTATTTAACCAACCCACTACAAAGTATATAACACAAGGTCTGTTTAAAAGTATGGTGCTCCACAGGAAGCATGCCTCCTAATGGGCAGTGCCAAACATTGCTCAGCCCTTTCAGCATTTCCCTTCTCTTATCATCATTGAATTGTAATTGGCAAATGAGGTTGGTGTCCATTTGCCTTCATGCTAATGCACTTAGGAAAAAACATTGTAACGTAGTGCCTTTTCTTTGACGGTACCAAATATCTATATGTTGCATACCTCTTTACCGGCACTATATATCTATACGTTATATACTTCTCTTACTTCTTCTCTATCGTCTATTCTTCTGGCCAGATCTGGTATATCTTCTAAGGTCTCGTCTGGTCTTCTATTGAGAATTCCGGGTCTGGTTTCCGCTGGGGATCGTTCCTTATCAGAAGCCCTGTGCTATTGTTAGCTTTTAGTAATAACAACAAGACTTCGATTTACAATGATGTTACTTTATTCCATAAACCCCCAGACCAGACAATGCGCGCGGATCCTTAAATCTTGCTAGCTTCGCTTCTAAGTCCTAACTGCAACTAACTGAGTTGCTTACTCCTTAAACCGGAAGGGGGCCTTTTATTGCCTTCCGATTCTCACGGTCTATTCCCGCAAGGCAAGGTCAGAGTGAGGTCAAGCATTGTCACTCACTCTCAAGGCCATCAGCTGTACTGATCGCCATAAGGATTTCTATACTACCTTAAAAAGATATTAGGGATCCATAATTATGTAACAACATGTTCTCCCTATTCCCAGGTATGGGTAAACTGTAGAACAAATTCAGTTCTTTACCCTTGGCTAGGTAACCAGTCTAGGAGAAGGAAAACTTTAAATTTGTGTCACATCCTGCCTATGAAATGTTTCAGTTGTTTTGTATTACGGCATAATCAGTGTTAAGAAGTGGGGGATCAGTTTATAACTAGGTTATAATACCAAATGATCCCTCACTTTATATCTAGAAATACGAAAGGCTAAAGTTATTTGTTTTATGGCATATCAACCTTTTTTGGGTCATTTAATGCTGAATCAAGTTATTTTTGATAAACAAATGACTAATGTTCATTATAGTACTTTTTGTTTGTCTAAATTGTCACCCAATTAAGTATTGAACAGGCTCATTACTGTTTAACTTCATTTGTAGGTTGTTTTTTTTTTTTTATAGCATATCAACCCTTTTTGGGTTATTTAATACTAAATCAAGTCATTTTTGATAAATAAAGAACTCAGGTTGCTTACAGTACCTTCTGTTGCTTAAGTTGTCACCCAGTTAAGTATTGAACAGGCTCATTGCTGCTTAACTTCGGTGATCTAGCGGGAACCAGTACTTTCAGTGTGACTTGAATATAATCAGTGTTAAGAAGTGGGGGATCAGTTTATAACTAGGTTATAATACCAAATGATCCCTCACTTTATATCTAGAAATACGAAAGGCTAAAGTTATTTGTTTTATGGCATATCAACCTTTTTTGGGTCATTTAATGCTGAATCAAGTCATTATGATAAACAAAGGACTCAGGTTCCTTACAGTACCTGCTGTTGCTTAAGTTGTCACCCAGTTAAGTATTGAACAGGCTCATTGCTGCTTAACTTCAGTGATCAAGCGGGAACTGGTGCTTTCAGTGTGACTTGAAATGTTTCAGGATGATTTTATCTTTAACTCTTTTTTTCTCATAATCAATTTGTTGATCTTTTTAATGAATCAAACGTTTTTGTTTTTCTTTTTCGATAGATGATGACTTTGGGCGGTGCACCCCCATGCAGAAAATTCAAAAGAAACGGGCAAAATGGCGCGGACACTCGGATAATAAATTGGAAGAATATTGGGGATCTTTGAATTATTTTAATCATCTTCATCGGGGTCGACTTTCCATGGATGGTAAGAATTCTTTTATTATTATTCATTTATTACTTAAAGTTTTTTTTTCTTCTTGTTTTTCTTTTTCTTTATCTTTTTCTTCTTTTTTTTGTTTGAATTTAAAAAAATTTTTTGTCTGATATGAAAATCCCTAATCTATTGTATTATTTTTTTTCAGGGGATATTTTGGATGAGTATTTAAATGAGACGAGGGTTAACTCTCTCCAAACAGAACCAGTTCTTACCCCCCCTCCAGAAACTCCTCTCATTATCCCTCATGAAAAACCAAATTATATATCTCCATCAACGTAAGTTTAAACATTTTTTGTCTTTTTTTACTTTGTTTTAATTAACATTGATAGATAATTATATTAGATCAAGTTCATTATGCTCCCCCACCACCATGGCGTAGTGGTTAACAAGCTTCTCTTGCAGATACATTACTATTGAATAGTGAGTTATTTCCTTGCTGGATGCTCCATACTTGTACCGACTGCACCTTTCCCAAAAGGTAAGACTCCCCCAATGGGGCCACCTGTTGGCCGTGGGTGGCGACCCGTGATGCTTAAGGATAGAACCATGCTGGCTGAGCAGTCCAGAATATGCAACACTCCACTTAGGCTTTTACTTAGGCTAGACAAGCGATCAAAGAGGCCCCCTCCAATCAATCAGCTGGTGACGTCAAGCCCTAGCACTTATATAATTGCCCCAACCCTATTGCCCTTATGGCAAGCCCCACCTCTTTTTATCATATGGGTGCCAGGCGGTGGCTGAGGGTTTTTATGTACTGGGAATGACGTTAAATTCTTTCTGATGGTGAGGTTCTAGTTCTGGAGGTCTGGGGAATATGGAGCACCCCTTCATCACCATTGTTCCCTGGTCCACTCGGACCTAGAGTGGTAGTTCATGTTAGTGTCCCATCTATGGGTTAAATAGAAAAATGTGTTTATAAAAAAAGATTGAGTATCCATTAAGAATGAATTTATTTCAAACCTTTGTCAGCATTAAATGACCCACTGAGGTTGATATGCCGTAAAACAAAACAAACCAAACCAAATCATTATGCTCCCCCACCACCATGGTGTAGTGGTTAACAAGCTAGTCTTGTAGATCCATTACTATTGAATAGTGAGTTAGTTCCTTGCTGGATGTTCCAGACTTGCAACCTTGTGTCATATCCTACCTACGATGAATGGGTTGGGTAAATATCTACTCATCCACCATCATTTCAAAATTAAATCAAGTCTCCTAAAATTATTTGTTTATCTCACACTTCCTTAAAGGCCACCACTGGTTACATTTAAGCTCAATAGCTCTGTCAGCAGGTCTTAGATTATGCCCTACAGAGTAGGGATTTTTTGGGTCAATGATACTAAACTGCATTTGATGGTGTTACAATCTTTTGGGCCATCCTGTAGGCATTAAGCCAGAGTGCTTGTCCAGTGGAATTGGATCCTTGGTAATCCCTTGGTAAAGAGTCCTGAGTATTGGTAATCCTCTGGTAATCCTGAGTATTGTAAGTCCCTCCTCAATGAGTGCAATTAGAATTATGGCCAGTGTGGGGGTTTAAGTAGTGTATCAGCCACGCAATATGGCTAGTGATTGATCGAAGAAATAAACTATGTGACCTTGGCTATTCTATAAATCCAGGTGGGGAATTGGAGCACACCTTATATCCACAAATATTCATGGAAGCGCTTGATGTAATAGTTAAAGTCATGGGAAATGGAGTCGTCGCCCCGAGTTCAAATCCTGGGTGTGGTAATTGCATTTCACTTAGCGCTAATACCCTTGGGAAAGGTATGAATCCTATTCTCCCACCAGCTATGGATAAATAGTAGGATACACTGGACTCTAACCTTGGTTAGGCAACCGGTCTAGGAGAAGGAAAACTCTGAATTCAAACCTGTTGAACTCCGCTTAAGAAATTGACCTTGTGTTACATCCTGCTCGTGCTGAGGGGTTTGTAAATATATATATATATCCACAAATATTCCAACAGATGGTAAGGTTCCAATTTTAGAAATATGGGGTGTGTGGCATATCCTGTCATTGCCATTATTCCCAATTGTCCTGGAGTGGTTGTATTTATTAGGGTCCTCCTATCTATGAGTCAAGTCGAACTGTTTGAAAATGTATATATATATCATTATGAAAATTTGGTAGGCAAAGAGTTAAAACCAGCAAGTAAGGGATTGTCACTAAATAGGAATTAATGTCAACTCCTTTCTGATAGGATTTAGATTATTTTATATATAATATGAATTTATTGCTCAGGATTGCTGAAATGTATATTGTAATCAGGAAGATTTTTTTGTTTATATTGTTTTATTTATCTGTTAATGTTACCAGATCAGAGACAAACATGGAAAGTGGAAATGTTCATATCGGTACCAGGTAAAGATAAAGATATATATATATTTGTGTGCATATCTATATATGTATGTATGTATGTATTTTTTTTTGTTGCTTTGCTTAGTCTATCTATACCTCCTCTTGTGAGGGGTTATGTTTTGCTTGGCTTAGTCTATCTATACTTCTTAGTCTACACTTCCTCTTGGGCAGGGTGGGGGGGGATATGTTTCACTTGGCTTAGTCTATGTACTCCTCCTCTTAGGGGTTGTATGTTTTGCTTGGCTTAGTCTATCTATACTTCTTCTTGGGGGGTGTATGTTTTGCTTGGCTTAGTCTAACTATATCTCCTCTTGGGGTTGTATGTTTTATTTAGCTTTGTCTATCTATACCTCATCTTTGAGGGGTGTATGTTTTGCTTGGCTTAGTTTATGTACACCTCATCTTTGGGGGGGTATGTTTGCTTAGTCTTTCTTAGTCTTTGCTTGGCTTAGTCTATCTATACTTCTTCTTGGGGGGTTATGTTTTGCTTGGCTTAGTCTATCTATACTTCTTCTTGGGGGGTGTATGTTTTGCTTGGCTTAGTCTATCTACTTTTTCTTTTAGCATGATTCACTCCAAATTGATGATATATGTAGGTAGAATAGTATTAACATATAGAATGTAAAAGAAATTCTGGAGCTCAGGGAATGTGGAGTACCCCTTCATCACCATTACTCCCAGGTCCACTCTGATCTGGAGTGGTAGTACTTGGTAAGGTCCCATCTATGGGTTAAATAGAAAAAAATGTATTTAAAAGAAAAATTGAGTACCCGTCAAGAATGAATAAAAGAAGAATGAATAAAAGAAGAATGTCTTCAGACACAAAAATGACCCAATGGTTTGATATGACATAAAAAACCCAACCAATCAACCAACCAACTCTATCCTCACTTCAAAATGGAATGGTCCTTTATTTATATCAGGGTGTAACATTCAAACATATTCTTTCATATAGTCATTTTCTTGATAATAATAGACCCTTCTCCTTTTGATCTAGTGACCATAAAGATTAAAACATTCTCTTCGTGCCAACAATAACAATTTTATAATCATTTTTTTATTTCCAATCATTAAAGTGCAACTTTGTCGGTCTTTCTCTCTTTCTCTTTCTTTCTCTCTCTTTCTCTCGTTCTGACTTTCTTTCTCGTTCTTTCTTTCTCTCTCTGTCTCTCTTTCTCTCGTTCTGACTTTCTTTCTCTCTCTCTCTCTCTCTCTCTCTCATTCTCTCTTTCTCTCTCTCATTCTCTTCTCTCTCTCTCTCTCTTCTCTCTCTCATTCTGACTTTCTTTCTCTCTCTCTTTCTTTCTTTCTCTCTCTCTCTCTCTTTCTCTCGTTCTGACTTTCTTTCTCTCTCTCTTTCTCTGAAGCAGTTCAGCTATGGCATTTCTTCCCAAATGAATTTTTTTTTTGAAAATGAATAAATAAACAAATAAATATGATAATATTAATTATATTTTAATAATAATAATAATAATAATAAATGATTCAATTGATTTATATATATATATATATAATATATATATATATGTGTGTGTGTATTTGGGCAGCATTCTTTCATTTATACATGTAGAATTAAACAAAAGACACGTGTATATATATATATATATATAGTTAGGAACACCTAACAAAATAGACTTAAAACAAAAAATAGAGTTGCTTCCCTTTGCTTTGTCAAAAGTGTTTGTTTACATTTGTATGTTGGGAATGTGAGCATTGAGATCCTGGTTAAGTTCGCTTGAGAGTTTGGAGCATTTTCTACTCTGTGTTTAAATAAAACCTTCTTAATTTTATAATAACCTGGTCTTGCATTATCATTCCTATCCTCCATATAATTTCATCTGTAGACTAAAAACATAACATATATATATATATAATGTAAAGGTCATTCAATAAATTTCTTGAGTATTCGTTGGACTTGGTTCACTGAAGACTACTTGAGCAATCCATCTCCTACTTTAAAGCAAACAGATCAATGATTTGAGAATATTTAATTTTTATTCTCACTGCCACCATTTTAACATTCTTTATTCCTACAATTATTTACTTTGCTTTATCTTTATCTTGGAACAGCTGCTGAATTTTAACAATATCAGGTCCGGTTTAGCTCAGTCAGTAGAATGTCCACCTAGGAATCACAAGGTTCAGGTTCAATACTGGTTCTTGCCAACTCGGCATATGAGTAGCAAAGAGACCTGTGTAGTAAAGTGAGGAACTGATGCTAGGTATGGTGATATGTTTCTCTCTGTCGGTAGAGCGTCTGCCTAGGGACCACAAGGCTACAGGTTCAATACCAGCCCTCGCCAACTCAGCATATGAGCTTGGATAAATCCACCAAAGGTTCTTACACTAGTACTTTTGGCACTGAAAGATCTCGCCACTTTACACCTGATGATGGTACTAAGTAGTGCTGAAAGTACTAGTGTAAGAACCTTTGGTGGATTTATTCATCAATTCTACCTCGACATAAAAAAGATGGCGAGACAATTGGAAAGGATAGAAAAGAAACTCGTCAGACAGGAAATGTCTGTCGAGTTTAACAGAACATGCATAAAGGAAAAAATGCTGCCTTAATATATTTATTTCATATATATATATATATATATATATAATATAGTATACTAACCCAAACATCGCTCATGACCACCCCAAACACCATGATATGCACTGGGTGTTTGTGTACCAGAACGATGTATGTCGCATAGGCCAACTCAAGTTTTAGTAGTAGTCACTGTTAGTAGTAGTAATAGTCATTAGTTCAGAAACAACACACGCAGGTTGTATAGTCACAGGGGGCTGTTTATTTCTTCCACACTCGTGGGTTCTTTTTCAGAGTGAAGGAAAGATAGGGAGAGAGGGTACGGGCAAATTACTCTGTTGTAAATCATGTTCGCTACTACTATATCAAACTCATAAGGGGAACCAGGAAAGCTCCACCTGCTTCCCATGAGGCCTGGCGACAAGAGAGCGATTTTCTTCTCCCTTTTCTTGTCCTGGCGTCACATCCGTTTCCGGTCAAAACCCAGAACTTCCATGTTTATCTTTGAATCTATTTCCGGGGTCATTTCTTGGTCAATTACTGTTACCCCGTTGTGGGTTTACTCTTCCAAACTTTAGCCGTTGCTCTTATTTCTTTTTTCCCTCTCTCGCCAGAAATCCGACCACCGTTTTATTTTTCAATTCCGAATTCCCGGTAGACCATAATAATTACGCTACATTTGCTTTTCATCACTATCAATACGTCTTTTGGAAACTGAACAAGCCAATGATTGTTTATTCATCATCTGGTCCTGGCAGAAATTTTTCTGATAAAACCTAAATCATATTTGGTTGGAGGGGATGTTTGAGTTAGAAAAGCTTTGCAGTAGCACAATCTTTCCTCTTGTCCTTCA
The DNA here is from genome assembly GCA_023376005.1 of Doryteuthis pealeii. Lineage (NCBI taxonomy): Eukaryota > Metazoa > Mollusca > Cephalopoda > Myopsida > Loliginidae > Doryteuthis > Doryteuthis pealeii. The sequence continues at coordinate 81,545,026 of CM042161.1, read as the reverse complement.
TGGCCTATCATAAGAATTATTCAATCCGCCAGGGTAGACTGTTCTCATTCTGTTAACCATGACCGGGTACAAGTGTTAAGCTATTTAAGTATTTTATATTATTATCGCCTTTGGCCAGGATTGAACCTGCAACCTACAGAAGATTGTCAGAACTGTATTAACTCAACCATGTGTCCAACTGGAGTTCAACAAGAAACACCTAAAGAAGGTCGGAGAGCACATTGGCCGAAATATGTAGATAACAATAAAGATGAGGACAACTGTCTGAAAAATCCAAATAATACAAAACAAAATACTAGTTGTCAACCATATTCATTCTCTAGTTTCCAAACAAAGGAATTTGATTCCATGGGTAATTCCATGTCAAATCATCCAGAAAAAAGTAAATTTTATAAATTTTTTCCAGGTTTGGACTATCTTAACATTTAGACAATCCCCAAACTTTTGAGCTTCCAGTTCCAAAAATTGGAAATGTTATGTTGATTTTTAGCTCTCCGAATTTGATGGGGTTGGCGAAAAATGGCGACTTTTTGTAATCTATTTTTATTTATAAAATGTGTTCGAGAGCTTTCTTACGACTAAAAATTGGTTTATAAAAGCATTTTTGCCCATGAAATCCAAAAATGCTATCAAAAAAGTTTTAAAGTTAACCAATTTTAAGTTATAGATGATTTCTGATTTTTTCCTAGCAAGATCAATATCTCAATGTGGCACTGCATCTATGACATTTTTTTTTTCCTATTATTATTTCACATATATTGAACATTATTTGTACCAAAAAGATAGTTTGGAGTTTGCTCAAAACCAAAGCTACAACATCAGTTAAATTTTGCAATTCAGAAATCATTTATAACTTAAAATTGGTTAACTTTAAGACTTTTTTGATAGAATTTTAGGATTCCTTGGGAAAAATACTTTTATAAACCAATTTTTAGGAATAGGGAAGCTCTAGAACTCATTTTACAGACAAAAGTCACCATTTTTCGTGACCACGCACCCAAATTTGGAGAGTTATGTTGATTTTTAGAATCAGTATAACTCCGCCAATTTTTGG
>CM042161.1:81481472-81538972 GCA_023376005.1 Doryteuthis pealeii | reverse complement strand
GGTCTGGGAATGGTTTTACAGCATGTCAACCCTTGCTAGCAGACTTCCAACCCTTTTTATCATATATGCGCATGAAGGCAGTGGCTGAGGGTCTTCATGTCCTGGGAATGATGTTACATTCTATCTGATGGTAAAGTTCCACTTCTGGAGGTCTGGGGAATGTGGAACACCCCTTCATCACCATTACTCCCAGGTCCATTCTGACCAAGAGTGATAGTACCTGTTAGTGTCCCATCTATGGGTTAAATAGAAAATTTTGTTTATAAAACAAACAACCTTTTATCATATATGTGCAAAAACAATCTCCCTGGTCTATCGCTAGCAAAAAGCGGATATACTCCCTTGCTGTCTGGATGATATTGACAATAAGCCACTCTGCCAACTTTACTTATATACAGGGGGGTGCAAAAGTAGGTATACAGTTATAAAAAAAACACATACAATACTCATTGCATTTATTAAACAAACAAATGTTACATATACGTGTAATAATATTAATTATTATTATTAATAACATGTTAATTACTAGTCACAATTAAATATGGCTAATGACACCAAAAGTTTACAAAATGAGGACACTTAAGATAATATGCTACTAATTTCATCTGTGTGATACTATGGTATACCTACTTTTGCATCCCCCTGTATGTGTGTATATATATATATATATATATATATATATATATGTTACAAGGTAGGAGTTAGCAGGCTTTAGTTGGGACCCATAAATTTTCCCGGGGACTCATTCAAAGCAAATATGTGTGTTCCAGGATACATTAAATCAAAAAGCTATCAGCATCACTGCCCATAAATGGAGAGAGAATAGTTGGATTAAGCTGTGCTACTCTTACGGTGATTTTCCTTGCTTTATAAATCATCATAATCAACAGTTGATGGTTGTTCAGTTCTCGGTTTTATTTTAAGAATCAAATCTCACCTCCCTTAAAATGTAAAAGAACCGAAAGAAGTCTAATCCGTGCAATATGCATTGTTGATATTAAAAACAAAACAAAACCAAAAAAAACAAATACGTTGCCAAAATCATAAAATACTGTTTGATCTTTATTGCTAGGAATTTCTAGTTAACACGTAATTCGTATTTTACGATTATTACTTTGATGTGTCGTTAAAAAGTAATGCAGGATTTAATAGTTGTTTCTCTTTTGTGTTCCTCACTTTGAAAATCAAACATTCAATTCTTTGTGTTTACCTCTTTTTAATGTTTTATTTTTCAATGTGATTTTCATCTATTATATTAGACATTCTGTTCCTCTGTTGATGCCCTTCTCAGAAACAAATAAACAGACTTAAAAAAAAATATATTCATTCCAATTTTCAATTTTTGGACAGAATTGAACATTGATGTGATTTTGTTTGAAGCTTTATTTTAATTTTTAATCCTTGCTGCTTTTAATGGTTGTAGAATTACAAAACCAGCCTGATTGTTGGGATAAAACAAAAAAGCAACAAAAATAAGATGAAAGAAAAACTTGCTGTAAAAAGGAATAATAATGACAGTGCTTCATCTAAGAAATTACGATAACTTAAGACTATTAAATGCATTAGTGCTACTCTGACAAGAGAAATAAGAGGAATTAAATACTTGTTCAGAATAATTATAATGGTTCTTTATCTAAGAAATTAGAAGTAAGGTTATTACATCTACTCAGAAAAAAAAAACTGACCCCCCCCCCAAAAAAAAAAAAAAAAAAAAAAACAGAACTGAATAATGACAGTGCTTCATCTAAATATTCAGGACAAATTATAACTATTATCTCTACTACTATTTGAGCAACAAAAATAAAATGAAAGAACAACTAGTAAAAATTAATAGGTTAAAAGTATTAGATTGATAGATGAATGTGAATGGACTGAGGTGATAGATATGAATGGACTAGAGATAGATGCAAATACAGAAAACAGACCAAGATATGTAGATGAATTGCCGAAATAGATAGACATGAATGGACTGAGGTAGGTAGATAGATACTAATGGACTGAGATAGGTAGACACTAATGGACTGGGATAGGTAGATAGACACTAATGGACTGAGATAGGTAGATAGACACTAATGGACTGAGGTAGGTAGATAGATGCTAATGGACTGAGGTAGGTAGATAGACGCTAATGGACTGAGGTAAGTTGAAAGACGCTAATGGACTGAGATAGGTAGATAGACGCTAATGGACTGAGGTAGGTAGATAGACGCTAATAGAGGTAGGTAGATAGACGCTGTGAGGTAGGTAGATAGACGCTAATGGACTGGGGTAGGTAGATAGACGCTAATGGACTGGGGTAGGTACGCTAATGGACTGGGGTAGGCAGATAGACGCTAATGGACTGAGGTAGGCAGATAGACGCTAATGGACTGGGGTAGGCAGAAGACGCTAATGGACTGGGGTAGGCAGATAGACGCTGGACTGGGGTAGGAAGATAGACGCTAATGGACTGAGGTAGGCAGATAGACGCTAATGGACTGGGGTAGGCAGATAGACGCTAATGGACTGGGTAGGCAGATAGGCGCTAATGGACTGAGATAGGAAGATAGGCGCAAATGGACTGGGTAGGTAGATAGACGCTAATGGACTGAGGTAGGTAGATAGACGCTAATGGACTGAGGTAGGTAGATAGACGCTAATGGACTGAAGTAGGTAGACAGATTTGAACAGAATGTGATAGATTTTTTAAATGATCATGATGCTTTTCAGATTGATGGGCATGCAAAAAATAATGAGGTCATTATTTGAATGAGATCTTCATAAGTTCTTCAATGCTTTGTTTGCTCAACAGTCAAACTATTCAAAAACGATTTCTCAAGTTGAATCATTGCTATGCTTGGACAGAGAAAGGACACTGGAAAGAAAGCCAGAGGATACAATGGCTGAAACGTTATGTTTTTATACATCACAATAAAGATGAGGGCATCAGTCTGCAAAATTAAAATAATACATAAAAAATATTTGTTTCATTGAATTATAATTACAATTTTTCTTCTTCTCTTTTTGACAGTGATGATTTTCTTATTCCTGAACTTCCCCATGGTCAAGAATTGGTCATCAACATTCGGACAACTTGGGGAGACAAACATTATGTGGGACTCACTGGCATTGATATTTTTTCAGATAAAGGAGATTCAGTTCTTGTGAAAAAGGTATTTTATTTATTTATTTATTTATTTTTTTTTTTTTTTCAGATATTTTCCATTTTACTTGAACATATATTTTCTCTTATTTTGTATTATTTAGGATGTGACACAAAGTCAATTTTTAAGTAGAGTGAAATGAGACAAAGACAATGTGACATAACAATTTCACTTTAATCAACTGAATACAGCTCAGCAAAGACGCAATTACAATGTCCGCTGTCTGATGCGTTTAAATAATCCCGATCAAGGGAAGATAACCCCAACACTCCAAAAGGGAGGTAATCATGTCTCTTAATATCACATTCTCTCCTCCTGCTTTGTCCTATAAGTCCAGATGTTGGGGAGGTTTTACCTTTCTGGAAGATCTGGGGTGACAATTTGTGTTGTCAGGTTCTGTTCATGGTGTGGCAGATATCTGTTGCATATAAATAGTCCCGATCAAGGGAAGATAACGCCACCACTCCAAAAGGGAGGTAGTCACGTCTCTTAATATCACACAGAGTACACCAGTATTATATACATTTTTCAGGCTGTTGTCCTCATCTTTCTTGTTATATACAAAACGTTTTGCCCAATGTGCTTTCTGGCCTTTTTGAACTCTTGAACCTTTTCATTGAACTCAGGAGCCGTCACGTAACTTTGAACCGAACCCTTTATTTAATCCATGGGGTAGATTGTTCTCATTCCATTAACCATGACTGCCATGATGAGTAGGGGTTGGACTTCAGAAATAACGTGCTAGATGGCCGTAGAGTAAAGAACTTCCTCTGCCCTTTTACTTGTCTTGTTTTTCATTCTGCTGGGTGTCTAGCCACCCTCCTTATCAGACAAAATATGTGGGCTTACTGGTTTAGTCACCGATGATCTGATTATGAAGCAGGTAGTACTGGGTTACATAATACCAGTAGCACATTGAGCAACCTGAAATAGACATAGAGTAGAGTGTTGGTTCATATATTTTCAATGAATATTTCTTTATGAAAATTGACATATAGTAGAATGGGGGATTCATATCATAGATTTAGGGGTAGGGTATATCATAAATTTTGGGGGTGGGTTGCATGAGATCCTGGCACCAGCCCTGCTGACTGGTTCAGTTCGTTGCCTGCATTACATGTTACACAAAACCAGTCCATTCTTGGCAACCCATGTAATACAAGGGATTCCATATTTTTTATATTCAGGGTGTTCTCTTCCTACTTCTCTTAGAAATATACTATCCTGACTTCTATCCCCATCCATTAGGCTAATGGATGCCATTTCCTTCAAATAAGACGAAACATTTTAGAAGAGTGACAAAATAATGAGAAGTGGCATATTTTGTATATGTCAGCCCAGTTGTCGGTTTGGATTTTTTTTTGTTCAAATACGGAATAATAGGAGAGTATCTTTGCTTATAAAAAAATATCCCTTATGAATAGGAGGTGCTTGTTGTGTAATAGTTATTATTATAGGAAATGAACCCAACAAGCCAGTATCCTGGGTATGATGTTAAACCCTATCTGATGGTGAGGTTCCAGTTTTGGAGCTCTGGGGAGTGTAGAGTACCCCTTCATCACCATTACTCCTGGGTCCACAAATATATTTTGTTCTGATTTCAAAAAAAATATTTCCACTAATATATTTTAGGAAAAACCTATTTTAAACATAAATTTATCTCGAGGGGATAAGTACCAACATTTTCAGGAAAATTTGACTCTTAATTGATTTTCATGGAATTTTTTTAAAGATCTGTTGGTATAACTTGTATGTGGTCATGTTAAATTTCAATTGATTTACTAGTATAAAAATGTAAACATTGTTTTTGTTCATAATTTTTATTATTTCCGTAGGCTGAAAATTTAAAAAAAAAAAATCATCAGTTTTTTTTTTCAATGTTTCTTTTTTTGAATGATCCAAATAATCTTACAGTAATATAAACCTTTATTCAAGTTTCTTTATGTTAAATATAGGTGTGAGGGAGGGTTGATTTTACACATCGAGTTCGAATTCATTATATGACAGATGACAATGTCAAAAAAATGTAAACAGATCTTCGAAATGTTGGACATGCGTGTGGCGAGAGAAATTACGCATGTAGTAGTTAAAAGTGTACACGACTATGTCTGGCGTGTAAAATGATCACGAGTCATGGCTTGACGTCGGACCACCTAGTTAGCACACATATAAATTACCACACTGTGCGATTGACCCGGATGTGGGATGTTAGTGTGATTATTTAAGACCTGCCTTAACATACGGTGCAGTTGCATTCTAGTCTTGCTGATGAGGGCAGTGACGTACGACAGGAACAAAGCAAGTGACTGTGAGAGAGGTGGTATTCGGTGGACTACTGTGTTTTGGGTAAAGAAGAACGAAGGTGAGAGCAGTTTGCTCAACGAAAGGGATTACTGTTGTTAATTGAACGGACTCCAGTTGAAAAACGTTTTCTATAATGCGCAAACATAAACTGGATACAGTTAGATGCACAAACCTTTTCAAATTTAATGTTGAAGAGATTATGTGACTATTTCTTGTTTTGTAAATAATTTTCACATAAAACTCTATACGTTAGATGACTTAAAATATATATTAAAATAAAACAAACTATATATGAATAATACAGGGCATGTATTTATAAAAACTTGTTTTAAATAACACTGTGGATCTTTAAATGTTGCCTACTTAATTTTTGAGTATATATAAACCAGTGTAGTTCTTTATTCTATGTATTATTGATCTTAACTATAAATTAAATACTCATTGATAAACTTACTTAATTCCTGAAGGTATTGTGATGTAAGCATTGATGTAGTTTCAGTTACAGACAGATACCGAATCTTCATTATGTATAGTTATTTACTAAGCTTAGCTTAGATGTGGCACAAGGCCAGAAGTATGGGGCGACCAATGAGAATCGAACTCACTATCAATGGTCTGCTGATCTAGCTCGCTAACCATTACACCATCTCGATTATATATAAATTAAGAATAGTTACTTGAAGCTATAATTATTTACTCAGGATGATTATTAATAGTTACTTGAAATAACTATGTGCAAACAAATGGCTATTATTAAATAGACATAATTACTTGAAACCATACAATTATTTGTATTTGATAGGAATACTTGAAATCATAGAACTGTATGAAAATTATTTGTATCTGTTAGAGTTCTATATTTGAAATAGTTTTAAAACTATATTAATAGATTAGGTTTTAAAACATTGATATTGCAATTAAGTATGAAGCATTTACTTGCTTAAAATGATTGTGGAGATAGAAAATTGTACCATATATAATTAGATAAGAATAATTGAAACCATACAACTGTGTGCAAAATATCTGCATTATATAGGAATACTTTATACTTTGTAACTGTAAATTATTTGTATTAAAATAGTTATTTGAAGCTACAATTGTTTACTAACGATTATTAGTTACTTAAAATCATATAACAATAAAATAATAGTAATAATGAAAAATGTATCAAACCAGTGTTTTAAAAGCAACAATAATTAGATGAAATAAAACTAGCAATAAAATAATAGTAATAATGAAAAATGTATCAAACCAGTGTTTTAAAAGCAACAATAATTAGATGAAATAAAACTAGCAATAAAATAATAGTAATAATGAAAAATGTATCAAACCAGTTTTTTAAAAGCAACAATAATTAGATGAAATAAAACTAGCAATAAAATAATAGTAATAATGAAAAATGTATCAAACCAGTGTTTTAAAAGCAACAATAATTAATGAAATAAAACTAGCAATAAAATAATAGTAATAATGAAAAATGTATCAAACCAGTGTTTTAATAAAAAAGCAACAACAATAAGTTTGTCTACATTTCTCTACACAAAAATGTAAATCTAAACAATGTTCATGATTCTCTAACATCTAGGCATAAAATAACCCTAGACAGGTTATTATGCCATTAAAATCATTTTATCTATTTTTTTAATTTCATTTTTAAATTTTTTTTTTTTTTTTTTTTTTTTTTTTGACAGATTGCAGCTAACCCGAAAGATATCAACATTCTACCTGAATATGAGAAAGATCCCCGTGTTGTACAAAACCTGATTGATGGTGTCAATCGTACCAGAGATGACGTACACATGTGGTTGACACCATTTACACCAGGAGGAAATCATTGCATCACTATGACATTTGCTCAACCTTGCAGTATTGCACTTATTCGCATTTGGGTAAATTTGCTTTCTCTTTCTTGTCAAAATCAATGGAAGATCCGATTTATAGTTTTCAATATATTTTTTGTTTCTCACAAGAAGGACAAAATAATATCTGTTAACATAGATATCATTTTGTCCTTCTTGTGAGAAAAAAAAAAAATATATTGAAAATTATGAATCAGATATGAAATACATCCACAAGACCACTTATGGGAACGCAGCTGAAAGTAAAGTAGATTACTGTAATCTCACACCCTAACAATTTGTTTTCAGAGAAAAAAAGTTTACCAAAAATTATCCCTTACAAAACATATTATAAAAAAAAAAAAAAAAAAAAAAAAATCTTTATACAATGACTGCTATTTACACAGTAGCATTGCAACCAACAAAGCCTTCATCAGATGATGACTCTGGGTTCAGGCATGGTTTCAGGGCCAAAGCATCATTACCACTAACCCAGAGCGCCCCAGCAGTATCTCACGATACCACCAGACTTTGTCAGTTTGATGTCACATTGTAGGACTGCCATATCCACGCTGATGTGGTTAGAGCTTTCTCCTGGATCTTTTTTATGTATTTCCTCTTGTCTGGTGGAGAAAGTCCAAGTTTAGACAAAAATGCCAAGGTTGAGTTGGTAATAAATCCCCGGCATCCGACTTCAATGGGAAATACATTTGTTATCCATCTGTTTCTGATGCATTGTTCACGTAGGTCTTCATATTTTTCCAACTTACGCTGATGGGCCCAATCAAGATTTTCTTCAAATGGAAAAATATTATGTTATATTATTCATTTTTATATATATTATATTGTATATTTTTATATATATATTATAAAGAGTTTGCATTAAATAACCCACAGGGTTTATATGCCATTAAACCAAACCAAACCAAACCAAACCATACTCGCCTTCACAGGAAGGCTGCAACTAGCATCGAGTTGCAAGACAAGGTGTTGTCAAGCTGTAACCAAAATACAGACCCTCTACTAACTACCAGAACGTAATCATGTTGGGTATATATGGATCAAAGTGTCCAAACAGAATCCAGGAAATGAATGTAGCCAAGGTACATAGTGGAACAGTCCAACCTGGTATATAAACTACCTACCACCACTCTGAAGGCAGAGTAGACTCAACTTGCAATCAGTTGAGTACTGATCTGTGGGTAATTCAATATCATCAATCAGACCATATCACCCAACCCCTTCAACTTTTGGTACAAATAATGTTCGATATATGTGAAATAATAATAGAAAAAATTTTTTTGTCATAGATGCCATACCATATCAGGGTATTAAAAAAATCGGAAATCATCAATAACTTAATATTAGTTGACTTTAAGACTTTTTTGGTTTCCTAGCTTGTTTTCTAGTCGCTTGGTTAGGGTCCAAGTGATGCAGTATTACAGTTGCACTGAAAAAAGAATAGTACTAAAATCTTAGTTCACAATAAAATTCTAGTTAGTAAAGAACAAAATTGCAATTTCGGAAGGTATAAGGTCTGATTCCAACTCTGTACAAAACCTCTGACTCCGACTCCGACTCTGACTCTGACTTTACAACCTCAGTTCAGGATTTGAACTCTGATCACTGATTTCATTTCCTACTATGCTAAGTGCACCTCCATGTTTTTTTGCATCTATAGGAAACTCTTTGCCCCTCCTCTTTTCTTTTGCCCCTTCTCTTTTGCTTCTCTTTTTGCCCCTTCTCTTTTTGCTTCTCCTCTTTGCCCCTCTCTTTTTGCTTCTCTTTTGCCCCTTCTCTTTTTGCCCCTTCTCTGCCCCTTCTCTTTTGCTTCTCCTCTTTGCCCCTTCTCTTTTTGCCCCTTCTCTTTTGCCCTTCTCTTTGCCCCTTCTTTTGCCCCTTCTCTTTTTGCTTCTCCTCTTTTTGCTTCTCCTCTTTGTCCCTTCTCTTTGCCTCTTCTCTTTGCTTCTAAACAGCCATCAGCAAATTTGCATTTTGAAATTGTTAAGAATTTTATTTTATTTTTTGTTTGTTTAGGATTTTCTGGTGGGAAATTGAAAATGCTGAAAGTGAAATTCACCTAAGTGGGGAACTGTCTAATAAATTATATAATTTCATAAAATTGATTCTTTTTTCGACGCCTATACAACCAATGTGAAAGTTTAATTTATAAAAGAGGCACAATAAGATATCAACAACAATAACGCTATGTAATGAATGTTTTTACTTTTTCTTGTTCCTCGGCTGAAAGCATTATTTCCCAACTGCTTATGCCGAGAGTAAATGGAAAATAACTATTTTCTTCATCTTCAAACTTTGCTTTTGTGACATGGGTAATGAAATTTTCAAATTTACTCATCATCCACAACATTCCAGAAAGATTGACTGCTCAGTTTTTGATAGTCGATTTTATTGAACTTTCTAAACATTTTTATTCATTTTTATAGAACTTTAGTATAAATGAATATAAATTTTCATTCATATATTGTTTATTCAGACTTATGGAAATGAAAAATATGCAAATCTACCTGTTATTTGCATAGAAAGTAAGATAAGTTCTAAATTTTATTGTTCAGGATAGAAGAAACAAAATTTGTTTTATATAGTGTTATCCAGGACAGAAAAGCAAAATTTGAAGGGAATAGAATAAGAATAGAATAAGAAATTTATTAATCAATAGTAGTACAAATTATTAAAAAAAAATATAAGTAAAAGAAAAACTTTATTGGTTTAAACTACTATTGAAGGGAGGCCATGCCTAATAGCGTGAAGCTAATCCCATGGACATGACCACCCTTGGACGCTCAGGAAACAATACATGAAACACACACCGTAAACATATACATATATATCATGAGACAAATTGCCATTTTCTATACTTTTACAAAATAAGCAATTCAGAAATAACACACACTATCCAGCAACAAAATGTGTCTTACATAGTCTTATAGAATAAAACAATTACAATAAAAGGCTTTATTAAAGTTATGTAATTTAATAATATTGTTTGTCCATTAATTTTGATGAGATCTATTAACTAAGCTTAGTAAAAGGAATTATGTAGCTGATTTGTTTATAGAGGATGAATGAATGTGTAGAACCAGCCACACTTTTTGAATGAGATGATAAAAAAAAGAATGAAATACAAGAGTATTAAATATTAATGTCTGTATAATTGTTCCAATAGAAATAATAAAATTTGGTCATCTTTGTGTTAGAAGAAAATTAATATTTATATAAAATAGTTAGGGGTCTACTAATTGTTGGGTGATACTATATATATATATATATATATATAGTGTGAGATTCACTGTTTCAGCTTTTGCTGGAATGGTGTACCAAAGGCAGTATTATTGGTAGAGTGCTCAATATAAAATAGAGCTGTTATATAATATAATAAGATAAATATATAAAGGTTTTACATATCTATATATTAGGTGACAAAGGAACATTCGCAACCATATTGGTTTCATGCGATGCAATCATCAGGTGAAGATGTTTGAAATGACATTTGAAACATCTTCACCTGATGATTGCATCGCATGAAACCAATATGGTTGCGAATGTTCCTTTGTCACCTAATATATAGATATGTAAAACCTTTATATATTTATCTTATTATATTATATATATTATATATATATATATATATATATATAAGGGTGACTTACCAGGGAATATAATATCAAGTTTGTTACAAATTCATCCATCAATAAATAATAAACTGAATAAGTGGGGTTATATAAAATATCAGGTTTTCTGTCTATAACTTTTACTGTATGTATATATATATATATATACATATATATATATATAAAGTATATTTGTTTTTTGTCTATTCATATGTAAGCATTATATATGTGTGTGTGTGTGTGTATATATATATATATGTGAGTGTATAAATTGAGTGCTTTTTTTAGTCTATTTATATGTAAGTATTATATTTATATACACACGTATATAAATATGAAATATATATGAACAGGACATATCTAAAAATGTACATATCCAAATAAACATAATCATAAAACTATATATATAACAAAAAGCTGATAAAAAAATCTGCCCCCTTCCACTCAGCAAGCTGCCAGCCTCCTAGTGTCTTCTCGTGATAGCCTCTTGTAGACCCTTTTCTGATAGTGTGTCCGAGATTGTATCATTATTGATTTAACAAGACAGGCATCTGACCTTGAAATGTTTGGTTGGAGAGGGAGGGTTGTTTTTTTTTTGTGGGCCACAAGTAAATATTTTGGCTCCATATGATCAGAATAATTCTTTTTTTGTGGGGGGGGAGGGTTTGTAGAATCTACATTTGGCAAATTTTGTAAACATTCTAACTTTTTTTTGCTTGCTCTACCTTTTCAATTCTACAGAATTTTGTTCTGTATTTATAAGACATTTTGAGAAAGTTGCACAAAATACTGTAAACATGGTTACTTCATGTGTTTGTTAGCAGATTCTTTGAGCCATTGTGAAGGAGTTAGGCACTCACTGGGTGCCCTGCCTTTTTGGCGGCACTTAGAATAAACTGACCATATCTCCTGGAGAAGGGTAAGATTTGGTTTCTGTTCGCTCACCCTCTCTCTCTCTTTCTTACTTTCTTATTACATTTTTTCCGTGTAAAAACTCCTTTTTCTTCCCTTTCTTTGTTTATAATAAAAACAGAATGGTACATTATTTAGCTGAGATGACGACACATATAAGGAATTTTGCAGATAAGCTACACCAGATAATCAGGATTTACATTTTTGCATTCCATCTTGGATGATTTGGACGGTCTTATTTTTAACCAGAGAGTGTTGCAAGATGATAACGGTCGTACAATTAAAGAAGATGCGTATTAATATATAGATAGGAATACTTGATAAACTATAACTATATATTAAATGATTTTAATATCTATAAAAAATGAATTTAACTTGAAACCATATAATTGTATGCAAATTATTTATATCAAATTTTGGCATTAAGTAACCCAAAAGAGGAACAGTTTAGCTCAGTCGGTAGAGCATCCAATGATTTTTTATTTGAGGTTATTGTTATTAAATCACGTTAGTTATATAGAGCTTTGTAATAGAGCTTTGTAAATGGAGTTCAAAACTGTTTGAATTATACAAATATCCCCAGTGGTTCAAAAGTTATGAGAATTTAAAGCCCAAAATTGGGGTAAAAAAGTGGACATGATTTTGATAAAAAAAATCTGTCAATTCATGGACCATTTCAGAACAAGAAATTCAGTAATTTCTTCATTATTTATTTTTGAAGCAATTTTGATAAAACTTTGCATTCTTATGTAAAATTCTATGTTCTTTCTGATTCTGTATCTCCATGCTAGAATCCATTATTTGGGGAATAAATAGTAGGGATATCAAGATTTTGTTTTTTTAAAGTTTACCACAAGATTATTCAACATTTTCATTTTATATTGCATGTACACATATATAATACATATATAATATTAATTTAAATATATAACATCACTTTGAATTAAAAATACATTTCTAAATGCTTATGTTGAATTACCTAAAAGAAATAGATTACCTATTTACATATGTTTCACACAAACCCGGTCAGTGTGGGCCATGTTTTGTTTACATCTCTCGTAATTTCAAGTTGTTTTCTTTTCCAAAATTGAAACGGACGTAAAAAATAATTCAATTGTTAAAAACACATAAAAATTGAAAATTAGAAAGATTGTGTTATTTTATTTTCAACAATATACATATTTAAAATTTGGACAAGAAATAAGCGATGAATTTAAACTTTATTGTGTGCATAAACAATGCTTAGAGAATTTACGTTACATTACACCTGTTGGACAAATAAATTTGTGTTTTTTTTTTTCAAAATACAAACTTTCAAAGCAAATCCCAAACCGTTTAGCAATCTTTAAATTTTACAAAATTATAAGTCAAAATAATTCTCAAACTTTCTAATATCACGTATATAGTGCTTTTTTTTTTTTTTTTTTTTGCTTCTCTTATATTTTTTAAACAAATAGCCTTGAACTTGCCCTCTCATATTTTTATTTCCATGGTCCTAGAAACAAAAAAAAAACCTCGTTTGTACTTCCAGGTGTCTTCTAATTGAGTGCAAAATTTCAAGAATATTGATAAAGATTAGCCACTTTGATTTTGAAAAAAAAAAACCGTAAAAACTGTAAAATTTTATCCTAAAAAAAAAAACGGTCATATTATTGTTTCAGTTGTTTGACCGAAAATATGGTTTTAACTCGCTGTAAAAATTATTCGATTTATGAAAACAAATAAAAATTATATATTTAGAAAGATTATTCAATTCCCTTTCAACAATATAAATATTTTTAAGATTGGTTAAGAAATACCGAGAATTGCAAATTTAACTGATTAAGGTCGCAAATTTGAAAATGTCAGCGTTTTTCAGCTAAATGCTTGTAATGCTACTAGGAACCACAAGGTTCTTGGTTTGATACTAGCCCTCGCCAACTCAGCGTATGAGTAGCACAGGATCTGTGCTGTAAAAATGAGAGCTGATGATAGGTGTAGCACTCCACTTCAGATGCTAAAAACAATCTCCTTGGTCTAGTAGTAGTGAAAAGGGGATAGACTTCCTCACTGACTGGCTGATACCTACTTTAGGTCACCCCAATGACATTACTTATACTTTATATCTTATATTAATAATAGGATTCAGAAAATAGATTTTCAAATAATTTTAAATTTTCGAAATCTCCCAAACAACTGGAGTTCAGCAACTTTCTAATATGATTTATATCAACAAATTAAATTATCATTTACAAGATGAAAACAAAAAAACAATTTTGTTGTATCTGATGAAGACGTCTAGGTGAATAAGTTGTGAATTTTAACAACTTGGCTTTTACTTTTCAATCATATTTCTTAATACATACTCATGCACACACACACACTGACACACACACACACTGACACACACACATATATATAAATATATATATATATATATATATATATATATATATATATTATATATATATGGAGGGTCCGGTTTAGCTCAGTCGGTAGAGCACCCACTTTAGAATCGCAAGGTTCCGCGTTCGATATCGGTCCCCGCCAACTTAGCACCTGAGTAGCACAGTTTGAGTAATCTGGTAAAGTGGGGAGCTTACTTCAAACAATTTCACTGATCTAATGCTAGGGAAAAGGGGGACAGACTCCCTCACTGTACAGCTGATAATTTCAATTTCAGACATCTAAATTTAGACTTTAGAAATAATATGCTAGATTGGCATTGAGCAAAGAGCTTCCTCCACCCTTTTTACAGGTTTTGTTTTCATTCTGACCGGCTTAGCTCAGTCGGTAGAGCGTCCAACTAGGAACCACAAGGTTCCTGGTTTGATACTGGCTCTCGCCAACTCAGTAATTGAATAGCACAGGGATCTGTGCAGTAAATTGAGGAGCTGATCGTAGATGTGGCACTCAGATGCTAAAAAGCAATCTCCTTGGTCTAACGCTAGTGAAAAAGGGATTGACTCCCTAGCTGTATGGCTGACACCGACTTTAGGCCACCCTGACGACTTTACTTACTTTTCCTTATGCAGGGTGTCCAGTCGCCCTCTTCACGAAACAAAATCTGTGGAGTTACCAGTTTAGTTGCCAATGATCCGATTATGAAACAGGTTGTATTGGGTTAGATGGTACCAGTAGCACATTGAGCAACCTGACACATTCTGCTCTTATGTAGAGGTTGGTAGATACATGCTACCTTAGCTTTGTATCTTAATCTGTAAAACTAACTTTTGAGAACAAAGTGTTCAAGATTAAATCAAAATGGATGCTTATTCTTTGTTTCTTTGTCATTTTCTGCCTTAAATTTCTTAAATGTATAAATGTGAAAGAAAGGAAATTCATCAGCTTGATTTTCTGGCCTTCCTCAGATGTTTCCATTGTATCCGAGGAAAGCCGGAGGATACAGTGGCCAAAAAGTTGTGTTGATAATTTCCACAATAAAGATAAGGATAATAGTCCAAAGAATCAAGGTTATTCACATCGAGTCTCATCTAAAAACATACTACTAATAAGAAAATTTATATTTAAAAGCCCTTAGTTAGGCTAGACAGGTGATCAGAGAGGCCCCCTCTGATCAGTCGGCTTGTCACATCAAGCACCTATATGATTGTCCCAACCGTATTACCCTTATGGCAACCCCAAACCCTTTTTATCATATATGTGCTTGAATGTGGTGTCTGAGGGTCTTCATGTCCTGAGTATAATGTTAAACTCTATCTGATGGTGAGGTTCCAGTTCTGGGGGTCAGGGGAATGTGAAGCACCCCTTAATCACCATTGCACCCAAGTCCACCCTGACCCAGAGTGGTAGTATCTGTTAGGGTACCATCTATGGGTTAAATAGAAAAAGTGTGTTTATGAAAAAAAAAAAATTAAGTATCCATTAAGAATGAATTTATTTCAAAACTTTGTTGGCATTAAATGACCCACCTAGGTTTATATACCATAAAACAAAACTAACAACCAAACATATTTGAAATGTCTAAATTCTTTTGATGATGGTAAAATAATTTAAATTTCAGAATTATAACAAATCGCGGATCCATTCTTTTCGAGGAGCTCGTGACGTTCATATCACTTTGGATGGAAAACTGATCTTCAGGGGAGAAATTGCTCGTGCCTGTGGAGGGATTGAAGGAGGTACTGAAGCTTTTGGAGACGTGAGTATATTACATTATTAATTTGCTGTACCTGCAACCTTTTTCTTTACTGAAGAGTCAGTGTCTTTTCAACTCAGGCTTTTAGTGACAAATCCCATGATTTTCTGTGTAGAAAGTCCTCTTTCTTCCCTTTCTTTGTTTATATTAAAAACAGAATGGTCCGTTATTTAGCTGAGGGGATGACACACACAAGGAATTTTGCAGATAAGCTACACCAGATACTCTGGATTTATATTTTTGCATTTCATCTTGGATGATTTGGATGGTCTCATTTTTAACCAGAGGGTATTACAAGATGATAACGGTCGTACAATTAAGGAAGACGAGTATTAATATATAGATGGAATACTTGATAAGCTATATAAAAAATGATTTTAATATCTATAAAAAATGAATTTTTAGCCCATTTGTAAACATTTTTTTTACTAAGACATGCTTCTCTATACACATCCTACATTTTTCTGTAAATTTCACATGGTTTGCATTTCTCAGCTACCAAGTATTTGATGATATACTTCTGTTCAACCCTTTAGCACTCTCTTTGATTTGCCACCATTTTGAACAGCTTCAAAAGAAATAGTTCTGCAAGATTAGAATAATTTTTACTATTAACCAATTCTAAATAATGCAGTGTTTACCTTTTTGGAAAAAAATTAGAAAAAAATTGATTTTGTTTTTTTTTCAAAAAAATTTCTGATTTATTGAATGATCCTTGTATATAAAGTCATCGGGACGGCCTAATGTCGGTACAGCCAGACAGCGAGGGAGTCTATCCCTTTTTTCTAGAGAGATTATTTTAGCATCTAAGGTGGAGCACTACACCTACCATCAGCTCCTCATTTACCGCACAGATCCTTGTGCTACTCATACGCTGAGTTGGCGAGGGCTGGTATCGAACCAAGAACCTTGTGATTCCTAGCCAAACACTCTACCGACTGAGCTAAACCGTCCCTATAAAAGTAAATGTTCCCACACCGGAAATTGAACCCGGACCGCCTGGGTGAAAGCCAGTATTGAAACAGCTACTACATTAGACATGTAGAATTTTCTATTAGTCAATCTGTATTCAGCTGTATTGTAAGTTCCATCTATTCGACCCTCAGAATGTTGGTAGGTCGTATATATAGACATTTGGGTTGTTCCACTTTATACTTTGGCCAAACTCATTCTCTGGATTCTGATTGGCAAAATACAATCGTCCTCATTCAAAGCAATTTTAGATTTTGTTTCATGTTTATTTTTAAGATTATCGTTCAATTTAGGTTTTACCGGCAAAGATCTCGGCTTCAAAATGATAACACGTTGAAACTAAAGACTTACCTGTAACTTTTAATGATTAAAGAATTAACAAATAATTAATTGGGATCAGTAAATATTATTGAAAATAAAATTCAAATAGATTATTTTTATGAAGTCCTGAATGAATGGAGTGAAGTTTTCCGTTATTTAACGAAATAAGTTTTTGATATAATAATCTTTAAAAAATTGGCTGATGGTTTTTAGTGTAGACACTGATTCATAAATACCCAACACATGACTATGTTTTGGGAGTTAGTACAGGGTCTGTATTTGGTTACAGACTGTTCCCTTTGTCTCTTAACTGGATGCTAGTTACAGTCTTCCTGTGAAGGTGAGTATGATATGTTGATTCTACAATGTCATGTTTTCTAGCAGTCCTAATGAATATTTCTATTTCTCTTCACCAAGCAATCGCAGATATTAATGATTAGTATTACTACAAAGTCATATAAAATGCAACTTGTTTTAAGCAATAAGTTGGAGTTGTTATTCAATGAAGCATGAGGTTATCTAAAGTGACTGCAAATTATGGAGAAGATGTGAAAAAGAAGAAAGGAAAATAGAAAATAAAGGATATAAACAAAAGGAAAGACTTTACCATCCACACCTCACTAACCACTATATCACCTACACCAATACATCATCTGTACCTCTATAACCACTACACCAACCATCTCTCTGTAACCACTAGATCACCTGCACCTCTGTAACCACTACACCACCCATGTTCTGATTACTAAATTTCAGTTAATGCAGTGGTTCCCAACCTATGGCCACATGGCCAAAATGGGCCTCAGCAAATTTCAGGTGGACCAAGGAAATATCATAATTCTATATGATTTCAAAGCATACTTTTTATATACAAAATCCAATATAAATAAATAGTCGTTAAATTGGAACTGAAGTCCATGGAAGTCCATGTAGTTTAGATACTTGAGATAAAGTGTGTGTGTCAATATGGTTGTATCTTGATTGAATAAATATCTTATGTAAAATGGAAATATTTTTTCTATTATAAAAATTTCATGGGCCACAAAACAAATTCTGGTTTCAAAGTGGGCCATGAGCTGAAAAAGGTTGGGAACCCCTGAGCTAATGCATCTTCCCTTTTATCTGATTGTTATCTGAAATCGTTCTGTAAAGCACTGTCATTATTTTAAGAACTATTCGGACCATATGACCTTTAGGCACCCCTTTTGCGATCTCGATTCGTGGGGACATTTTTTTCCATTTACACCGCCAAAATCCAGTTAATTGTTAACTGACGATTTTTAGAGGGTTTTTTTTTTTAATTATAAAATTAACCCCTAATCCTAACCCCTAACAAACAACCAGATTTTGACAGTGTAAATGAGAAAAGTGTCCTTGTGAATCAAGATCACGGAAGGGGTGCCTAAAGGTCATATGGTTCAACTATTCAAACTAATATCCCCATCCTTGTTATTTTAATGATTATCTTTAGTCCAATGAATTCTCTCTCCTTCTTCATGTCTATCATGCATCCAGTAATTTTTGAATAGAATTCTCTTCCTACAATTTTACATCCTTATTCTAATTTGAATAATTCCCGAATCAGAGTTGAGAAACATTTATCTCTTAAGAATTGAAAAATTAAAAAAAAAAATGTCTTAAAATCTCAAACATTTGTATTGAAATGATTGCAATCTTTGATGTTAAGTTCTTGAAATGTAAAATGTTGGAGGGATTTTTTTGTTGTCACTTAGAACTGTGAATTGTTCTAAATTGAAGTGGCATTAAAAATGGGTAGAAAGAAATATTGCGGACTTAGGGATTGGTTCGGAATTGCTTGAAGATTACGAGTGGTGGCACATTTCAAGATGAGGATGAATTGTTCTAATTGCAAGTGCTGGCAAAAATTATCAAAAAGTAGTAAATAAGATAAGATCTTTCCACTTGAAGAAATCCATTGGTTTCCTTCAAAGAGGCGGGATCAACTTAAATTGATGAGGATGCACATTTTAGGGATGAAATAAAATCTCTAAAAGGTAGGGCGGAGAAGGGGGATTGATTGTCAGTTGTGAAAATATATCAGATGAAACAAAGTTATATAAATCAAAAATAATCATTTTCACACAAAAATCAGCATTTAGCTTTAAACGTCAATCAACATACTATCTCATAAAGCAGAATGTTTTAATCTTTACTTCATACAATTAAGCAATATCAGAGGTGCTCATTGTGTAATGGTTATCATTCTAGGAAACAGACACAAATACTTCAGTTCAAATCCATGATGAGGCTATTTCCATATTACACTCAGAGAAAAGATATGAATCCAATTATTCTCCCTCCAGCTATGGGGAAATACTAGAGCAGTTTGGGCTCTTTAACCTTCGTATAACAACTGGTTTAGAAGAAGTAAAACTCTGAATTTAAATCTGTTAAACTCTGCTTAAAAAATTGACCTTGTCGAATCCTGCTCATGTGGAGGGGTTGGTGTATACATATATTGGTCTCTTAAATAGCCAATTTAAGACTGACTTCAGCATTAAATAACCCATAAAGGGTTGGCATGCAGTAAAACCAATTAACCAACAATAATCATGTGCAAAGAAAGATAACTTTGTTGTCATATAGTGCTGCTTATAAATTGTATATTTACCAACCCATCCACAACGAGTAGGATGTGACACAAGGTCAATTTTAGACATAGGTGACTGGGAACAACTCCACACAACTGTGTATTTCCTTGAATGAATGAAATTGAAAGATGTGGCATACTTCAGTTTATCGAATTCATGCTTAAATCATTCAAATAAAGATTTCAATACTGCATGTTTGTCTTTGCTTAAAAACTGGGTGTTGGATAGAGGGAGGAGGACTTTGCTATTTTGGAGAGATAAGTTCTAAGATCCCTTGTCAATGGTAAAGTCTTCAGATAATACCAAACATATATATATATATATATATATATATATACCAACCCCTCCGCACAAGTAGGATGTGACACAAGGTTAATTTCTTAAGCAGACTTTTAACAGGTTTCAATTCAGTTTTCCTTTTCCTAGATTGGTTGCCTATCCAAGCTGGAGTGAGAATAGTCAGATTCATACCTTTCCCAAAAGTATTAGCACTGTGTGAAATGCCTCGTCTAGAATTCAAACTCGTGCCCATTTTTTATGTTGGTGACCATTGCACACTTGATAAGTGACTTAAAGCAGCTACCCAGCATCGCCTGGGTAGAAGTAGGGATAAAAAAAAGTAGTCTTGGAGATCCATTATTGTTGAATTGTGAGTTGGATCCTCACAGGATGCCCCATTAAAATTCCTACATAAAAAATACCCTGCGTTGATCCAGACATTCTGAAAAGA
Source organism: Doryteuthis pealeii (assembly GCA_023376005.1). NCBI lineage: Eukaryota > Metazoa > Mollusca > Cephalopoda > Myopsida > Loliginidae > Doryteuthis > Doryteuthis pealeii. Next base: position 81,518,370 of record CM042161.1, on the reverse strand, counting down.
AAAACTAATATCTCTTATTTGAAATACTAAATGCTTGAAAAAATTCCATGCTGTTATCATTTAAATTTTATATTTAATTATCTTCACGAATATAAATCAAATCTTCCTTATTTTTGTTCAAAAAGCAAGATCTGGTGATAGTGAATGTGTATATATATTTATTTTGTTGTTAATTGTTTTATTTTCATAGTTTCCTCCGGACATACTCACCACACATGGGCATGCCTACAAAGTCAGAAAACAGCATTGCTCACATGACTTTCGGAAACATTTTTTCACGCTTAGAGTTGCCGAGGCATGGAATAAGCTGCCTGCATCCATTGTGGGCTGCCAAAACACTGCATCTTTCAAAGCCTCCATGCTTCCTGAAGTCCGCCAACACTATACCTGATACCCCTCTCCGCACATGCGCACACATACATGTATATTATTACTGTAAACTGTTCATGTTCCTGACACTAATACATTGTTCTGTGTTCTAGACATGAGACTTTGATGAGTTGTGGTGCACCTGAGCACTGTACACAATAAATTTCATTATAAATCATTATTACATACATATATACACACAAACTAAAAATAATTTTAATACATATCAAGAATGAATAAAACAAAATGTTTGGCATAAAATAACCCAACAAGGGTTGACATGCCATTAAAATCCAAGCAAACAACCAACCAGAAATATCTGATTTGCCTAACATTGATTTGTGTTTTTTGTTTTCAGACAATCTTGTTCAGTGTAGAAGAGGAAATTCTAGAGGCTGTCTCTCGGAATGACGAAGCGTACGAAGGTGATGCTCTGGAGGATATTAACTGGGAAGATAATCTGGATATGCATCGGCCAAATACGGCAACAATTGCCGACACTGGTGATGGGGTAAGAAGAGACACTCATACACACTAAGTGTGTACTTACTAAATATATTTTGAGTCTTCAGTTCTATGAGATTGATCCAAAGACCAAAGCATGATAGGGAAATCTTAGAAGTACCATTGAAGTTTATTATGTTCACTTTTGGACTAATACCCTTGGACAATGCCGCCTTGTATGATGGGGCGTTAGAATGCACCGACTGCACCTCTGCAGAGGGGTAAGACTCCCCCAATGGGGCCACCTGTTGACTGTGGGTGGCGACCCGTGATGCTTAAGGATAGAGCCCAGGTGGATGAGCAGTTCATGACTTGCAATATTCCACTTTGGCCCTATCTTGGGCTAGATGGGCGGTCGGAGAGGCCCCCTCTGATCAATCGGCTGGTCATGTCAAGCCCTAGCACCTATATGATTTTCCCAACCCTATTGCCCTTATGGCAAGCCCCAACCCCTTTTTATCATATGGGTGCTAGAAGGCGGTGGCTGCAGGTCTACATGTCCTGGGAATGATGTTAAACTCTATCTGATGGTGAGGTTCCGGTTTTGGAGGTTTGGGGAATGTGGAGCACCCCTTCATCACCATTGCTCCCTGGTCCACTCTGACCCGGAGTGGTAGTACCTGTTAGGATCCCATCTATGGGTTAAATAGAAAAATGTATTTATAAAAAAATTGTATTATCCATTAAGAATTGATTTATTTCAAAACTTTATCGGCATTAAATGACCCACTGAGGTTGATATGCCGTAAAACAAAACAAACCAAACCAAACCTTGGACAATGTGTGAACACCCTTTTTCTCCAGCTAATAGTACCACTAGAGTTTTTCTTGGCTTTAGTATTAAATAACCCACAAAGTTTGATATGCTCTTAAACAAAGAAACCTACCATATTTGACGGCATATAAGACGCACCCCCATTTCAGCAGGTCAGATTCAGGAAAAAAAAGTTTTTAGTGTATTTAAGCATATATTGTTGAAAACAGTCTAGCTGTGCATTACACAAGCAGAAACATAGCTGTATAAAAGCAATTTGGCAGTACAGGCAAGCAATAAGCAAACACAAAACATCTCAATAGCAGGAAATAATAATCATAATAATAATGCCTACGGGAGGTCTCAAACTTCACCTACGATGTATAAGATGCAGGGCAATCTTTTGAGCCAAAATTTGGGAAAAAAAAGTGTGTCCTATATGCCGTCAAATACGGTAAATATTTTTGTTATGTTTTTCTTTCTTTTCCTTTTTTTTTTCTCTTTTTTTTTTAGAAACCAAAACTTAGGGCTCACAGAATACAAAAGCTTGTTTTTGTTTTATGGGAACAATGTATTTTAAAATTGTAGTTCTCATCTTCTTTTTTACCTATGAATCGCTTTGATTCCTATTTTACTATGGAGGGGTCCCTATATCTATGGAGGGGTCACTGTGGCTATGGAGGGGTCCCTATAGCCATTCAATGTTTAAAAATCCTATTGTATTTTTATGATAAAATATTTTTAGCTTGCTTGGATCCAAAAAAATGTCATATGGCCCCCGGACGGGCCATATGGCCCCCAGTTAAGAACCATTGCTTTAAAGAATAGAGATTATATGGAAAAATAAAGTATTTTTTTTTTTTGTTCAGAGTGGTAGTACCTATTAGTGTCTGATCTATAGGACAAATGCATCTCTTATTACAATGGAGATTCAGTATTTTTCTGTCTGTAACCAAAACTACATCATGATACCCTCAGGAATTGCGTAACTTTATCAATCAGTATTTATAGTCAAAATCCTTAATATATAGTATAAATCTTATTTATTAATGATGTCTCTATCAAAATCTGAGTTAGATTTGCCTTAAAACAGCCCATGTTGTTAGTGCATTTAAAATTCTGCCATGTGTGTTATATATCACTAAGAAATAAATGTTTACATAATATATGGTGTGGTTAATTTGCATACTGATTTTAACAAAACCGAGTTTAAAAAATAATTACTTATTGTTATTGGTGTCTAATATTATTGTTTTATTCTCCAACATATTTATTGAAGTAAGTCAGTTAGACAGTCAACAATTGGTTTGAGCAATGTGACTGGCCAAGCACCAGTGTCAAGACAACTGGTATTTATGGGAATTCAGAACAGTCCACCCATGCACTTGGGTGAGTCCATTCCCTGAGTCCTGATTGGCTGCTTGGTTTGTAGGGCCCTCTGAGGCTCCATAAATCCTACCACTTTTCAGTGGTCTTTACGGCATCTCAGAATCATATTCAGTTACGACTGCTTGCCGTCTTGTCTTGCCAATTCGACGGTAATTAGATTTAGTATTCTATAATATTAAAATCAATCCTATGAATGATTTTATATAGAAACCAATTAAAATATAATTAAAATAAGTGTAATCTTTTTATATTCATTTTTATTTAATCTTGTTAGTCTTTCTAATTGAATATATTTAATTAAGTTAAAAGAGTGGTAATTTTCTGTCTGTTTAAAAATATTTGTATTTGATAGGATTTATTGCTTGCTTATTTCTCCTTCAAATATATTTTAAATCAGCATATTGTTCGATATGAAAGATTTATGGAAAAAAGGAAGACAGAAATGAAAATGAGATTATCATGTTTCACTATAAGGATAGCTTATTCAGAATGATTTATTATTCTACAAGGTATCTTGGGTTTAATATTAAACTGCTTCCAGTGGTGAGGCTCCACTTCTGGCAATGTAGGCGAGTGTGAAGTAGCCCTTTATTGCTATTATTCTGGTTCATTCTGACCTGGAGTAGTTGTTAAGTATCTGGCCGCCATCCTTGGCCAGTTGAAAAGAACTTAATGAATAAGTAAGTCCTGAGTTATATAATCCTTTGGCAAGTGAAATAAGTCCTGTGATACAATCCTACGTTCCGTCGTCCAAGAAGATCCAAGTAGGAATGATAATATGACCAGAAAAGCCAGTTAATAATAATAATATCAGCAGCAGAGCACTGCCAATGATTGGACAATAGGCTGGTCACATGATTATCACCGAGTCTATAAATAAGAGTAGGCATCTAAGACACACCTTATATCCAGAAAAGTTAACAGTAGTAGTACCTGTTAGGGTCCTATCTATGGATTAAATAGGAAAAAAATGTGTTAAACAAAAAAAAGTTTAAAAAGAGTTTTCAATACCCATCAATAATAAATAAAACAAAATGTCTTCAGCATAAAATGACCCAACAAGGGTTGACCTGCCAATAAATCAACCAACCAACCAACCTAAATAAAATCAACTATTGGAGGAATATATTCTTTGTGTTTGCTGGTGTTCCAATTGTTTATTTTTTTTACTAAGTGTTTTTTTTTTACTAATTACTGGAAACTGAATCAATTGTTACTGTACAAAGAGACTGAGTAATTGGCTCATGTAACGTGGCAGTAGCGATATATTCACGGTACCCAATGCAATATACGTAACGTTTTAATATCGATATATGTTGTATAACGGGTCTTGTCAACGTGCCTCCAAATTCACACCGCTAAAAAGGTGTTCGGCACGTGGTGGTCATCTTGTTGATAAAAAAGTACAACGTGAGAAATATATTGTCACAAGCTGTTTAGCTTTTATTTCCAGGGCTCGTCTCGTGGGCTGTGTTGGGAGAGGAGGAAAGGCAGAGAGAGAGAACAACTGTTAAATTCCGGTGATCCCACACAAGGGACCAGAAGTCCGTCCGTTCCCCTAGGCCTCAGAAAGCAAAAAGAGGCCGGTATTTTTCTTCATCGTTCCACCTCACCACGTGACTTCCGGTTCCGGTCAACACCCGAAACTTCCGGTTGACATTCAATTCTCCCTTCAGGGGGGTCACGCCCCGGTCAAACTCACGACAACCATTTTGTGCTCATCACTTTTTTAAAAACCTTTATTATCTCTTATTTCTTCTTCCTCTCTTTTCTAATAGTAGTTCTCGCAAAACTCAGGATTATTCCCCATCTTGATACCACTCATTTTGAATGACATATTTTATATAAATTATTGGAGGGGGGTGGGTAATACCTGTTTTTCAAATTGCTAATATGTGATGTAGTAAATGATCACATGTAAACTACAAATATAATAATAATAAATTATTGACATTGCAGTTTCGGAAGATGATATAATTCTTGTGCCCATGAAGTTACAGCGCCTCCTGTGACTGAGTTCTCGATCACAGGTGTGCATTTGAAGGCTGNCAGGCTGTCCCCTGAAGATGTTTGATGCTGAGCCTGTTACTTTGTTGACTCGCTGCTTTAACTCACTGGAACCTCCTCCGGCTTCACATTGTGTTATATAATCAATACCTATGATCATGAAAAAAAATAAGTAACCTAGTACAGACACCAATGGCCATTGCTAAAATCTATACTTATTGATAACCACACCGTCTACCTTTAATACATATAATGAAACCTATTTTGTAACTAATTAAACATTCTGTTCAGGTATGAAATGTCTTTGTATAGAATATCAATATTCTAAGGACACACTCAGACTTCTACTTCGAGACACCTCGTTGGCATATAATCACATCAGACAGAAATCGCAACCAACAAACAAACAGCCAAGCAAGTTATCTGCCCTGCCCATCACCATACACGTCAGACAAGAAGCCTTCCACTCTGACCAAGTGGAAAACGTAATTAATAAAACCTTGTAAATTTCCTAATCATCAATATATTGTCCTAATGATTTAGCCAAAAATGGCACAACCCATAGGCAAGAGCTCTCTAAGCAACCATAGAACTTTATAAATAATTCGATCTAACTTACCAAGAATTCAGCAATTTTCAATAGTAGTTATGCAATAGGAGGTCACTTCACTATTCAGTTGACACATTCTATCCTCCTCTCATTTTTTTTTTGAGTGGCGTTTAGACTTTACCGTGCAGCGCTAAGAGCTGAGTCACACTCTGCAAATTGCATATTGAAGTGAGCTGATATATTAAAAACATAGAGCGATATTAATGATAATGATATTAGTAGAGGAAAGAGTGCAGGGTCTCCCATTGTTAATCAAAGATTTCATCAGGACCCTACCCTACACTTAACTAAAGAGTCGATGTAAATGATGTACTAGGGTAGGGTCCTGATAAATAATTGGATTGAAACCTGGTAGACTCTTGACTCTTTTTCTCTACTAATATTATATATATAATATATATTATATATATATATATAATATGGTAGACATTACTAAAGTTTATGCAAATATTAGGCAATGCAAATGTATTAACGTACTATAATATTTTATTTGAGATTTAAATCTGCTCTACTAATTTAGGATTGAGTTACTTTTGTATACAACACTTTTCCATATTTGCTATTCTCCATTATATATTATATACTAGCAAAATAAAAACCCCTCCTGGGCGACGTAAAATGATATGCTGAGGGGATGGGAGTGAGAATTTATATAAAAGAATTTGTATCATAATATAGATAAAAAATCATCAAATTTATAAGAGTAAAAAATAAAAAATGAAATGGAAACTTAGTTCTAATAACTTAAATATTTTGAAATAAACACTATATATAATAGATAATAACCAGGTATGTATTTATTAAAACTTGTTTAAAAAACCAATGATGACGTCTAACATTGCATGCTAAATTTGACCAGTGTAATCTATTTTATGATGATTTTAGGCAGTTGTGACGTAAGCATGACGTTTTGGTTACAGACAAAAACCGGAAGCGAATCTCCATTATTAATAAGATATATATATATATATTTTACTATCGTGATTACTTTTTGTTCATATAGCTAATGTAGTTGCAACTTTTAGTAAAGTGTCCTGGTCATGACGACTGAATCTGCAACCTGGTGGTGGAGGCCCAGTTCTGGAGCTCTGGGAAGTGAAGAGTTATCTCATTACCATTAGTCCCAGATCCACTCTGACCCAGAGTGGTAGTACCTATTAGGGTCCTGTCTGTGGATCAAATAGATCTTTTTAAGATGATATTTAAAATGAGTTTACATTAAAACATTGCAATCATGTATCAAGTGTTTAAAATAATTGTAAACTTTATTCATAGATTGGCTTGTAAAGCATTAATGCAATTTGATAGGTTAGTTAATTGAAAATATATGATTGGTAAATAATTATTATTAATTAATTATTTCACCCTGCATAAGCTGGTGGTCACTGGAGGCGAGTGACAGCAGTTCTCCTCAGGTCTCCAGGCACTTTCTGAGTATCTATCCATCCCAAACATGCTGTAGTTTGGATGGTCTCGCGTTCTTCTGATTTCCAGTTCACCCAAATTCTTTTTCAAGAGCTTTGGGGATCTTCCAAGGGCACCAACCATGATGGGCAATAGTTGAAAACCAATATAATTACTTGCAATTATTAGTCTTAGATAGGAATATACAAAACTATTTATTGGTGTATAAATTAGTGTATTAGTATAGGAATACTGATACCCAATATGTAAACCATACGCTTTAAGACGAAGGGTGCCAACCATATATGTAACACGATTGGTATAAATTATTTATTAGATAGAAATCAACTCAAATTCTATATATGCAAATTATTTGTATTAAAAAGAGTTGCTTGAAGATATAATTGTTTACAATTAATTATTGAAATAGGAAATGAGTTAGTTGAAATCATATGATTGCTTGCATTATAAATATGATAGGAATCTTGAAACTTGTAGAATTATCAATATTAAGGAATGCTTAAGCATGAAATTATAAATTATTTTATAAATTGTTATTATTTATTTGAACTTTTGAAACACACATGAGCGACTAACATTTAACTTAACGAGCGCAACTACTAAGCGCGAGAGAACGAAGAGATGACTATTACCGGGGTCAAAGCATCTACTATCGACGATTCTAATATCATTCATAACACATAGAACATACTGTGCTAGTTCTTAAGGTACAGCGTCATATGTCTCTAAGTGTCTCACCCTAATTTAAGTTTATAGAAATTTCAGCGTTCATCAGTATAGCCTTAACTTACGGTGATTTCTAAATGCTGAAAAGACTTAGTGACTATCGCTGTGAGATCTTATATTATTTGGTCAGAGGTATAAAGTCTTCCTTTTCATAACAAATATGCAAATAACAGTACGCAATATTTAGGTCTATATTACTAGTCTGTTCATTTGTAGATTCACTCTATTAAGTCCTATCCCCTGATCACATGTCTGCTCTCACTGTCGGCTGATTACACTTCGTGTAATTATAGTACGATAAACAGGTGAACTTATTTCGAGGTTCATTTAGAGTACGGATCAAGTCATGTTCGTCATTAAACAATGAAAGAAAGTAAGCTTGATAGTGATCAGTCATTGCCTAAGTGGTCACCAATTAGTATTGAACAGAGCTGTCATATTGTATGCGATAAGCTTGACCTGTCTAAGTATTCTTATGAGTGGTATCTACATGGGCTGACGTTTTCGGTCAGTTATAGTTCGAGGATGCAATGAATCCAGCTTTCATAAACATAGTAAGATATACTCATGTAGTGTATATGTAGGTTGATTATATTGATTGAGATCATAGTGTGGTATTCACGTATGTATATCGCATATTACAAAGTTAATATCTGTATATGCACATGGTTTACTAGTACCTGATATAACTCGAGATCGTAAGTGACGGAAACAGTGATTATATCTCTAGAGGGTTCAGTATTTTTAGTCGGGATATAAAGTCATTTTTCACTAATGGAACACGAGACAAGAAATGTGGAGTGTCTTATGAGTGTCTATTTTTGCATTTGTCCTTTGAGTGGCTCATCGCTTGTTGGCGATCACAGATAGATTCAGCTAGAGACTAGTGTTTATTCGAATGGCACGGTGCTATAAATCATTCGGTGACTTCTATTGCAAGACATGGTGACTGTTATTCGGGTTCATTTATTGTCGGACAAGTATATTCTCATAAATAGCAATGACGACATTCATAACACGCTATACGTCATATTCATGATGCCTAACAAGTGAGGTCTATCGGAGGCACGACTGTGAAGTATTACAGATAACTCAGTGTTTCGGTCGAGTAATGCTTATATTTTCTTGGTAGATGCTTAGCGAGGACATTACAGTTGTGATCTGATATAGCGGTGATCTCGTTCGCTAGGATCAATGCTATCATTTGTTCATAGAAGCTAAGGAGTCCAATGATAGGCGATTATTATGTTGAGAAATGTCATCTAAACATGCCTATAGTGGCTCACACCATCAAGATATATGGCACCAGTATCAGTAACGTTGGAGAGCCCTATATTTGCGTGATTATGATGCGGAAACAGTGACTTTTCGGGTCATTTATTGTCGATCAAGTATTTTCATAACAGATATAGCAAGTAGCTTATAGGTCATGTCATTGCCTAAAGTGCACCATTAAGTCCACACCTGATGAGCTATAGACAAGAGGTGCAATATAACCACGCAGAGTCTTTAATCTCTATGGTTGATAGACGGTTAACACTTGCAGTGATCATCAGTTTTTTCTTGTTGTGTTTTTTATTTTGGTTCTGCTAAATCAAAAGATGCAATTTCTTCCAATATTTAGACATAAGGCATCTAACGTTGGAGCGACTACATGAGGAGACTCAATGTGATGTGGTCCTTTAGTCGGGCACTGATACAACCTGCTCAGGACATCAACACTCTTTACCATATATACTAAAGGCAGTGGCTGAGGGTCTACATGTCCTGGAAAGACATTAACATTCTATCTGATGTTGAAGTTTCCAGTTCCTGAGGTCTGCGGAATGGTTTAACGCATGTCAACCCTTGCTAGCAGACTTCCAACGCCTTTTATCATATATACGCGTGAAGGCAGTGCTGAGGGTCTACATGTCCTGGGAATGATGTTAAATTCTATCTGTATGATAAGTCCAGTTCTGGAGGTCTGCGGGAATGTGGAGCACCCTTTTCTCACCATTACTCCCAGTCCATTCTGACCAAGAGTGTTAGTAACCTGTTATGTCCCATCTATGGGTTAATGACATTTGTTTATAAAACAAACAAACCTTTTATCATATATGTGCAAAAAACAATCTCCCTGGTCTAAAATCGTAGACAAAAGCGGAATAACTCTCTTCTGTCTGGATGATATCTCGAACAATTTAAAGCTATACTCTGAACAGTATCTCATTTCAGCTTGAGTACTATATACCAGGTCGGGTGATCTATGCGAGAAAGTAAGCAGTAGTATGACTTTTCGGCGAGTTCATATATTATTGTACGGAAAATATATCAGCTATCAATACAATATCTTTCATATAACTTAGAGCATTGAATCAAAATAGCTTCACAAAGCATCAATGTTACAGTCAATTACGTGTTAAGTACACTTATAGAATTGTGTATCTACACCTATTCAAAAATTTACGATAGTTTGAACAAATGGTACTATTAGTCACACATAAGAGCTTAGTGGCCATATGAGACACTTCGCGTGATCTTAGGGAAAATAAGTGTGTTCATAAATCGAGTATGCACACTTTATAGATATATAGATGTTCGGATCAAGTATTTCAAACACAACAATATATCGAATTCAATGGTATGCGTATATAGCCTTCAGTCAAAGCCTGAGTAAGGTAGTCACCCCTAATCTTTATAGCGAGTCACCAATGCTATAGTGGGGTTCATATATAAGAGTACTGCTAACTTTTCAGGATGATACTATATGCGGGAAACAGTAGTGACTTATTCGGGATCATTTTATTGTCGGATATCATGAGTTATATGTTTACATAAACAAAGAATACGAAGTAAGGTTACGCATGATAGGCTCATTAAGTCATGTTTGGGACCTGAATGGTCATAACATATTCCCCCGGGACTATATTTCAAAGAGCAATATAGATACTGATGTTCATTCCAGACAGAGCTGAGATTCAATAAGCTCTAGGAGGATATCTCTAACTGGAAACAGGTGAGTCTTCCAGTTCATAATGGTAGAGGAAACTAGGTATTATAGGTTATTATAGTCTCGCATTAACAAGAGAATGCATAATGTTACCCTTATAGGTCTCACTACATGTATCATGCTATATGCATAACGATGGTCAAGCTGATGGTTGTTCAGTTCCATAGGGTTTTAAGTTATTTATTGTATAAAGAATAACATGCGTTCCATCCCGCTTGAAGATATAACACTTGTAAATATCGAGGATGCATGCAAGAGAGCAGAATACAAGGTGACTGTCGCAGGATCTATATTTAGTTCGATCGATCGTATGAATGTCTTTATATCATAAAACACAAAGAGAAACAAGAAACGCACAAATCCATAAACAAATACGTGGCTCATTGTACGATCATAAAATACTGGTTTATCTTTATTGCATCTAGAGCCTAAGGTGACACTTCTAGTCTAACACGTAAATTCCAACTGTTATTTATTCTGATATTACTGTAATCGAGTGTGCTGTACTCGGACTAGACTTTAATTTTACAGGGTGAGAATTGCAGCGATACACGGGTGATCTCGGGTCACTTATTGGGATGCAAGTCACTTTCACAGAGAGAGAAAATAAGTAGCTTACAGTTCAATTCTATTGTCGTTGATAGTGGTACAGGCAACTCATTTTTAATGTATTTCAATGGATTTCATCATATTATTAGACATTCTGTTCCTCTGTTTGATGCCCTTCTCAGAAACAAATAAACAGACTTAAAAAAAATATATTCATTCCCAATTTTCAATTTTGGACAGAATTGAACATTGATGTGATTTTGTTTGAAGCTTTATTTTAATTTTTAATCCTTGCTGCTTTTAATGGTTGTAGAATTACAAAACCAGCCTGATGTTGGGATAAAACAAAAAGCAACAAAAATAAAGATGAAAGAAAAACTTGCTGTAAAAAGGAATAATAATGACAGTGCTTCATCTAAGAAATTACGATAACTTAAGACTATAAATACATTAGTGCTACTCTGACAGAGAAATAAGAGGAATTAAATACTTGTTCAGAATAATTTATAATGGTCTTTATCTAAGAAATTAGAAGTTAAGGTATTACATCTACTCAGAAAAAAACAACTGAACCCCCCCAAAAAAAAAAACAAAAAAAACAGAACTGAATAATGACAGTGCTTCATCTAAATATTCAGGACAAATTATAACTATTATCTCTACTACTATTTGAGCAACAAAAATAAAATGAAAGAACAACTAGTAAAAATATAATAGGTTAAAAGTATTAGATTGATAGATGGATGTGAATTGGCTGAGGATGATAGATATGAATGGACTGAGATAAATACAAACAGACCAAGATATGTAGATGAATTTCTGAAATATATAGACATGAATGGACTGAGATAGATAGATAGACGCTAATGGACTGAGATAGGAAGATAGACGCAAATGGACTGAGGTAGGTAGATAGATGCTAATGGACTGAGATAGGTAGATAGATGCTAATGGACTGAGATAGGTAGATAGACGCTAATGGACTGAGATAGGTAGATAGACGCTAATGGACTGAGATAGGCAGATAGACGCTAATGGACTGAGATAGGCAATAGAGGACTGAGTAGGTAGATAGACACTAATGGACTGAGGTGGTAGATAGACGCAAATGAACTGAGGTAGGTAGATAGACGCTAATGGACTGTGGTAGGTGATAGACGCTAATGGACTGAGGTAGGTAGATAGATGCTAATGGACTGGGTAGGTAGATAGACGCTAATGGACTGCGGTAGGTAGATAGACGCTAATGGACTGGCTAATGACTGGGTAGGTAGATAGACGCTAATGGACTGGGGTAGGTAGATAGACGCTAATGGACTAATGGACTGAGATAGGTAGACAGATAGATTTGAACAGAGTGTGATAGATTTTTTAAATGATCATGATGCTTTTCAGATTGATGGGCATGTAAAAAATGCTGATGTCATTATTTGAATGAGATCTCGAAAAGTTCTTCAATGCTTTGTTTGCTCAACAGTCAAACTATTCAAAAACGATTTCTCAAGTTGAATCATTGCTATGCTTGGACAGAGAAAGGACACTGGAAAGAAAGCCGGAGGATACAACGGCTGAAACGTTGTGTTTTTATACATCACAATAAAGATGAGGACATCAGTCTGCAAAATTAAAATAGTACATAAAAATATTTGTTTCATTGAATTTTTATTATTACAATTTTTCTTCTTTTCTTTTTGACAGTGATGATTTTCTTATTCCTGAACTTCCCCATGGTCAAGAATTGGTCATCAACATTCGGACAACTTGGGGAGACAAACATTATGTGGGACTCACTGGCATTGATATTTTTTCAGACAAAGGAGATTCAGTTCTTGTGAAAAAGGTATTTTATTTACTTACTTATTTCTTTCTCTTTTTTTTTTTTTTTTTTTTTTTTTTTTTTTTTTTTTCAGATATTTTCCATTTTGCTCGAACATATATTTTCTCTTATTTTGTATTATTTAGGATGTGACACAAAGTCAGTTTTTAAGCAGAGTGAAATGAGACAAAGACAATGTGACATAACAATTTCACTTTAATCAACTGAATACAGCTCAGCAAAGACGCAATTACAATGTCCGCTGTCTGATCCATTTAAATAGTCCCAATCAAGGGAAGATAACCCCAACACTCCAAAAGGGAGGTAATCACGTCTCTTACACATTCTCCCCTCCTGCATTATGTCCTATAAGTCCAAACGCTGGGGAGGTTTTACCTTTTTGGAAGATCTGCAGAGACAACTTGTGTTGTCAGGTTCTGTTCATGGTGTGGCAGATATCTGTTGCATATAAATAGTCCCGATCAAGGGAAGATAACCCCAACACTCCAAAAGGGAGGTAATCACGTCTCTTAATATCACACAGAGTACACCAGTATTATATACATTTTTCAGGTGTTGTCCTCATCTCTATTGTTATATACAAAACGTTTTGCCCAATGTGCTTTCTGGCCTTTAGGCCTTGTTGAACTCTTGAACCTTTTCATTGAACTCAGGAGCCGTCATGTAACTTTGAACCGAACCCTTTATTTAATCCTCGGGGTAGATTGTTCTCATTCCATTAACCATGACTGCCATGAGTAGGGGTTGGACTTCTGAAATAACGTGCTAGATGGCCGTAGAGTAAAGAACTTCCTCTGCCATTTTACAGGTCTTGTTTTTCATTCTGCAGGGTGTCTAGCCACCCTCCTTAGACAAAATCTGTGGGCTTACTGGTTTAGTCACCGATGATCTGACTATGAAGCAGGTAGTACTGGGTTACATAATACCAGTAGCACATTAAGCAACCTGAAATAGACATAGAGTAGAGTGCTGGTTCATATATTTTCAATGAATATTTCTTTATGAAAATTGACATATAGTAGAATGGGGGACTCATATCATAGATTTAGGGGTAGGGTATATCATAAATTTTGGTGGGTGGGTTGCATGAGATCCTGGCACCACTGGTTCAGTTCGTTGCCTGCATTACATGTTACACAAAATCAGTCCATTCTTGGCAACCCATGTAATACAAGGGATTCCATATTTTTTATATTCAGGGTGTTCTCTTCCTACTTCCCTTAGAAATATACTATCCTGACTTCTATCCCCATCCATTAGGCTAATGGATGCCATTTCCTTCAAATAAGACGAAACATTTTAGAAGAGTGACAAAATAATGAGAAGTGGCATATTTTGTATATGTCAGCCCAGTTGTCGGTTTGGATTTTTTTGTTCAAATACGGAATAATAGGAGAGTATCCTTGCTTATAAAAAAATATCACTTATGAATAGGAGGTGCTTCTTGTGTAATAGTTATTATCATAGGAAATGAACCCAACAAGCCAGTATCCTGGGTATGATGTTAAACCCTATCTGATGGTGAGGTTCCAGTTTTGGAGCTCTGGGGAGTGTAGAGTACCCCTTCATCACCATTACTCCTGGGTCCACAAATATATTTTGTTCTGATTTCAAAAAAATATTTCCACTAATATATTTTAGGAAAAAACAATTTTAAACATAAATTCATCTCGAGGGGATAAGTACCAACATTTTCAGGAAAATTTGACTCTTAATTGATTTTTATAGAATTTTTTTAAAGATCTTTTGGTGTAACTTGTATGTGGTCATGTTAAATTTCAATTGATTTACTAGTACAAAAATGTAAACATTGTTTTTGTTCATAATTTTCATTATTTCCGTAGGCTGAAAATTAAAAAAAAAAAAAATCATCAGTTTTTTTTTTTTTTTCAATGTTTCTTCTTTTGAATGATCCAAATAATCTAACAGTAATATAAACCTTTATTCAAGTTTCTTTATGTTAAATATAGTTGTGGGGGAGGGTTGATTTTACACATCGAATTCGAATTCATTATATGACAGATGACAATGTCAAAAAATGTAAACAGATCTTCGAAATGTTGGACATGTGTGTGGCGACAGAAATTACGCATGTAGTAGTTAAAAGTGTACACAACTATGTCTGGCGTGTAAAATGATCACGAGTCATGGCTTGACGTCGGACCACCTAGTTGGCACACATATAAATTACCACACTGTGCGATTGACCCGGATGTGGGATGTTAGTGTGATTATTTAAGACCTGCCTTAACATACGGTGCAGTTGCATTCTAGTCTTGCTGATGAGGGCAGTGATGTACGACAGGAACAAAGCAAGTGACTGTGAGAGAGGTGGAATTCGGCGGACTACTGTGTTGTGGGTAAAGAAGAACGAAGGTGAGAGCAATTTGCTCAACGAAAAGGATTACTATTGTTAATTGAACGGACTCCAGTTGAAAATGTTTTCTATAATGCGCAAACATAAACTGGATACAGTTAGATGCACAAACCTTTTCAAATTTAATGTTGAAGAGATTATGTGACCATTTCTTGTTTTGTAAATAATTTTCACATAAAACTCTATACGTTAGATGACTTAAAATATATATTAAAATAAAACAAACTATATATGAATCAATAATACAGGGCATGTATTTATAAAAACTTGTTTTAAATAACACTGTGGACCTTCAAATGTTGCCTACTTAATTTCTGAGTATATATAAACCAGTGTTGTTCTTTATTCTATGTATTATTGATCTTAACTATAAATTAAATACTCATTGATAAACTTACTTAATTCCTGAAGGTATTGTGATGTAAGCATTGATGTAGTTTCAGTTACAGACAGATACCGAATCTTCATTATGTATAGTTATTTACTAAGCTTAGCTTAGATGTGGCACAAGGCCAGACGTATGGGGTGCCCAATGAGAATCAAACTCACTATCAATGGTCTGCTGATCTAGCTCGCTAACCATTACACCATCTCGATTATATATAAATTAAGAATAGTTACTTGAAGCTATAATTATTTACTCAGGATTATTATTAATAGTTACTTGAAATAACTATGTGCAAACAAATGGTTATTGTTAAATAGAAATAATTACTTGAAACCATACAATTATTTGTATTTGATAGGAATACTTGAAATCATAGAACTGTATGAAAATTATTTGTATCTGTTAGAGTTCTATATTTGAAATAGTTTTAAAACTATATTAATAGATTAGGTTTTAAAACATTGATATTGCAATTAAGTATGAAGCATTTACTTGCTTAAAATGATTGTGGAGATAAAAAATTGTACCATATATAATTAGATAAGAATAAATTGAAACCATACAACTGTGTGCAAAATATCTGCATTATATAGGAATACTTTATACTTTGTAACTGTAAATTATTTGTATTAAAATAGTATTTGAAGCTACAATTGTTTACTAACGATTATTAGTTACTTAAAACATATAACAATAAAATAATAGTAATAATGTAAAAATGATAATGATGTATCAAACCAGTGTTTAAAAGCAACAATAATTAGATGAAATAAAACTAGCATAAAATAATAGTAATAATGAAAAATGTATCAAACCCAGTGTTTTAAAAGCAACAATGAATTAGATGAAATAAAACTAGCAATAAAATAATAGTAATAATGAAAAATGTATCAAACCAGTGTTTTAAAAGCAACAATGATTAGATGAAATAAAACTAGCAATAAAATAATAGTAATAATGAAAAATGTATCAAACCAGTGTTTTAAAAGCAACAATGATTAGATGAAATAAAACTAGCAATAAAATAATAGTAATAATGAAAAATGTATCAAACCAGTGTTTTAAAAGCAACAATAATTAGATGAAATAAAACTAGCAATAAAATAATAGTAATAATGAAAAATGTATCAAACCAGTGTTTAAATAAAAAAGCAACAACAATAAGTTTGTCTTCATTTCTCTACACAAAAATGTAAATCTAAACAATGTTCATGATTTCTAACATCTAGGTATAACATAACCCTAGACAGGTTGTTATGCCATTAGAATCATTTTATCTATTTTTTTAATTTCATTTTTTAAATTTTTTTTTTTTTTTTTTTTTTACAGATTGCAGCTAACCCGAAAGATATCAACATTCTACCTGAATATGAGAAAGATCCCCGTGTTGTACAAAACCTGATTGATGGTGTCAATCGTACCAGAGATGACGTACACATGTGGTTGACACCATTTACACCAGGAGGAAATCATTGCATCACTATGACATTTGCTCAACCTTGCAGTATTGCACTTATTCGCATTTGGGTAAATTTTCTTTCTCTTTCTTGTCAAAATCAATGGAAGATCCGATTTATAGTTTTCGATATATTTTTTGTTTCTCACAAGAAAGACAAAATAATATCTGTTAACATAGATATCATTTTGTCTTTCTTGTGAGGAAAAAAAAAATATCGAAATTATGAATCAGATATGAAATACATCCACAAGACCACTTATGGGAACGCAGCTGAAAGTAAAGTAGATTACTGTAATCTCACACCCTAACAATTTTTTTCAGAGAAAAAAAAGTTTACCAAAAATTATCCCCTTACAAAACATATTATAAAAAAAAAAATCTTTATACAATGACTGCTATTTATATACAGTAGCATTGCAACCAACAAAGCCTTCATCAGATGATGACTCTGGTTCAGCATGGTTTCAGGGCCAAAGCATCAATACCACTAACCCAGAGCGCCCCAGCAGTATCTCACGATACCACCAGACTTTGTCGGTTTGATGTCACAATATAGGACTGCCATATCCACGCTGATGCGGTTAGAGCTTTCTCCTGGATCTTTTTTATGTATTTCCCTTGTCTGGTGGAGAAAGTCCAAGTTTAGGCAAAAATGCCAAGGTTGAGTTGGTAATAAATCCCCGGCATCCAACTTCGATGGGAAATACATTTGTTATCCATCTGTTTCTGATGCATTGTTCACGTAGGTCTTCATATTTTTCCAACTTACGCTGATGGGCCCAATCAAGATTTTCTTCAAATGGAAAAATATTATGTTATATTATTCATTGTTATATATTTTATATTGTATATATTTATATATATATTATAAAGGGTTTGCATTAAATAACCCACAGGGTTTATATGCCATTAAACCGAGCCAAACCATACTCACCTTCACAGGAAGGCTGCAACTAGCATCCAGTTGCCAGACAAGGTGTTGTCAGACTGTAACCAAAATTCAGACCCTCTACTAACTACCAGAACATAATCATGTTGAGTATATATGGATTAAAGTGTCCAAACAGAATCCAGGAAATGAATGTAGCCAAGGTACATAGTGGAACAGTCCAACCTGGTATATAAACTACCTACCACCACTCTGAAGGCAGAGTAGACTCAACTTGCAATCAGTTGAGTACTGATCTGTGGGTAATTCAATATCATCAATCAGACCATATCACCCAACCCCTTCAACTTTTGGTACAAATAATGTTCAATATATGTGAAATAATAATAGAAAATGTTTTTTTGTCATAGATGCCATACCATATCAGGGTATTAATCTTGCTATGAAAAAAACAGAAATCATCAATAACTTAATATTAGTTGACTTTAAGACGTTTTTGATAGCATTTTTGGTTTCCTTGGGCTAAAATGATTTCATAAACCAATTTTTAGTAGTAGGGAAGCTCTAGAACTCATTTTACAGACAAAAATAGATTACAAAAAGTCGCCATTTTTCGCCAACCCCACCAAATTTGAAGACCTAAAAATCAGCATAACTCCGTCAATTTTTGGAATTGGAAACTCAAATTTTGGGGATTGTCTAACGTTAACATAACCCACACTTGGACAAAATTTCATAAAAATTGAAGGGAGTTGGTGACAATTTTACTTTTTTCTGGAATCACATGGAATTACCCCTGTGTGTTAACAGAACTAAACTAAATGCAACAGTAGAGAATATCAAAAAGAGTTAATTATCTCTCTATCTCAGCCCACAATGGGGACACCTGTTGGCTATGGGTAGCGACCTATGATGCTTAAGGATGGAACCCAAATGGCTGAGTAGTCCATGGCATGCAGCACTCTACTTTGGCTCTTAGGCTAGATGGGCAGTTAGAGAGCCCCCCTCCAATCAGTCAGCTGGTTGTATCAAGCTCTAGCACCTATATGATTATCCCACTCCTATTACCTTTATGGAAAGCCCTAATCCTTTTTATCATGTACTAGAAGGTGGTGGCTGAGGGTCTTCATGTCCTGGGAATGACATTAAACTTTATCTGATGATGAGGTTCCAGTTCTGGAGATCTGGGGAATGTGGAGCACCCCTTTATCACCATTGCTCCCAGATCCACTGTGACCCGGAGTGGTAGTACCTGTTAGGGTCCCATCTAAGGGTTAAATAGAAACAAATGTGTTTGAAAAAAATTGAGTACCCATCAAGAATGAATTTATTTCAAAACGTCTTTGGCATAAAATGACCCAACAAGTGTTTACATGCTGTAAAACCCAACCAACCAACCAACCAACTGTATCTTAGTCTTCTCATATACTATAGATAGTGTGTGTTATTTCTTAATTGCTTATGTTATAAAAGTATAGCAAATAGCCATTATTCACTTTCAATTTTGTGTTCTTGGTATAACACTATATGTGACTCTACTGTGCTAAGCTGAATCAATGAAACTTCTCTGGCTGAAGAACAGATTTAGGAAGACACAGCCTTCCAATGTGTAGGATCCTGGTTCAAATCTTGTCAGAAGCTACAACTTCATTTATCTTATTTTATTTTTTTTTTTTTTAGATATTTCTACAGGTAGTTAAAGAGTTTATCGACCCAGAGTGTATAATAAAAAGCAACAATAATGAGATAGAATAAAACTAGTAATATAATGATAATAATAATGATAATAATCATCAAGAAGTTGTGCTTGTAGCATGGATATCCATGACTCTCTCTCACTAACCATCCCTATTGGTTATTGCTCCTGGGAGGTTCTCTGCACAGCATCCAGAATCTCTACCTTACTAGAGTGTTTTAATAAAAAAAAAGCATCAATTATAAGATGAAATAAAAACGAGCAATAAAATAATAGTAACAATGAAATGTATATTGACTTGCAGTTGGGATGAAATAAATAATAAAATTTGAATAAATCTAGCAAGATTTTAAGTTTGAATTTACCCAACTTCTCAACTATGGGTTGGGTAAGACACAAGGTTTGCAGTTGCTTTCAATTAAGACTTTTCCTTCTCCCAGACTGGTTGCATTACTAAAGCTAAAGAACCCAGTCTGCCCTACTATTTAACCCATAGCTGGTGAGAGAAGAAATGGATTCATACTTTTTTTTGTGAGGTAAAACAGAAAGTCGTATTATTTGGATTTTTCAGACTGTTGTCCTCATCTTTATTGGGAAATATACATACACAACGTTTCAACTGATATATCTTCTGGCTTCTTCAGGTATTCCTTGTAATCCATTGGGGTAGACTGCTCTCCCTCCACTACAAGTGTAAAGACTTTGTCTATTTGAGTATAGCAATGATTCAACTTTAGAAATGATTTTGAATAGTTTGACTGTTGTCAAAATTTCAGATAAATAAGTCTTGTTCAGGACATGGTTGAAACAGTTGGAAGTTATGAAGTCTGACTTAAACTCATTAATGTTACTAGAATTAAGTTAGACTGTCAGCAAAATCAATGTAGTTAGCTAAAATAATTTTACTAATTAAAAAAAAAAAAATTTATTTCATCATTATCACTTGATACATGCTCTACACTATGACGTGACCCTTGCTCTGTTCCTCAGAGCCAGTTTAGCTCAGTTGTTAGAACATCTGCTTTAGAACCACAATGTTCTGTGTTTGATAATCGCCCTTGCCAACTTAGCATATGTAGCACGTCTTGGATATGTGTGGTAAAGTGGAGAGCTGAAGCTAGGTGTGGCGCGCTCCATCTCAGACACAGAAACAATCTCCTTGGTCTATCACTAGCAAAAAGAGGATAGACTCCCTCGCTGTCTGGCTGATATCGACAATAGGCCAACTCTGCCTACTTTACTTACTATAAAGTAAGTAAAGTCGTTGGGGCGGCCTAAAGTCGGTATCAGCCAGTCAGCGAGGGAGTCTATCCCCTTTTCAATAGCGCTAGACCAAGGAGATTGTTTTTAGCATCTGAGGTGGAGCGCCACACCTACCATCAGCTCCTTACTTTACCGCACATATCCCTGTGCTACTCATAGCGCTGAGTTGGCGAGGACCGGTATCGAACTAGGAACCTTGTGGTTTCTAGCCGAACGCTCTACTGACTGAGCTAACCCGGCCCATTTACTTACTATACTTACACTTTATAAGACAAAATTGATAAAATTATGTATTTTTGATAAATTTATATATCTGTAAATCTGTAAAAAAAAATTAGGTGTGTTAGATGTTTAATGAAAATGTCATCAAGTCATGCCAGCAGCATGAATATCCATGACAATCTCTTGCCAACCGTCCCTATCACTCATCATGCTCATCAGGTCCTCTGCACATCATCCGGTATCTACACAGATCTTTGCTGGGCAGTCTGCACAGGCTTTCCCTATGTGCTGGTTTCCACTGGAGGACGTCACATGTCTTGTTCATCTCACTCAGATGGTTTGTGTGATAGGTGGCAGGTGGCCATACAGCTGCTTTCTTGTAGGGTGTTGTTTTCATGATTTGTTTAAGATCACATGCAGCATTCTTGTGCAGCTCCCATCCAGTTTATTCTCAAGGTGTTTCCTTAGGGTCCAACTGATGCAGTATTACAGTCGCACTGAAAACAAAAATAGTACTAAAATCTTAGTTCACAATAAAATTCTAGTTAGCAAAGAACAAAATTGCAATTTCGGAAGGTATAAGGTCTGATTCCAACTCTGTACAAAACCTCTGACTCTGACTCTGACTCTGACTTTGCAACCTCAGTTCAGGATTTGAACTCTGTTCACTGATTTCATTTCCTACTATGCTAAGTGCACCTCCATGTTTTTTTTGCATTATAGGAAACTCTTTGCTTCTCCTCTTTTTGCCCCTTCTCTTGCCCCTTCTCTTTGCCTCTTCTCTTTGCCCCTTCTCTTTTGCCCTTCTCCCTTCTTTTGCCCCTTCTCTTTGCCTCTCCTCTTTGCCCCTTCTCTTTTGCCCCTTCTCTTTGCCTCTCCTCTTTGCCCCTTCTCTTTTTGCCCTTCTCTTTGCCCTTCTCTTTGCCCCTTCTCTCTTTGCCCTTCTCTTTGCCTCTCCTCTTTGCCCCTTCTCTTTTTGCCCCCTTTTTGCCCCTTCTCTTTGCCCCTTCTCTTTTTGCCCCTTCTCTTTTTGCCTCTTCTCTTTTTGCCCCTTCTCTTTGCCTCTTCTCTTTGCCCCTTCTCTTTTTGCTTCTCCTCTTTTTGCTTCCCCTCTTTGTCCCTTCTCTTTGCCTCTTCTCTTTGCTTCTAAACAGCCATCAGCAAATTTGCATTTTGAAATTGTTAAGAATTTTATTTTATTTTTTGTTTGTTTAGGATTTTCTGGTGGGAAATTGAAAATGCTGAAAGTGAAATTCACCTAAGTGGGGAACTGTCTAATAAATTATATAATTTCATAAAATTGATTCTTTTTTCGACGCCTATACAACCAATGTGAAAGTTTAATTTATAAAAGAGGCACAATAAGATATCAACAACAATAACGCTATGTAATGAATGTTTTTACTTTTTCTTGTTCCTCGGCTGAAAGCATTATTTCCCAACTGCTTATGCCTAGAGTAAATGGAAAATAACTATTTTCTTCATCTTCAAACTTTGCTTTTGTGACATGGGTAATGAAATTTTCAAATTTACTCATCATCCACAACATTCCAGAAAGATTGACTGCTCAGTTTTTGATAGTCGATTTTATTGAACTTTCTAAACATTTTTATTCATTTTTATAGAACTTTAGTATAAATGAATATAAATTTTCATTCATATATTGTTTATTCAGACTTATGGAAATTAAAAATATGCAAATCTACCTGTTATTTGCATAGAAAGTAAGTTAAGTTCTAAATTTTATTGTTCAGGATAGAAGAAACAAAATTTGTTTTGTATAGTGTTATCCAGGACAGAAAAGCAAAATTTGAAGGGAATAGAATAAGAAATTTATTAATCAATAGTAGTACAAATTATTAAAAAAAATATAAGTAAAAGAAAAACTTTATTGGTTTAAACTACTATTGAAGGGAGGCCATGCCTAATAGCGTGAAGCTAATCCCATGGACATGACCACCCTTGGACGCTCACAGGAAACAATACATGAAACACACAACGTAAACATATACATATATATCATGAGACAAATTGCCATTTTCTATACTTTTACAAAATAAGCAATTCAGAAATAACACACACTCTCCAGCAACAAAATGTGTCTTACATAGTCTAATAGAATAAAACAATTACAATAAAAGGCTTTATTAAAGTTATGTAATTTAATAATATTGTTTGTCCATTAATTTTGATGAGATCTATTAACTAAGCTTAGTAAAAGGAATTATATAGCTGATTTGTTTATAGAGGATGAATGAATGTGTAGAACCAGCCACACTTTTTGAATGAGATGATAAAAAAAGAATGAAATACAAGAGTATTTAAAATATTAATGTCTGTATAATTGTTCCAATAGAAATAATAAAATTTGGTCATCTTTGTGTTAGAAGAAAATTAATATTTTATATAAAATAGTTAGGGGTCTACTAATTGTTGGGTGATACTATATATATATATATATATATAGTGTGAGATGGTCACTGTTTCAGCTTTTGCTGGAATGGTGTACCAAAGGCAGTATTATTGGTAGAGTGCTCAATATAAAATAGAGCTGTTATATAATATAATAAGATAAATATATAAAGGTTTTACATATCTATATATTAGGTGACAAAGGAACATTCGCAACCATATTGGTTTCATGCGATGCAATCATCAGGTGAAGATGTTTGAAATGACATTTGAAACATCTTCACCTGATGATTGCATCGCATGAAACCAATATGGTTGCGAATGTTCCTTTGTCACCTAATATATAGATATGTAAAACCTTTATATATTTATCTTATTATATTATATATATATATATATATATATATATATATATATATAAAGAGGGTGACTTACCAGGGAATATAATATCAAGTTTGTTACAAATTCATCCATCAATAAATAATAAACTGAATAAGTGGGGTTATATAAAATATCAGGTTTTCTGTCTATAACTTTTACTGTATGTATATATACATATATATATATATATATATATATATATAATATAATAAAGTATATTTGTTTTTTTGTCTATTCATATGTAAGCATTATATATGTGTGTGTGTGTGTGTATATGTATAAATTGAGTGCTTTTTTAGTCTATTTATATGTAAGTATTATATTTATATACACACGTATATAAATATGAAATATATATGAACAGGACATATCTAAAAATGTACATATCCAAATAAACATAATCATAAAACTATATATATAACAAAAAGCTGATAAAAAAATCTGCCCCCTTCCACTCAGCAAGCTGCCAGCCTCCTAGTGTCTTCTCGTGATAGCCTCTTGTAGACCCTTTTCTGATAGTGTGTCCGAGATTGTATCATTATTGATTTAACAAGACAGGCATCTGACCTTGAAATGTTTGGTTGGAGAGGGGAGGGTTTGTTTTTTTTGTGGCCACAAGTAAATATTTTGGCTCCATATGAGTCAGAATAATTCTTCTTTTTTTGTGGGGGGGGGGAGGGGTTGTAGGAATCTACATTTGGCAAATTTTGTAAACATTCTAACTTTTTTTTGCTTGCTCTACCTTTTCAATTCTACAGAATTTTGTTCTGTATTTTATAAGACATTTTGAGAAAGTTGCACAAAATACTGTAAACATGGTTACTTCACCTGATTGTTAGCAGATTCTTTGAGCCATTGTGAAGGAGTTAGGCTCTCACTGAGTGCCCTGCCTTTTTGGAGGCACTTAGAATAAACTGACCATATCTCCTGGAGAAGGGTAAGATTTGGTTTCTGTTCGATCACCCTCTCTCTCTCTTTCTTCCTTTCTTATTACATTTTTTCTGTGTAGAAACTCCTTTTTCTTCCCTTTCTTTGTTTATGATAAAAACAGAATGGTCCTTTATTTAGCTGAGGTGACGACACATAAGGAATTTTGCGAATAAGCTACACCAGATAATCAGGATTTACATTTTTGCATTTCATCTTGGATGATTTGGACAGTCTCATTTTTAACCAGAGAGTGTTGCAAGATGATAACGGTCGTACAATTAAGGAAGATGCGTATTAATATATAGATAGAAATACTTGATAAGCTATAACTACATATTAAAGGATTTTAATATCTATAAAAAATGAATTTAACTTGAAACCATATAATTGTATGCAAATTATTTATATCAAATTTTGGCATTAAGTAACCCAAAAGAGGAACAGTTTAGCTCAGTCGGTAGAGCATCCAATGATTTTTTATTTGACGTTATTGTTATTAAATCACGTTAGTTATATAGAGCTTTGTAATAGAGCTTTGTAAATGGAGTTCAAAACTGTTTGAATTATACAAATATCCCCAGTGGTTCAAAAGTTATGAGAATTTAAAGCCCCAAAATTGGGGGTAAAAAAGTGGACATGATTTTGATAAAAAAAATCTGTCAATTCATGGACCATTTCAGAACAAGAAATTCAGTAATTTCTTCATTATTTATTTTTGAAGCAATTTTGATAAAACTTTGCATTCTTTTGTAAAATTCTATGTTCTTTCTGATTCTGTATCTCCATGCTAGAATCCATTATTTGGGGAATAAAAAGTAGGGATATCAAGATTTTTTGTTTTTTTAAAGTTTACCACAAGATTATTCAACATTTTCATTTTTATATTGCATGTATACACATATATAATACATATATAATATTAATTTAAATATATAACATCACTTTGAATTTAAAAATACATTTCTAAATGCTTATGTTGAATTACCTAAAAGAAATAGATTACCTATTTACATATGTTTTCACACAAACCCGGTCAGTGTGGGCCATGTTTTGTTTACATCTCTCGTAATTTCAAGTTGTTTTTCTTTTCCAAAATTGAAACGGACGTAAAAAATAATTCAATTGTTAAAAACACATAAAAATTGAATAATTAGAAAGATTGTGTTATTTTATTTTCAACAATATACATATTTAAAAATTTGGACAAGAAATAAGCGATGAATTTAAACTTTATTGTGTGCATAAACAATGCTTAGAGAATTTACGTTACATACACCTGTTGGACAAATAAATTTGTGTTTTTTTTTTTTCAAAATACAAACTTTCAAAGCAAATCCCAAACCGTTTAGCAATCTTTAAATTTTACAAATAAGTCAAAATAATTCTGAAACTTTCTAATATCACGTATATAGTGCTTTTTTTTTTTTTTTTTTTTGCTTCTCTTATATTTTTTAAACAAATAGCCTTGAACTTGCCCTCTCATATTTTATTTCCATGGGTCCTAGAAACAAAAAAAAAAGACCTCGTTTGTACTTCCAGGTGTCTTCTAATTGAGTGCAAAATTTCAAGAATATTGATAAAGATTAGCCACTTTGATTTTGAAAAAAAAAACCGTAAAAACTGTAAAATTTATCCTAAAAAAAAAAACGGTCATATTATTGTTTTCAGTTGTTTGACCGAAAATACGGTTTTAACTCGCTGTAAAAAATTATTCGATTTATGAAAACAAATAAAAATTATATATTTAGAAAGATTATTCAATTCCCTTTTCAACAATATAAATATTTTTAAGATTGGTTAAGAAATACCCGAGAATTGCAAATTTAACTGATTAAGGTCGCAAATTTGAAAATGTCAGCGTTTTTCAGCTAAATGCTTGTAATGCTACTAGGAACCACAAGGTTCTTGGTTTGATACTGGCCCTCGCCAACTCGGCGTATGAGTAGCACAGGGATCTGTGCTGTAAAGTGAGGAGCTGATGATAGGTATAGCACTCCACTTCAGATGCTAAAAACAATCTCCTTGGTCTAGTAGTAGTGAAAAGGGGATAGACTTCCTCACTGACTGGCTGATACCTACTTTAGGTCACCCCAATGACATTACTTATACTTTATATCTTATATTAATAATAGGATTCAGAAAATAGATTTTCAAATAATTTTAAATTTTCGAAATCTCCCAAACAACTGGAGTTCAGCAACTTTCTAATATGATTTATATCAACAAATTAAATTATCATTTACAAGATGAAAACAAAAAAACAATTTTGTTGTATCTGATGAAGACGTCTAGGTGAATAAGTTGTGAATTTTAACAACTTGGCTTTTACTTTTCAATCATATTTCTTAATACATACTCATGCACACACACACACACTGACACACACACATGTATATAAATATATATATATGGAGGGTCCGGTTTAGCTCAGTTGGTAGAGTACCCACTTTGGAATTGCAAGGTTCCGCGTTTGATATAGGTCCCCGCCAACTTAGCACCTGAGTAGCACAGTTTGAGTAATCTGGTAAAGTGGGGAGCTTACTTCAAACAATTTCACTGATCTAATGTTAGGGAAAAGGGGGACAGACTCCCTCACTGTACAGCTGATAATTTCAATTTCAGACATCTAAATTTAGACTTTAGAAATAATATGCTAGATTGCCATTGAGCAAAGAGCTTCCTCCACCCTTTTTACAGGTTTTGTTTTCATTCTGACTGGCTTAGCTCAGTCGGTAGAGCGTCCAACTAGGAACCACAAGGTTCCTGGTTTGATACTGGCTCTCGCCAACTCAGTGAATGAGTAGCACAGGGATCTGTGCAGTAAAGTGAGGAGCTGATCGTAGATGTGGCACTCCATCTCAGACGCTAAAAAGCAATTTCCTTGGTCTAGCGCTAGCGAAAAAGGGATTGACTCCCTAGCTGTCTGGCTGACACCGACTTTAGGCCACCCTGACGACTTTACTTACTTTTCCTTATGCAGGGTGTCCAGTCGCCCTCCTCATGAGACAAAATCTGTGGAGTTACCAGTTTAGTTGTCAATGATCCGATTATGAAACAGGTTGTATTGGGTTAGATGGTACCAGTAGCACATTGAGCAACTTGACACATTCTGCTCTTATGTAGAGGTTGGTAGATACATGCTACCTTAGCTTCGTATCTTAATCTGTAATACTAACTTTTTATAGAAGGGGGGGGGGGAATATATGGGGCGAAATAGATCTTCGAATCAACAAGCTCCTGCCAAGGGGGAACCAAAAACAAGTGAGTTCTCAATCTTCTCACAAGTCAGACCCTCTGTTGGTCAACACATTCTTCGTCTAGCAGCTAAAAAAATCCGTTGTTGTAGTTGAAATAATCTTTAGCAGTTCAAAATCACATTTCCTTACTAAAAAGCGCTTCGTCGTCGACTGCTTCTGCTGCTTGACTCACTTGTTATTTTATGGGCATATTAGCCAAACATCCGGGCACGTCAGTCAAACCTCGCATCCTTCCAGTTCCTACATCGCATCTGTTTTCATATGCGGGAGGACGCGGGTTCGATCCCAGCAGGCAAGACAATGTCTTGCTCCCTTTCCTTTCTTGTCCTCCGTCACAGAGGACAAAGAGTGCTTTAAGATTAAATCAAAATGGATGCTTATTCTTTGTTTCTTATCTACAGTTGTCATTTTCTGCCTTAAATTTCTTAAATGTATAAATGTGAACAAAAGGAAATTCATCAGCTTGATTTTTCGGCCTTCCTCAGATGTTTCCATTGTATCCAAGGAAAGCCGGAGAATACAGTGGCCAAAAAGTTGTGTTGATAATTTCCACAATAAAGATAAGGACAATAGTCCAAAGAATCAAGGTTATTCACATCGAGTCTCATCTAAAAACATACAGACTAATAAGAAAATTCATATTTAAAAGCCCTTAGTTAGGCTTGACAGGTGATCAGAGAGCCCGGCCCCCCTGATCAATCGGCTCATCACATCAAACACCTATATGATTGTCCCAACCGTATTACCCTTATGGCAACCCCAAAACCTTTTTATCATATATGTGCTTGAATGTGGTGGCTGAGGGTCTTCATGTCCTGAGTATAACGTTAAACTCTATCTGATGGTGAGTTTCCAGTTCTCGGGGTCAGGGGAATGTAAAGAACCCCTTAATCACCATTGCACCCAAGTCCACCCTGACCCAGAGTGGTAGTATCTGTTAGGGTACCATCTATGGGTTAAATAGAAAAAATGTGTTTATGAAAAAATAAAAAAAAAATTAAGTATCCATTAAGAATGAATTTATTTCAAAACTTTGTTGGCATTAAATGACCCACCTAGGTTTATATACCATAAAACAAAACTAACAACCAAACATATTTAAAATGTCTAAATTCTTTTGATGATGGTAAAATAATTTAAATTTCAGAATTATAACAAATCGCGGATCCATTCTTTTCGAGGAGCTCGTGACGTTCATATCACTTTGGATGGAAAACTGATCTTCAGGGGAGAAATTGCTCGTGCCTGTGGAGGGATTGAAGGAGGTACTGAAGCTTTTGGAGACGTGAGTATAATACTTTATTAATTTGCTGCACCTGCAACCTTTTTCTTTACTGAAGAGTCAGTGTCTTTTCAACTCAGGCTTGTAGTGATAAATCCCATGATTTTCTGTGTAGAAAGTCCTTTTTCTTCCCTTTTATTTGTTTATATTAAAAACAGAATGGTCCGTTATTTAGCTGAGGGGATGACACACACAAGGAATTTTGCAGATAAGCAACACTAGATAATCAGGATTTACATTTTTGCATTTCATCTTGGATGATTTGGATGGTCTCATTTTTAACCAGAGGGTATTACAAGATGATAACAGTCGTACAATTAAGGAAGACGAGTATTAATATATAGATGGAATACTTGATAAGCTATATAATAAATGATTTTAATATCTATAAAAAATGAATTTTTAGCCCATTTGTCAACATTTTTTTTACTAAGACATGCTTCTCTATACACATCCTACATTTTTCTGTAAATTTCACATGGTTTGCATTTCTCAGCTACCAAGTATTTGATGATATACTTCTGTTCAACCCTTTAGCACTCTCTTTGATTTGCCACCATTTTGAACAGCTTCAAAAGAAATAGTTCTGCAAGATTAGAATAATTTTTACTATTAACCAATTCTAAACAATGCAGTGTTTAACTTTTTGGAAAAAATTAGAAAAAAATTGATTTTGCTTTTTTTTCTACAAAATTACTACACCACCCATGTTCTGATTACTAAATTTCAGCTAATGCAGTGGTTCCCAACCTATGGCCACATGGCCAAAATGGGCCTCAGCAAATTTCAGGTGGACCAAGGAAATATGATAATTCTATATGATTTCAAAGCATACTTTTTATATACAAAATCCAATATAAATAAATAGTCGTTAAATTGGAACTGAAGTCCATGGAAGTCCATGTAGTTTAGATACTTGAGATAAAGTGTGTGTGTCAATATGGTTGTATCTTGATGGAATAAATATCTTATGTAAAATGGAAATATTTTTTCTATTATAATAATTTCATGGGCCACAAAACAAATTCTGGTTTCAAAGTGGGCCATGAGCTGAAAAAGATTGGGAACCCCTGAGCTAATGCATCTTCCCTTTTATCTGATTGTTATCTGAAATTGTTCTGTAAAGCACTGTCATTATTTTAAGAACTATTCGGACCATATGACCTTTAGGCACCCCTTTTGCGATCTCGATTCGTGGGGAAATTATTTCCATTTACACCGTCAAAATCCAGTTAATTGTTAACAGACAATTTTTAGAGGGTTTTTTTTTTTTAATTATAAAAATTAACCCCTAATCCTAACCCTAAAAACAACCAGATTTTGACAGTGTAAATGAGAAAAGTGTCCTTGTGAGTCAAGATCACGGAAGGGGTGCCTAAAGGTCATATGGTTCAACTATTCAACTAATATCCCCATCCTTGTTATTTTAATGACTATCTTTAGTCCAATGAATTCTCTCTCCTTCTTCATGTCTATCATGCATCCAGTAATTTTTGAATAGAATTCTCTTCCTACAATTTTACATCCTTATTCTAATTTGAATAATTCCCGAATCAGAGTTGAGAAACATTTATCTCTTAAGAATTGAAAAATTAAAAAAAAAAATGTCTTAAAATCTCAAACATTTGTATTGAAATGATTGCAATCTTTGATGTTAAGTTCTTGAAATGTAAAATGTTGGAGGGATTTTTTTGTTGTCACTTAGAACTGTGAATTGTTCTAAATTGAAGTGGCATTAAAAATGGGTAGAAAGAAATATTGCGGACTTAGGGATTGGTTCGGAATTGCTTGAAGATTACAAGTGGTGGCACATTTCAAGATGAGGATGAATTGTTCTAATTGCAAGTGCTGGCAAAAATTATCAAAAAGTAGTAAATAAGATAAGATCTTTCCACTTGAAGAAATCCATTGGTTTCCTTCAAAGAGGCGGGATCAACTTAAATTGATGAGGATGCACATTTTAAGGATGAAATAAAATCTCTAAAAGGTAGGGCGGGGAAGGGGGATTGATTGTCAGTTGTGAAAATATATCAGATGAAACAAAGTTATATAAATCAAAAATAATCATTTTCACACAAAAATCAGCATTTAGCTTTAAACGTCAATCAACATACTATCTCATAAAGCAGAATGTTTTAATCTTTACTTCATACAATTAAGCAATATCAGAGGTGCTCATTGTGTAATGGTTATCATTCTAGGAAACAGACACAAATACTTCAGTTCAAATCCATGATGAGGCTATTTCCATATTACACTCAGAGAAAAGATATGAATCCAATTATTCTCCCTCCAGCTATGGGGAAATACTAGAGCAGTCTGGGCTCTTTAACCTTCGTATAACAACTGGTTTAGAAAAAGGAAAACCCTGAATTTAAATCTGTTAAACTCTGCTTAAAAAATTGACCTTGTATCAAATCCTGCTCATATGGAGGGGTTGGGTGTATACATATATTGGTCTCTTAAAAAGCCAATTTAAGACTGACTTCAGCATTAAATAACCCATAAAGGGTTGGCATGCAGTAAAACCAATTAACCAACAATAATCATGTGCAAAGAAAGATAACTTTGTTGTCATATAGTGCTGCTTATAAATTGTATATTTACCAACCGATCCACAACGAGTAGGATGTGACACAAGGTCAATTTTAGACATAGGTGACTGGGAACTACTCCACACAACTGTGTATTTCCTTGAATGAATGAAAGATGTGGCATACTTCAGTATATCTAATTCATGCTTAAATCATGCAAATAAAGATTTCAACATGTTTGTCTTTGCTTAAAAAGTGGGTGTTGGATACAGGGAGGAGGACTTTGCTATTTTGGAGAGATAAGTTCTAAGATCCCTTGTCAATGGTAAAGTCTACAGATAATAGCAAACACATATATATATATATATATATATATATACACACACACCAACCCCTCCACACAAGTAGGATGTGACACAAGGTTAATTTCTTAATCAAACTTTTAACAGGTTTCAATTCAGTTTTCCTTTTCCTAGATTGGTTGCCTATCCAAGCTGGAGTGAGGATAGTCAGATTCATACCTTTCCCAAAAGTATTAGCACTGTGTGAAATGCCTCGTCTAGAATTCAAACTCTTGTCCATTTTTTATGTTGGTGACCATTGCACACTTGATAAGTGACTTAAAGCGGCTACCCAGCATCGCCTGGGTAGAAGTAGGGATAAAAAAAAGTAGTCTTGGAGATCCATTATTGTTGAATCGTGAGTTGGATCCTCGCAGGATGTCCCATTAAAATTCCTACATAAAAAATACCCTGCGTTGATCCAGACTTTCTGAAAAGAAAAACTAATATCTCTTATTTGAAATACTAAATGCTTAAAAAAATTCCATGCTGTTATCATTTAAATTTTATATTTAATTATCTTCACGAATATAAATAAAATCTTCCTTATTTTTGTTCAAAAAGCAAGATCTGGTGATAGTGAATGTGTATATATATTTATTTTGTTGTTAATTGTTTTATTTTCATAGTTTCCTCCGGACATACTCACCACACATGGGCATGCCTACAAAGTCAGAAAACAGCATTGCTCACATGACTTTTGGAAACATTTTTTCACCCTCAGAGTTGCCGAGGCATGGAATAAGCTGCCTGCATCCATTGTAGGCTGCCAAAACACTGCATCTTTCAAAGCCTCCATGCTTCCTGTAGTCCGCCAACACTATACCTGATACCCCTCTCCACACACGCACACACATACATGTATATTATTACTGTAAACTGTTCATGTTCCTGACACTAATACATTGTTCTGTGTTCTAGACATGAGACTTTGATGAGTTGTGGTGCACCTGAGCACTGTAGACAATAAATTTCATTATAAATCATTATTACATACATATATACACACAAACTAAAAATAATTTTAATACATATCAAGAATGAATAAAACAAAATGTTCGGCATAAAATAACCCAACAAGGGTTGACATGCCATAAAATCCAAGCAAGTGACCAACCAGAAATATCTGATTTGCCTAACATCGATTTGTGTTTTTTGTTTTCAGACAATCTTGTTCAGTGTAGAAGAGGAAATTCTAGAGGCTGTCTCTCGGAATGACGAAGCGTACGAAGGTGATGCTCTGGAGGATATTAACTGGGAAGATAATCTGGATATGCATCGGCCAAATACGGCAACAATTGCCGACACTGGTGATGGGGTAAGAAGAGACACTCATACACACTAAGTGTGCGCTTACTAAATATATTTTGAGTCTTCAGTTCTATGAGATTGATCCAAAGACCAAAGCATGATAGGGAAATCTTAGAAGTACCATTGAAGTTTATTATGTTCCTTTTTGGACTAATACCCTTGGAAAATGTGGGAACACCCTTATTCTCCAGCTAATAGTACCACTAGAGTTCTTCTTGGCTTTAGTATTAAATAACCCACAAAGTTTGATATGCTCTTAAACAAAGAAACCTACCATATTTGATGGCATATAAGACGCACCCTCCATTTCAGCAGGTCAGATTCAGGAAAAAAAGTTTTTAGTGTATTTAAGCATATATTGTTGAAAACAGTCTAGCTGTGCATTACACAAGCAGAAACATAGCTGTATAAAAGCAATTTGGCAGTACAGGCAAGCAATAAGCAAACACAAGACATCTCAATAGCAGGAAATAATAATCATAATAATAATAATAATAAAAAGGCCTACGGGACGTCTCAAACTTCACCTATGATGTATAAGATGCAGAGCAATTTTTTGAGACAAAATTTGGGGAAAAAAAGTGCATCCTATATGCCGTCAAATACGGTGAATATTTTTCTGTTATTTTTCTTTCTTTTCTTTTTTTTTTTCAAACCAAAACTTGGGGCTCACAGAATACAAAAGCTTGTTTTTTTTATGGGAACAATGTGTTTTAAAATTGTAGTTCTCATCTTCTTTTTTACCTATGAATCGCTTTGATTCCTATTTTACTATGGAGGGGTTCCTATAGCTATGGAGGGGTCCCTATAGCTATTCAATGTTTAAAAATCCTATTGTATTTTTATTATAAAATATTTTTAGCTTGCTTGGATCCAAAAAAATGTCATATGGCCCCCAGTTAAGATCCATTGCTTTAAAGAATAGAGATTATATGGAAAAATAAAGTATTTTTTTTTTTTTTGTTCAGAGTGGTAGTACCTATTAGTGTCTGATCTATAGGATAAATGCATCTTATAATAGAGATTCAGTATTTGTCTGTCTGTAACCAAAACTACGTCACTATACCCTCAGGAATTGCGTAACTTTATCAATCAGTATTTATAGTCAAAATCATTAATATATAGAATAAATCTTATTTATTAATGATGTCTCTATCAAAATCTGAGTTAGATTTGCCTTAAAACAGCCCATGTTGTTAGTGCATTTAAAATTTTGCCATGTGTGTTATATATCACTAAGAAATAAAGGTTTACATAATATATGGTGTGGTTATTTTGCATACTGGTTTTAACAAAACCGGGTTTAGTAAATAATTACTTGATGTTATTGATGTCTAATATTATTGTTTTATTCTCCAACATATTTATTGAAGTAAGTCAGTTAGACAGTCAACAATTGGTTTGAGCAATGTGACTGGCCAAGCCTCACTGCACCAGTATCAAGACAACTGGTATTTATGGGAATTCAGAACAGTCCACCCATGCACTTGGGTGAGTCCATTCCCTGAGTCCTGATTGGCTGCTTGGTTTGTAGGGTCCTCTGAGGCTCCATAAATCCTGCCACTTTTCAGTGGTCTTTACGGCATCTCAGAATCGTATTCAGTTACGACTGCTTGCCGTCTTGTCTTGCCAATTCGACGGTAATTGGACTTAGTATTCTGTAATATTAAAATCAATCCTATGAATGATTTTATATAGAAATCGATTAAAATATAATTAAAATAAGTGTAATCTTTTTATATGCATTTTTATTTAATCTTGTTAGTCTTTCTAATTTAAAATATTTAATTAAATTAAAAGAGTGGGAATTTTCTGTCTGTTTAAAAATATTTGTATTTGATAGGATTTATTGCTTGGTTATTTCTCCTTCAAATATATTTTAAATCAGCATATTGTTCGATATGAAAGATTTATGGAAAAAAGGAAGACAGAAATGAAAATGAGATTATCATGTTTCACTATAAGGATAGCTTATTCAGAATGATTTATTATTCTACAAGGTATCTTGGGTTTAATATTAAACTGCTTCCAGTGGTGAGGCTCCACTTCTGGCAATGTAGGCGAGTGTGAAGTAGCCCTTTATTGCTATTATTCTGGTTCATTCTGACCTGGAGTAGTTGTTAAGTATCTGGCCGCCATCCTTGGCCAGTTGAAAAGAACTTAAAGTGAATAAGTAAGTCCTGAGTTATATAATCCTTTGGCAAGTGAATAAGTTCCTGTGATACAATCCTACGTTCTGTCGTCCAAGAAGATCCAAGTAGTAATGATAGTATGACCAGAAAAGCCAGTATAAATAATAATATCAGCAGCAGAGCACTGCCAGTGATTGGCCAATAGGCTGGTCACATGATTATCACCGAGTCTATAAATAAGAGTAGGCATCTAAGACACACCTTATATACAGAAAAGTCAACAGTAGTAGTACCTGTTAGGGTCCTATCTATGGGTTAAATAGAAAAAAAATGTGTTAAACAAAAAAAAGTTTAAAAAGAGTTTTCAATACCCATCAATAATAAATAAAACAAAATGTCTTCAGCATAAAATGACCCAACAAGGGTTGACCTGCCAAAAAATCCAACCAACCAACCAACCTAAATAAAACAAAATGGCATAAAATGACCCAACAAGGGTTGACCTGCCAAAAATCCAACCAACCAACCAACCTAAATAAACAAAATGTTTCAGCATAAAATGACCCAACAAGGCCTAAATAAAACAAAATGTCTTCAGCAGAAATCCAACCAACCAACAACCAACCTAAATAAAACAAAATGTCTTCAGCATAAAATGACCAACAAGGGTTGACCTGCTCAACCACCAACCAACCTAAATAAAATCAACTATTGGAGGAATATTTCTTTGTTTGCTGGTGTTCCAATTGTTTATTTTTTTACTAAGTGTTTTTTTTTTACTAATTACTGGAAACTGAATCAATTGTTACCGTACAAAGAGACTGAGTAATTGGCTCATGTAATGTGGCAGTAGCGATATATT
>CM042161.1:81286472-81476472 GCA_023376005.1 Doryteuthis pealeii | reverse complement strand
GATTAATTGATGGCACAAATGTGACAATGTCCGATGAACACATGTGGCTGGTGCCATTCACGTCTGGTAAGCAGCATTTGGTAAACATCGAATTTCCACAGCCAATCACAATATCGGGCATTCGCATTTGGAATTACAACAAGAACCCAGAGGATACTTACAGAGGAGTGAGTAATTTTTGTCTTTCTTGTTATCTAAATTATTAAAAGATAAGCAGCAGCAGCAACTCCCTGGGGGGTAAGGGGTGTGCAGACTAATATTAAGAATTGGCTTGAGCAGTTATATTTCTAATCAACCATCTACTTATATATAAAAAACATGATTATATAATATATATATATATATATATATATATAATATAGTTTGGTATATTTATAAGAGTGCTCAATATAAAAGTCTTTTAAAATTTGCTTGAAGCATTGTATTTATATTGGTTTGGTGGTTGGTTTTGAAGGCAATCACAATGCAAATGTAAAGAAAGAAGAAGGTAACTGTGATGTTGTTTGTTTACCTTTGATTTATTCTTAATATTTTGAAATATTAATATTGATAATGGTCATACTTTTAAGGAACAAGAGTATTAATATATTTCTAGTGATTGTCTGCACTTGTTGAGATGGACTAGAGTCCAAAAGGGTTATCTTCTCTAACCACATGGGTTTCACCACTAGGTGGCCTTACTAGCTGAGTATTTAAACTCAGCCTGGGAAACACTCTCTCTTTCTCTCTCTGGTCTGGGATCCACAAAGATGGACTAGATGAGTGGTGTCTCTGTCCATTAAGTGGGGGGGGGTGCTTTGCCCCATAACTATCAGTAAGTGACTTATATTCATTATGAACTCTTTCTTACTTTCAAAGACTTTCATCCTAACTGTTGTATCTTGTTATATATGTCATGTTCTATGTGCTCAGACAATAAAGTCTGTATCATTGTTCTAGAGCACTTCTTTGTTTGGATTTCATTATGTATGTATTCACCTACGCTTGAAGGTTTCTCTGGACCTTCTAATGTATTATAAGAATCAGTTTTGGCCACTAAAGCTAAAGCCACACATATAATAATATTTTTCTGGTTAATTTATTTTGACTTCTACATCATTCAATATGGGAAGTGTTGCAAGATGATAACGGTCAGAAGGTTAAGGAACCAGCATATTAATATATAGATAGATTGACATAAGATTTTGGATTTTTAAATTATCAAAATCCATTCATAACATTTTGAAATATAAACATTGTGAAGAATAATTAAAGTTCCAATTACCGTCGAACTGGGAAGACAAGGCAACACACGGTTGTAACTTAAATACAAAACCGAATGTCACAAAGTCTACTGCAGAATGACAGGATATATATAAGACTCCATAATGTCATTCAAATCAAGCAGTCAAATCAGAACTCAAGGAATGGAATGACCCAAATCACCCAAATTCATGAATGGGTCATTCTTGATTTCTATATATACCAACTGTCTTGGACACTGCTTAAGTTGTACTTAGTTAGCTGCTGTTATTCAAACCAACAGTAGACTTACTGACCTCAATACATTGAAGTTGGAAAAACTGTGGACAAAAGAGGACCCTGTTTTCCCTGTAAATTTTTGGACAGCATATTGTGTTTTCATTGACAAATTCTATTTACAGCAATCAATCAATCAACTGGTCTTGTTAAGCCCTAGCATCTATATAATTATCCACACTGTATTCCCCTTATGGCAAACCCTAATCCTTTTTATCATATATGTGCTAGAAGGTGGTGGCTGAAGATCTTAGTGTCCTGGGTATTGATGTTAAACTGCATCTAATGGTGAAGTTATCACCATTAATCCAATGTCTACCCTGACCCTGAGTTAGTACCTGTTAGGGTCCCATCTATGTGTTAAATAGATTTTTTTAAAAATGAGCATTAAAAAAAAAAATTGAATACCCTACAAGAATGAATAAAACATCTTTGGCATGAAATAACCCAACAAAGGTTGACATGCCATAAAATCCAACAACCAACCAAACATCA
This sequence comes from Doryteuthis pealeii, assembly GCA_023376005.1. Classification (NCBI taxonomy): domain Eukaryota; kingdom Metazoa; phylum Mollusca; class Cephalopoda; order Myopsida; family Loliginidae; genus Doryteuthis; species Doryteuthis pealeii. The sequence goes on along the minus strand of CM042161.1, from coordinate 81,474,459 downwards.
ATATAAAGTGATTAAATTTGATGGTAAATATTATGGAAACCTTAAAAAAAAAAGACACTTAATCTCTTGATGTTCTTAGCCCTGTCCACTGGGGCTTAAGAATACACTGATACAGACAATAGGCCACTCTGCTGACTGTCAGCTGGGGCTTGAGAATACACTGACTGCACCTCTGAAGAGGGGTAAGACCCCCCCCCCCCCCAATGGGACCACCTGTTGGCCATGGGTGGTGACCCAGGATGCCTAAGGATGGAATCCTGGTGTGTGAGCATCCATGACATACAACACTCTACTTTAATCCTTATTTGTGCTGGGTGGGCAGTCACTGAGGTCACCTCTGATCAGCTGGCTGGTCATGTCAAGTCCTAGCACGTATGGCAACCCCCAACCCTTTTTATCATATATGTGCTAGAAAGCAGTGGCTGAGGGTCTTCATGTCCTGGGAATGAAGTTAAACTATCTGATGGTGAGGTTCCATGCAATATTTGATGCCACTGGGAAACAGAAAACCCCAAAGAAAAAACTATTAAAGAATATGAAACTTCTAGAATACCTTTGCTTAGAGAAGGTGGCCAAAAAAACTCAGAAAAGTTATAAAAAAATGATTTATGCCCAGTTTGCTTCACCTGGTCTGTCCACACCCGTGTCATTCAATTGTCTTTTAGTAAATCAGTCCACTTGACTTATGTCCGTCACTTATATATCTGTGTTGTTGTTGTTCGTTTTGTCCCTTCAAGCTGGCCACGCGTGCATTGTCACATGCTCTGACGCTTCCAACAGAGAAATAAACAGAAGATAATGGGATTACAACTGGCAGTTCCGTGAAAATTCCTTATTGATTGCAAACACTCAATTCCTTCCTCTCTATAGAAACGGTTCGTTCCTTATTTCTGCAATGAATATTCATCTGACAATGAGCAGTAGCCCCCACCCTCTGTGCTCTTTTCTCTAAATCATCCCCCCCACCCCGCCTACAACAGTCCCCCAGAGTGCATTCCGCTTCACAAGGGCCCGATCATAAATAGGAAGCCTGAACACAAACTAGCCCCTGAGTGTTGATTGGTTTGTGTGTACGTGTGTGTGTGTGTATGTGTGTGAAGCAAGCAGAACTAATTGAGTGCTCTGTGGTGGCTTAAAAGGAAGGGTGTGTGTGTGTGCATTGTACAGGCAGGCAACCTGGGCAAACAGATAGTCAGATGGTGATGGATGGAGAATTGTACGTGTGACAAATTTCTCTTTTTAATCCTAATGACTGATTGCTCTGTCAGCACGGCTTAGAATACACTGACTGCGTCCCCTGCAGGGGTAGAGGTAAGATCAGGGCTATGGAGTTCGAACACAAAACCTTTGACTCCAACTCCTATTTATGTAATTAAGTGATTATGATTTACAAATGAATATAAAACTATGATGTATTTTTATAATCTATTAATAAGGAGTGTGCACTGTATAACTTTACAGACTAAACTAGGGCCATATAATGTATAAATTCAACTGGAGTTAGATTTGGTATAGTTTTACCAATTTCGACTCTATTGACCCCTCAATTGACTCTGACTCCACAGCTCTGGAATTTGTATTTTAATATAAAATTGATAAGGAAAAAGAATAAACCATGAGGGTTTATATGCCATTAAACAAAATATTCATCTAACCAACCCAAAATATTTACACTATTCGCTTACAAATTCATTTACAAAGTTTAAAAAAAGTTGGCGGAGTGGTCTATTATCGGTATCAGCTGGACAGAAAGGGAGTCTATCCCTTTTTGCTAGCGCTAGACCAGGTAGATTGTTCTTGCAGAGGTGGAGCACCACATCTACCATCATCTCCCTTACCACACAGATCAGATTACCCAATCTGTGCTACTCATACGCTGAGTTGGCAGGGACCGGTATCAAACTCAGAACTTTGCGATTCCAAAGTGGGTGCTCTACCGACTGAGCTAACACCCAAAAGTGTTGATATGCCATAAATATCAACCGACTGGAACTCTCTCTTTAATTCTAGTTTATTTTCCAGTCTTTCTGTTAAGAGAAATAGTTTTGGTGTTCTCTCTTATTAAGTCTCTGCGTAATTCCATGTCAAATCATCCAGGCCATGTCACCCACCCAATTTTTCTGAAATTTTGTCCAGGTGTGGATTATGTTACAGTTAGACAATCCTCAAAATTTGAGCTTCCAATTCCAAAAATGGCAGAGTTATGTTGATTTTTAGCTCTCCAAATTTTTTTTTTTGGGGGGGGGGGGTCGCAAAAAATGGCGACTTTTTGTAATCAATTTTTGTCTGTAAAATGAGTTCTAGAGCTTCCCTACTTCTAAAAATTGGTTTATAAACGCATTTTTGCCAAAAGAATCCAAAAATGCTCTTAAAAAAAAAAGTCTTTAAGTCAACCCCACCAAATTTGGAGAGCTAAAAATTGACATAAATCCACCAATTTTTGGAATTGGTAGCTCAAATTTTGGGGATTGTCTAACATTAACATAATCCACACCTGGACAAAATTTCAGAAATAAATTGAAGGAGGTGGGTGACAATTTTACTTTTTTTCTGGATGATTTGACATGGAATTAAGACCCCCCCCACCTCCCATCATTTTGATGCTTGTAAAATTATTCTTGTATGAATGATTGACATGACAAGAATTGTCTTTTTCTACCACTTGACCAAACCATTTGAATCTTTTCTTCTTGTTAATGTCAGTGGTTTTATTTGCTATTCCAAGGTCATTTGTTATATCATTCATTTTAAAGTGAGTCATGCAAGAAACTCCGACTCTAGTCCTGAGGCAACCCTTCATCGAATACACTCGGTTTTCTTTTGTCTTCTTCAAACTTTCTCCAACATTTACAGCCATTGGGAATATTAGTGCACATTACAGATGAATAATTCGGATTATGGTGACCTCAAAAGGTCAGGAAATTAGGATAGAGAATGACCTGAGTATTTTATTATGGCATCAATACTAAATTCGATTTTGGTGGACTGATTCTTTCAATGATAGTGATACAGTTATTTACTAAGCTTAACTTAGTTGTGGCACAAGGCCAAAAGTATTGGGCACCCAGTGAGAATCAATCTCACTAGCAATGGTCTACTAATCTAGTTTGCTAACAATTACAACACATGAGGTGCTAGTTATTTGCTAAGCTTAGCTTAGTTGTGGCACAAGGCCAAAAGTATTGGGCACCCAGTGAGAATCAATCTCACTAACAATGGTCTACTAATCTAGTTTGCTAACAATTAGAGGTGCTAGTTATTTGCTAAGCTTAACTTAGTTGCGGCACAAGGCCAAAAGTATTGGGCACCCAGTGAGAATCAATCTCACTAGCAATGGTCTACTAATTTAGTTTGCTAACCATTACAGTACATGAGGTGCTAGTTATTTGCTAAGCTTAGCTTAGTTGTGGCACAAGGCCAAAAGTATAGGGCACCCAGTGAGAATCAATCTTACTAGCAATGGTCTACTAATCTAGTTTGTTAACCATTACATGAGGTGCTAGTTATTTACTGACCTTAACAAGGCCAAAAGTATGGGGCACCCACTGACAAAAGCTTACCTGCATAAACAAAAAAGAAGGCCCCAACCCGCCAGTATCTTGGTATTTCGAATGTCACAGCCAGTTATTTTTCAGTAGCTGTAGAAAATGCCATGCTATCTTCAGATACTGATTTTTCAGCAAATCTGTTAGATTCGGACTACCCCCCCCCCACCCCCCGTTGTCTTTGGTCAATAAAGGTGAAAGAAAAAATAGCAGTCATCATGCTACTATTAGCCTGACTCATTTGGAGGTTGATATAACGGTTGACATATTTTTTTAAAAAGGTTTCTTCCTTTGGTCATTTTTTGCAGCAGAGATTACACACTACCCACTGTGCTGGTTTTTTTTTTAGTCTGCAGCTGCCCAGTGTAGTGACCTTTCTCACCCTTATTATTTGGCTTGGTAGGTAGAGCACCCACCTTGGAATCACAAGGTTCTGAGTTCAAGACCAGTCCTTGCCAACTTAGTGTATGAGTAGCACAAATTGGTAATCTGATCTGTGCAGTAAAGTAGGGATTCAATCTCACTGGGTCATTTAATGCCAACAATGTTTTAGAAATAAATTCATTCTTAATGGATACTCAATTTTTTGTATAAACACATTTTCCTATTTAACCCATAGATGGGACCCTAACAGGTACTACCGCTCTGCATTGAAGAATAATCAAGCTAAGTTCCAATTACCGTCGAATTGGTAAGACATGGCAACAAGTGGTTGTAACTCAATACAATCCCGTCCTGTTGCAATTCCCCTGCAGACTGACAGGGTATTTATAAAACTCCACAATATCATAGAAACCAAGCAGCCAATCAGAACTCAAGGAATGGAATCACCCAAATGCATGAATAGACTATTCTTGATTTCCATAAATACCAACTGTCTTGGACACTGCTTGAGTTGTGCTTAGCTAGTTGCAGTTGTCCAAACCAACTGTATACTGATTAACTGACTTCAATATGCATCAGAATGGACCAGGGAGCAATGGTGATAAAGGGGTGCTCCACATTCCCCAAACCTCCAGAACTGGAACCTCACTATCAGATAGTTTAACGTCATTAAATGAACTGAAGTATGCTACATCCTTCAATTCCATCCAAGAAGGCAATCCATAGTGGAGTAGAGTTTTTTCCAGTCACCTATATTTAAAATTGACCTTGTGTCACATCCTACTCGTTGTGGATCGGTTGGTAAATATACAATTTATAAGCAGCACTATATGACAACAAAGTTATCTTTCTTTGCACATGATTATTGTTGGTTAATTAGTTTTACTGCATGCCAACCCTTTATGGGTTATTTAATGCTGAAGTCAGTCTTAAATTGGCTTTTTAAGAGACCAATATATGTATACACCCAACCCCTCCATATGAGCAGGATTTGATACAAGGTCAATTTTTTAAGCAGAGTTTAACAGATTTAAATTCAGGGTTTTCCTTTTTTAAACCAGTTGTTATACGAAGGTTAAAGAGCCCAGACTGCTCTAGTATTTCCCCATAGCTGGAGGGAGAATAATTGGATTCATATCTTTTCTCCGAGTGTAATATGGAAATAGCCTCATCAAGGATTTGAACTCAAATATTTGTGTCTATTTCCTAGAATGATAACCATTACACAATGAGCACCTCTGATATTGCTTAATTGTATGAAGTAAAGATTAAAACATTCTGCTTTATGAGATAGTATGTTGATTGACGTTTAAAGCTAAATGCTGATTTTTGTGTGAAAATGATTATTTTTGATTTATATAACTTTGTTTCATCTGATATATTTTCACAACGGACAATCAATCCCCCTCCTCACCTACCTTTTAGAGATTTTATTTTATTATTATTTATATTCAGATAAACTAAAGTATGCCATATCCTTTAATTTCATCCAAGAAAACAATGTACAGTCACTTATGTTGAGAAATTTGTATATAAGGTGTGTGTTAAAAGCCCACTCATATTTATAGACTCGCCGAGAACTATATGATCAACCTCTTGGCCAATCGCTAGCAGTACTCTGCTGTTGAAACAATACTTAAACTGAGCATACTGGCCATACTTACTTTGACTTTCGTGGACGACAGACAAAGGATTCCATAACTCAGGACTTATATGCAGGATAGGACTTATTCACTTACCAAAGGATTCATAACTCAGGACTTACTTACCTTTTCAATTGGCCAAGGATGTATTTAAAAACTTAACAACTTATGTCTAAATTTCATGCAAATATAAAAGAAATGAAAAAGGAAATAAAGAAAAATTAAGAAAAATCTACGCAAAAAATGTAAATATGAAGTACAATGAATGTGAATCTAAATATGAAATAATCCTAGAGGAGTTGATATACTGTTAAAAATTTAGTCAATTATTTGTGAGAAGCCCCCCCCCCCAAAAAAAAAAAAACTGAAGGAACAACTCCCCCCAAAATATAGATATAAACATACAATAAACATGATTCTCTAACATCTAGGCATAATATAACCCTATATAGATTGACAGGCTGTTAAAATTAATCAATCACATAAAATGAGCTAATAAAAATCTTGCCATGATGTTGGTTGTTTAGTTTTATTTGCATATCAATCCTTTCAAATCATTTAATACCGAATCAAGTCATTTTGATATTCCGTTTCTTATATTACCAGCTGAAAAGGGGTAGGGCTGGGTTTATTGCCGAGTGCCTGAGACACCTAAAAAAAAAAGGGGGGGGAAACCTATGAATAGATCACAATAGACATCAAAGCATAAGGATGGAATACTCAAAATAATGAATGCTTTGAAAATAGAAAATTTACATGGGCCCATTTAGCTCAGTCAATAGAGCACCAACCTAGGAATTGCAAGGGTCTTGATTTGTTCCTGGTCCCTGCCTACTCAGTTCATGAGTTGTATAGATTGGGTAATCTAATCCATGTGGTAAAGTGGGGAACTGGCAGTAATTGTGGCACCCCACCTCAGCAAGAACAATCTTCATGGTCTAGCACTGGTGAAAAGGAGATAGACTCCCTTACTGTCCAGTTGATAAATACAACAAAATAAATAAGAAATACTATTTTTCTGAGTTTTTGAAATGAGGCTTGATAATTTGTATTATTTGGATTATTCAAACTATTGTCCTCATTTTAATTTTTATCTACGCAATATTTCATCCGATGTGCTCTCCAGTTTTCTTCAGGTATTTCTTGTCAGACACTGGAACCTTCTTGAACTCGGGAACCTACTCTTCGAACTCTGGAACCTTCTTGTTAAATTCAGGAGCTTTCAATTGGACACATTGTACAATGGATATAGGTGTTGTGTTAATACAGTTATAAGTGACAGTCATGTCTGGGCTGCAAGTTCAATCCTGGCCAAGGGTGATAGTAACATAGAATAATTAACACAGCTTAACACTTATATCCAGTCATGGTTAACTGAATGAGAAGTCTACCCTTGTGGATTGAATAAAGGGTTCGGTTCGAAGTTCCGTGAAGGCTCCCAATAACAACATGAAGGTCCCCGAGTTCGAAGAGTAGGTTCCCAAGTTTGACAAGAGATACCTGTAGAAGGTAACATCGGCCAAAACATTGTGTAGATAACAATAAAGATGAGGACAGTAGTCCAAATAATCCAAATAAAAAATAAATGTGTTGCCACATGAGTCAATGTTTGAGACAGATTGGTGGACCAATTCATTTATATATCTTCCATGTACAAAATGAAATACATGTAGCCTTGTCCAGGATTTGAACTTTGCTCTCCAGGTCCATTTCAGCCAATAATAAATGTTATTTCATGCACACCTCTAAGTGTTAACTGTAAATATGAACTAGGTGGATGTTATTTAACTCTTTGCCTCCACGGCTGTACCAAATTTTCTTGATATTATTTTTATCTATATGATGAGATAAGTTTACTATCTATTCACCTCAGAACTTATTCTTTTCAATTAAAGTCCTATTATTATTGTAATCTGAGTCCTTCTGTCCAATTATAATGAACTAACCATCAGTTTTTATACTTTGCTTAGGTGTGGTAGGCATAGAGATCACAGTGATAGGAGAGCTGCTGTGAGTGTCTTAAAGTAGGCAAAGAGTTAAAGAAAGTGTTGCACATATCATATGAATAATATTTTTTCTCTGATTTCCTTTTTACTCCAAAGTTGTTGAGATTTTACTGGCAGAAAAGCACAGTTTTAGCCAAAGGCAGAAATTTACAAACTGAATGCTTACTGAATGTAAAAAAAAAAAAAAAAAAAAAAAAAAAAGAATTGGTTTTTGGAATCGGCAATATGAATGCAAGACTTTGGTCGGAGTTCCATGGTTCCAAGTTGTTATTGATGAAACCATGTTTGATGGGGAAGTTGTACCGGAACAAAAAGACTTGTTTATTTATTTATTTTTGGTTAAAATCAAAGAATTCCTCAACTGTTTGAACTCTTGGAGTTTTTTTGGTTTTTTTTTTTTTCAAGAAGATTTCTCTGTCTTTCTCTGTTGCTTTTTTTTGTCTTCAGTTCCATAATGGATTGTCCAGGATTGTAGAAAGAATTTCATGCTTCCTGGTTACCATCTTTTTGCAGCGCTGTGCCTGACTGACACCAACATAACACAAATCTATTTACTGCCTTTTCATAAATTTCATCGTCATCGAAAAGCAAGAAGCATTTTTTATTTATTTATTCATTTATTTATTAACTCTTTTCAGATGGCTGATTCACTAAGAATGAATTGCAAAAGCAAGTTTTGCGCCCCCCCCCCATCACCCCCCCCTGCCTATCTTTCTTTCTCAATTTTTGTTTTCCTTTTTTTGGAGATTTGGGTAGATAATATCTTGTAATGATTTTGCCGAATGCAACTTATCTGTTTGTTGCTAAGGAAGAAGCAGTTGCTTTACTCGTATCTTAGAGATTCGACATTGGCTACCTTTAATCTTTCCTTATAACCAATATACACTCTCTCTCTCTCTCTCTCTCTCTCTCTCTCTCTCTCTACATTTTCTTTATCTATCATGTAGATATATTTTGGAGTTCACTGCTTTGCTTGTTTACTCCTTCTTCTTCTCCTACTCCTTCTCCGTCTTCTTCTCCTTATCCTTCTTCTCCCTCCTTCTCCTTCTTCTTCTCCTTCTCCGTCTTCTCCCTCCTTCTCCTTCCTTCTCCTTCTCCTTCTTCTCTTCTCTCCTTCTCCGTCTTCTTCTCCTTCTCCTCCCTCTTCTTCTCCTTCTTCTCCCTCTTCTTCTCCCTCTTCTTCTCCTTCTTCTTCTCCTATTCCTCCTTCTTCTCCACAACCCCTCTCCTATCTTCTTCTTCTTCTTCTTCTTCTTCTTCTTCTTCTTCTTAACCCCTCTCCTATCTTCTTCACAACCTCACTACTATCTTCTTTTTTCATCTTTGCTTCTCTTCTTCCTCCTTAATTCTTCCTCTTCCATATTTCTTGCTAAGCCTTTTATCTTCTTGTACATCTACATAACAAATAATCAGGGAATCAGTTGGAATTTTCTGATGCTCATCTTTTTCTTGTTGTTCTTACCATTCTTCCATTCTTTGCTTCAAACTTTCTTATCAATTCAATGAGAATGTATCAAAAGTATTTCCACTTTTCAATCATCTTCACATATCATTCTGGCTTTTTAAAAAGATTATGTAATGCTCTATATAATTGAATTTTTCTACTGAGCTCATTTCCACTGAATTTTTGGAAGATGATTTCCAATGCATTTCTGTAGCAAAATCATTTGCCATTCATTTCTTTAGTAAACTCATTTGCAATTCATTTCTATAGTGAAATCCTTTGCAATATATTTTTGCATAAAATAATTAGCAATGTATTTATACTGTAAAATCATATCTAATGCAATTTCATAATATCATTTCCAATGCATTTTTGGAGTAAATTCATCTCATGAAATTTTATAGTAAAATCAGCTCCAGTTTTTACTTGGTGTCCTTGTATTTTTATTTTAATCAACATTCCTTTTTTTAAACTAATTTTATTCTCTCAATATTGGTTCTTTGTCCTTTTTTGTTTTATTTTACTGAGACTCCCTTTTTTTTCCTCTACCTAGACTCCTTCTCTTTTTAACCTACGTCTTGTTTCTTATCTTCTTTTTACCATTGCTCCTTATTTTACTTTAATTTTTTCTATTATTTATTTTCTTTATCTAGATAACTAGTTTCATTCTTCCCTGTATACTTTTTTTCTCTAACTTGTTTCCTTGTGTTTTTTTTGTTTTGCTTTTTTTACCTAAAATTCTTCTCATTATGTTTACCTATCTTCCTTGTCATTTTATTTTACCTTTATTCCTTCCATTTTTCTTTCTTCTTTTTTAAAATTTAGGTCCCACTTTTTAAAATTATTTCCTTCCCTTTTTTTTTAATATTAGTTCCTTTTTATTTTTTTAATGATATATTTTTTTCATTACTTAAACTTTGTGGCCTTTTTTTTCTATATTCTTGTAAATTTATTTTACTTAAATTTCTTCACCATTTTAAAATCTTTTTTTAGTTTATTTTTTACCAACTTTCCTTCTCCCGTTTCCTTTTTTTCTTTTTGGTTTCTTGTCATTTTTCATATTTTATAATTTTTTTATTTTAACTCTGTGCCAACCAAATTTTCCCCATGGCTGTACCAAATCTTCTTAGTATTTTTTACCTGTATGATGGGATATTTTAAAGTTCACTATCAGAATTTATTCTATTCAAATAAATTCCTATTAATATTTTAATCTGAGTCCTTCTGTGACACATGTGAAGGGTGTTTATGGTAGGATTGCAGTGGTGGGAGACCTGCTGTGAGTGGCTTAAAGTAGTTAAAGAGTTAAGCTCCTCTTTTTTTATTTATTGTTTTTTTTTTTTTTACCTAAGATCCTTGTCATTTTAAAATTAGGTCTCTTATCTTTTTATTTTACTTAGATTTTCTTTTTTTTCTTTTAATCTCGGTTCCTTTTTCTGTTTTTTGGGGGACTTTTTTTTTTTTGAAGATGACTTTGTTTTATTCATTTTTGTTAGGTATTCATGTTTTTTTAAAATCCATTAAAAACAACAACATTTTTTTAGAACTAATTTTTTTGTTTATCTAACCCATAGATAGGGCCTTAACAGGTACTACCACTGTGGGTCACAGTGGACATGGGAGTAATGGCAATGAAGGGGTACTCCACACTCCCCATAACTCCAAAACTGGAACCTCACCACTAGATGCAGTTTAGTATCATACCAATGATACTATGACCCTCAGTTGCTGCCTTCTAGCACATATATGATAAAAAGTTGGGGTTTGCCATGAGAGCAATACAGTTTGGACAATCATATAGGTGCTAGGGATTGACATGACCTGCCGATTAATCGGAAGAGCCTTCTGTAACATGTGTGAGAGCTGCTACCAGCAGTTTATGGTAGGATCACTGTGGAAGAAGAGCCACTGTGAGTGGTTTAAAGTAGGTAAAGAGTTAAGATCTTCATTTTAAATGTACATATCTTACCTTTTTATTTACTTAGATTCTCTTTCTTTTTTAATGTAGGTTTCCTTTTTATCCGTTTTTTTTGTTTTTTTTGTTTTTTGTACTTTGGTTCATTATCATTATTTTACTGAATTTCCTTCTCCTTTTTAGGTTCCTCAGTTTTCTCATCTTGGACCTTGTTTTATTTTGTTCCCTTATTTTTCCCACCTTATTCTCTTCCCTATTATTTATTTTGTACCCCACCCACTTCCCTTCCTTATTCATTTGATTCCTTTACCCCCCCCCTTTTTACCTTATTTCATTCTCTGATATTCTTTCTTGCTGCTTCTTTTCTCTTCTTAGATTTTTTTTTACCTTGTTGTATTTCTCTTTGTTTTCCTTTTTCTTTTCTTACCTCTCATTCTGCTCCCCAAACTTTTCCCCTTTTCTCTTCTTACCTCTCATTCTACTCCCCAAACTTCAATAATGTAACTAGATAGATTGTTCCAAAACCTGGGAAATATTTACAAATCTAATAAAATTTCTCTTTGATAAATATTGATATTTTTTTAAATGAGATTTTGGAGGTGAAATAAATTTGTTATTTTCTAAGTTGGAAGAAAAAAAAAAAAAAAAAAAAACAAATATGAAAATTGGATATTTGTTTAGAATAACTTTTGGGTTATATTTTCTGAATATTGTTATAATTTCTCCATATTTCTGTTTTATAACAATTGAGTGAGATTACATCTGAAACATTTGAATTTTTTATCAATCTATTTATTATATGTATATTTACAAATCGCTCTTCTTGAGCATGATACAACACAAGGTCAATTTCTTAAGCAAAGTTTAACAGGTTTTAATTCAGTTTTCCTTTTCCTAGACTGGTTACCTACCCAAGATTAAAGAACCGAGTCTCTCCTACTATTTACCCATAGCTGGAAGGAGAATAGTTGGATGCATACCTTTTCGAAGGTTATAATCACTATGTGAAATGCAAACTGCCTCATCCAGTATTTGAACTTGGGTTGATGAGTCCATTTCCTACCTCTCTAACCATTATACCACACACCTCTAAACAATCTATTTATTATAAAGTCAGTTATCATAGAATAATATGAGGTTTTTGGTTTAGTGTGTCCTATGATGCACATATTTGCTTTGAATGAGTCCCTGGGAAAATCTATGGGTCCCAACTAAAGCCGTCTAACTCCTACCTTGTAACCTATCCTGTGTAATTCTTTGCTAAGAAACTATTGAAATGTATTTACAGTTAACTTAAAATGGTGAGAGAATAAAAAAGAAAAACACTTAGACACATGGATACAATTTTACTGCATCCTTTTAGATTTTTATGTGTCAGAGACGCAGACTCATACCTATCAGCATCTCTGGAGGTGTGTTTAAAACCTATCAAGACTGAAGCTATACTTACTATTGAGGTCAGTCAGTCTACTGTTGGTTTGAACAACAGCAACTGGCTAAGCACAACGGAAGTAGTGTCCAAGACAGTTGGTATTTATGAGAATCAAGACTAGCCCATTCATGTATTTGGGTGATTCCATTCCTTGAGTTCTGATTGGCTGCTTGGTTTCTGTGATGTTGTGGAGTTTCATAAATACCCTGTCATTCTGCAGTAGAGTTGCAACAAGATAGGATCGTATTAAGTTACGATTGCTTGTTGCCGTGTCCTACCAAATTCGACAGTAATTGGATCTTAGCTTGATTATTCTACACTTACCAAGACAGAAATAAATAATGAATAAAATGTTAATTTTCTTCAAAATAGTCCCCATAGCATTCAATGTACTAATCCTAAAGGGTTTTCCAATGTTCAAAATACCTCTGAAACCCCCACTTTTGATGCCCCCCACTTTGATGCCCCCCACGTGCCCTTAGGGTGATGTTGGTTTGTTGGTTTGATTTTACAGCATGTCAGATCTTCGGTTATTTCATGCCAAGACGTTTTTGTTTTATTCATTCTTTTTGAGTATTCAATTTCTTTTTAAAACCAATTAAAAAAAAAATGCAACATTTTTTAAAAGTCATTTTTTAATCTATTTAACCCATAGATGGGACCGTAACTGGTACTATCACTGGGTCACTAGTGATGCTGATAGCTTTTTAATTTAGTCCATCCTATGATGCACATATTTGCTTTGAATGAGTCCCTGGGAAAATTTATGGGACTCAACTAAAACTGTCTAATGTCTACCTTGTAACCTATCCTGTGTAATTCTTTTCTAAGAAACTATTGAAATGTATTTACAGTTAGCTTGAAATAGTGAAGGAAAAAAAAAGAAAAACACTGGGATGCATGGGTACAATTTTACTACGTCCTTTTTAAATTTTTGTGCATCAGAGACACAGGACGCGTACCTATCAGCATCTATGGGTCACAGTTGACATGGTTTTAATGGCAATGAAGGGGTACTCCACATTCCCCAGAGCTCCAGAATTGGAACCTCACCACTAGATGTAGTTTAGCATCCTAACCAATACCCTCAGCCACTGCTTTCTAGCACATATATGATAAAAAGAGTTGGGTGGTTGCATAAGTGCAATATCGTCGGGACAATCATTTAGGTGCTAGGGCTTGACATGAACAGCTGATTGATCAGAGGGTTATGGTTATAAGAATTCATTTCATTGGCAATTCAGTCTCGAAAGACTATGATAAAAGTTTTTGTGTGCCCCTGAAGTTTCAGCGCCTCCTGTGACTATGAAGTCCTATGTTTGAGAAACATTCTCGACCACAGATTTTGCATTTGTAGGTTGTCCCTGTAGATGATGATGTTCTGATGCTTTGTTGCCGTTGCTTTCTTATGGACCTCTTAGCTTCATGATGTTGTATCAGGGTGAATTCTGACATGTACAGTCCTCTATGGAGATTCTGCCGCCACCGAGGGCAGTCTTGAGCCAAATTTTCCCAGCTGGAAGGGACAATGCCAAAGCACCTGAGATCATTTTTACAGACATCCTTGAATCGCAGTAGGGGGCGACTAATCTGTCTTTTACCAGATGTTAGCTCTCCATACAGGATGTCTTTCGGGATTCGTCCATCATCCATCCGACGTACATAAAAATATAAATAAGACAAATAATCAAGTCTCATCAAAAATAGGAATGTGAAAACCAACCAGTGGATTTAATTATTTTTAAACGATTTCAAAGAAAATGCAAAGAATTTCCTAAACAGATTCTCTAAATAGGGTAGACTATCAAAATGTAGGAGACTATTTCTCTGAATTTTTTAGATGAAGCTTGATAATTTGGATTATCTAGATTATTTGGCCTATTGTCCTCATCTTTATTGTTATCTACACAAGGTTTCAGCTAATGTACCATCTGGCCTTCTTCAGGTGTTTCTTGTCAAACTCAGGAACCGTGTCCAAACACTTTATCCAATCCACGGGAGTAGACTGTTCTCATTCTGTTAGCCATAACTGGTACAAGTGTTAAACTGTGTTAAATATTTTATGTCATTATCACCCTTGGCCAGGATTGAACCTGCAACCTTGAGATGATTGTCACTTAGAACTGTATTAACTCCATTTGTCCAACTAGAGGGCACATTGGCTGAAATGTTGTGTATATAACAGTAAGTCGGCAGTGGCAGCTTAAAGTTGGTACCAGCCAGACAGCGAGGGGGCCTATCACTCTTTCATTAGCACTAGACCAAGAAGATTATTTTAGCATCTGAAGTAGAGTGCCACACCTACCAGCTCCTTACCATCAGATCTCTGTGTTACTTGTATGCTGAGTTGGCGAGGGTTGGTATTGGACCCCGAACCTTGGGATTCCTAGGTAGTTGCTCTACTCACTGAGCTAAAATAATTAGGACAATAGTCTGAATAATCCAAATAATCCAAGCCTCATCTCAAAATTAGGCACGAAACACCTGAAGAAAGCTGGAGGGTACATCAACCAAAACATTATGTAGATAACAATAAAGATGAGGATAATAGTCCGAATAATACAAATTATCAAACCCCATCTCAAAAATTCAGACAAGAAACACCTGAAGAAAGCTGGAGGGCACATCAGCTGAAATGTTGTGTAGATAACAATAAAGATGAGGACAATAGTCTGAATAATCCAAATAATCAAGCCTCCTCTTGTACACGTGTCATCAGTTTAAATCTTTAGTTTTGTCATTTAATTTTCTCGTTCCAAGGCGAAAAAGAAACCCTATAATAATCCAATAAACCTAAATCATCCAGCCTCATCTCAAAAATTCAGACAAGAAACACCTGAAGAAAGCTGGAGGGCACATCAACCAAAACATATGTAGATAACAATAAAGATGAGGACAATAGTCCGAATAATACAAATTATCAAACCTCATCTCAGAAATTCAGAGAAATAAAACCATGTTTTGTATCGATACTTTTTGATCACACCTTGCACATTGTCCACGTTATTGAAGTCAGTCAGACTACTATTGGTTTGAACAACAGCAACTAGCCAAGCACAACTGAACCAGTGTCAAGACAACTGGTACTTATGGGAATTCAGAATAGTCCACTCATGCATTTGGGTGAT
This sequence comes from Doryteuthis pealeii, assembly GCA_023376005.1. Taxonomy (NCBI): domain Eukaryota; kingdom Metazoa; phylum Mollusca; class Cephalopoda; order Myopsida; family Loliginidae; genus Doryteuthis; species Doryteuthis pealeii. The sequence continues at coordinate 81,458,962 of CM042161.1, read as the reverse complement.
TCCATTCCCTGAGTCCTGATTGGCTGCTTGGTTTGTATGATCCTCTGAGGCTTCATAAATAACCTGCCATTTTACAGTAGTCTTTGCAGCAATACCAGGTTCATATTAAGTTACGACTGCTTGCTGCCTTGTCTTACCAATTCGACAGTAATTTGAATTAGTATGATTATTCTACACACGTGTCATCAGTTTAAATCTTTAGTTTTGTCATTTAATTTTCTTGTTCCGAGGCGAAAAAGAAACCCTAGAAAATCAGTTTCATTACTCTCATCGAATTGTTTACTTTGTCAAGTTCATATGAAGACTTGACTTATCAATCTTTGTCTTCTAAGATGTTTATTGTCTCAAAATGTGGAGAGTAACGAATACATCTTTTGTCTTATCAGTTACTTGCTAAAAGAATTATTCAGTTTCTTATTCATTGCAATACCATAAAAGTTCTTTATATTGCTTGAACAACTAAAGATACAAGATTATGGAAATATTTAACAAACATATTTTCTTTCTCTCTCACTCACTTCCTCTCTCTCTCTCTCAACGTATATACAAACAGCCACAACATTGTTAAGATATATTAAATATTTTCTTTCTCTCTCTCTCTTTATGTATATATGTGTGTGTGTATATGTATATTTATGTGTGTGTGTGTGTATATGTATATTTATGTGTGTGTGTGTATATGTATATTTATATTTATGTATGTCTGTGTGTATATGTATATTTATGTGTGTGTATGTATATTTATCTATCTATGTGTGTGTGTGTATGTATATTTATCTATCTATGTGTGTGTGTGTATGTATATTTATGTATGTGTGTGTGTGTATGTATATTTATGTATGCGTGTGTGTGTGTATATGTATATTTATGTACAGAGATGCTGATAGGTATGTGTCCTGCATCCCAGACACACAAAAATCTAAAAGGATGCAGTTAGATCATATCAATGCGTCCCAGTGTTTTTCTTTTTTCTTCCCTCACCATTTCAAGCTAACTGTAAATACATTTCAATAGTTTCTTAGAAAATAATTACACAGGATAGATTACAAGGTAGGAGTTAGACGGCTTTAGTTGGGACCCATAAATTTTCCCAGGGACTCATTCAAAGCAAATATGTGCATCTCAGGATGCATTGAATCAAAAAGCTATCAGCATCACTGCTCTCTGTCATTTTAATTTCTTTCTCTTTTTTTTTCAATTTCCTTCTCACTTATTCTTCCTTCATTTTCCTTCTCTTTCTCAATTATTATTTTTTCTTTCTTTTCATATCTTAATTAAAAAAAATATTTTCTATCCTATTTTTTTTTTCTTTTTTTCTTTCTTTCTTTTCTTTCTTTCTTTCTTTTCTTCTTCTTTCTTTCTTTTTCTTTCTTTTTTTTTTTCTTTCTTTTCTTTCTTTTTATTTTAATTTTTCTTTCTTTTTTTCCTTTATATTTTTCTTTCTTCTCCCTTATTTTCTAGACTATTTTTTATTTACTTATTTTTTTCGTTTATACTTTATTTTTTTTTTCATTTTCTTTTTCTTTTGATTATTTATTTTTTTCTTTCTAATTTTAATTTTCTTTTATATTTTTTTTTTCCTTTTTCTTTTCTTTCTTTCATTCTTTCTTTATATATTCTTTCTCATTTTTTTCTTATTTTAATTTTTTTTATTCTTTCCTTTTTCTTTTTCATTCTTTCTTTTTTTTCTTTTTCTTTCTTTTCGTTTCTTTTTTTTTCTTTTCCTTATTTTAATTTTTTTTACTTCCTTTCCAATTTCATATTTTTTCTCTTTCTCTATTATGACTATAGCAAAAAGAAATCAGTTGAAACAGTCATTAAGAAATATATAAAAAGAAGTTTTTTTTCTTCTTCTGCTTACTCAAGCAATATCTTGTGTCACCATGACAACAAAATTCCTCTTAATCTCAAGTAATTCCAACTTGTATAAAAGTTTGTCATTCTATATTATATATAAACAGATTCTTTTGAATAATTATGAAATTTCACACTGTTGTCCTCATCTATATTGTGTACTAGAAGTGACTACCCAGCGTCACCATGGGGAAAAAACTGGTGTATTGTTTTATTTAAATTTGAGATTTACAAATGCTGGACATTCTTAAGTAGAATTCTAATGTTATTTTATTGTGAACTTAATTTTTACTTAAAAAATATAGATCAAATCTTCATAATTTTCAACACAAAATGAAAATCTGGTGATAGTGAATGTGTATACATATTTAGTTTGTCTTTGTTTTATTTTCGTGGTTTCCTCTGGACATATATACATACATACACAAAGGCCCTTTATATATGTAACACATCACTCAATAAGTCTTGGGGTTAACTGACAAAAAACATCCTTTAGGCAAAATTCGACTTTATTCATCAACATAGTTTCCTTCTAGAGTGATAATTCCAACACTTCTCCAACAATTCAATGCCTTTTTTGTAGAACGATTTGTCTTTGGCCTCAAAATATGCCTCAGTTTCTGATATCACTTCTTCAATGGAGTCAAATCTCTTTCCCTGGAGTATTTCTTTGGGGTCTGCAAACAGCCAGTAGTCGCTGGGGGGGCCAGATCTAGAGAATTAGGTAGGTGTGGAAGCAATTTGAAGTGCGACTCATGTAGTTTTGCCATTGTTGCAATCGACTTGTGACATGGTGCATTGTCTTGGTGAAAGAGAACTTTTTTTCTTCTTCATTTGTGGCTGTTTTTTGGCAATTTCTTCCTTTAAAAACACCGATAATATTATGTAATATTCACTATTGATGGTTCTTCCTTTCTCAAAGTAATTCATGAACAAAATACCTTGCGCATCCCAAAATACGCAGGCCAAAACTTTGCCTGTTGATGTTTGCATCTTTGGTTGCTTTTGACGGCTTTCACCTGCTGCTGTCCACTCAGCTGACGCCGATTTGACTCCAGAGTGAAGTGGTGGATCAATGTTTCATCCATTGTCACATATTTTTGTTGCGTTGAAACAGTTGCAAACAATGCTCTGAATCGATGCGTTGTTGTTTTTGATCGACTGTGAGTTAACTTGGCACCCACTTTGAACACAGCTTTCTCATTGACAAATGTTCATGCAAAATGGTGAATAGACTGCCTTCTGATATCTTCAACTCCTATCTCATGCAACTTCAATTTCCAATGGGCCAAAAGGAGTTTGTGGAGTTTTTTGGTGTTTTCTGGGACAACTGCCAAATTTAGGCGACCTGAGCGTTCAGCATCATTTGTGTCTGTACGATCACATTTAAAATCAGCATACCACCTCTTAACCATTGTTTCTGATAAAGCAAGTCCGAATAACACTTATCAAGTTATTGCTTTGCTTGAACAATATTTTTTCCTATTAGAAAGCAATGCTTTATCAACACAGGAAATTCAGATTTTTCCATTGTTTTGAAAATATGCAACAGTAGCTTCACTTAAATAACTGTAATTTGTAAACTAATAATCTGATTGGGCTCAAATTTTATAAGAGGGTTTAATCCTTCAATACAAGAACTATACAAGAACTATCTAAAAGACTGAAATGTTATAGCGTTGACATCACCACCAGTAATAAACATCCATCCAGTATAACATCCCGTGTTTGTCTACTTTTCTCCACACACATATATATAAGGAAAAGAAGCGCGTGGTGTAATGGTTAAAGTCATGGAAAAATGGACTCGTCGCCCCGAGTTCAAATCCTGGACGTGGTAATTGCATTTCACTTAGTGCTAATATCCTTGGGAAAGGTATGAATCTTACTCTCCCTCCAGCTATGGGTAAATAGTAGGGCAGACTGGGCTCTCTAAGCTTGGTTAGGCAACCGGTCTAGGAGAAGGAAAACTCTGAATTCAAACCGGCTGAACTCCGCTTAAGAAATTGACCTTGTGTCGCATCCTGCTCGTGTGGAGGGGTTGGTAAATATTATATATAAGGAAAAGGAATCATTATTTAAAAATTCATAAACTTTTATGAAAGGCTTATAGATAGTGGTTTCATGTGTAAATGAAATTTGAACTTTAAAACCTCCTGTTGTGGTATAATGGTTAATAAAACTTAGTCTTGCAAATCCGAAAAGTGAGTTCAATCTTCACTGGATGCCCCATACTTGTGACAAATCCTACTTGCTGCCAATAAAGAAACTGAGACAGAGAGTTATATATGTGAAAAGAAAAGAATTGTGGGTTGTAAAAATGGCTATATAAGTTAATGAGGGGGGTGTCGACCAATCAAGTGTCAAGGAACCACATTGAAGGAAAAAGGAAAGAGGGTTGCTTGAACATCTTAGTATTTATTTGTCCATTTTAGACTGCAAAGTGTTAATCATATCTCCCTTTTTTTGAAACATCCCATATTTAAGGATGGAACAAGATACTTTTCTGTCACTCAGATATGCAAAATAGACAAGCTATGATATCCGTAGGTTTCCCCTTCTTTTAACTCTGATGTTGAATAACTATAAATAGAAACCAAGCTGGTAAAATGGTTATCCCTATTATTTGCGGTTAGATAGGAAACATACAATTTTGGGGTTACTCAACAAAATGTAGTAATTTGCAATTCCTTAGAGTGGAAAAAAGGAAAATGACTGCTTAGAATTTATTATCTTAGTTTTTTTTGTTTGATTCTTTTTTTTTTTTTTTGTCATTTATTTTTATAATATCCTTTATTTTTTATCATTTATCCATTGTGGATACGAGGGTGAGTCAAAAATGTTTCAGTATTTTGGTACATTTGTATTGTGTAGATTTTTTTGGCTGTTGTCCTCATCTTTATTTTTTACCATTCTACATTGTGGATACGAGGGTTGATTTAGCTAGGAAAGTGTCGGTTTAGCTCAGTCGGTAGAGCGCCTGACTAGGAATCACAAAGTTCCGAGTTCAGTACCAGTCCTCGCTAACTCAGTGTATGAGTAACACAGATCTGTGCGGTAAAGTGATCAGCTGATGCTAGGTGTAGTGCTCCACCTCAGATGCCAAAAAACAATCTCCTTGGTTTAGCGCTAGTGAAAAGGGGATAGACTTCCTCACTGTCTGGCTGATATTAACTTTAAGCTACCCCGATGACAATACATTGTGGATACAAGATTGAGTAAAAGATTTTGCAATAATTTGGTATATATGTATCATTTAGATTTTTTAAACTGTTTTCCTCATCTTTATTGTTATATTGACAATGTTTCAGTCGATGTGTCTTTCTGTTAACACTTGTTCCTAGTCAGGATTAACGTAATGAGAAGAATCTACCCTAATGGATTAAATAACAGGTTCAGTTCAAAGTTCCATGAAGACTCCCGAATATGACATGAAGGTTCCTTAGTTTGAAAAGAAACACCTAAAGAAGACTAGAGGGCACATTGACTGAAATGTCTTGTATATAACAATTAAGATGAGGACAACAGCCTCAAAAATCTAAATAATACAAATTATCAAGCCTCATCTCAAAAATTTCAACAGATAATTTTGGCAAATGGTAGTTTGTGGTACGTATATCATATGTCCAAGCAATTCAAGCCATGAAATATATCTGCTATGGTTGGTAGTATCATGGTAGTTGGTGTGCTAACACGTTGTGGATTTATTCACTCAGTGTATGATTTGAAAGCCATGCAGATGAATGTGCGATGTAGTCTAATTTGGGGACTTATGGTTTATGAGTTTGAACTGAGCCATAAAAGGTTTATGTGTAGTATTGTTGTAGGCCAGTCAACTAATAGGTCATGAGCAAGATTCAACAGTGGGTTCAAAAAAAAAACAACAACATACAAAAGAATAGTGAGTTGCAGATAGCAATAAGGGGTTGTTTATTTCTCACTCACTCCGTAGGGTCTTTTCAGTGAAAGAGAGGAAGAGTAGGTTAATCTTTTTCATCATAAATTCCATTTATTACCACTATCTCAAAACTTACGGTCAGTTAAAACACCCCCTATAGCGGAGCATGAAAAGCCGAGGTGCATTTCTTTGTGAGATACTCAGTGAAAGAGACTGAGTTCCCTTGTGGCCCAGGGTCGGGGACATATCCATTTCCACTCTTCTGCAGAAAATTTGGGATTTCGTTTTCTTTTGTCTAGTACAAGGGTCATTGACTGACATACATGGAGTGCTTAGAATCTTAGTCTACAAAAAGTTTATTTTCTTTTTTACTGAGTTTTTTATCTTTCTCTTTACTCAGAAACTTGATTACCATTTTCTTTTCAATTTAAATTTTCTATAGACCGTTTAATTAGGTTACAGGGGATGTAATTCTTCAATTATTCCTTTCATTCTCCAAGTGTTCTCCCTTCAGCTATAGGTAAATAGTTGGACAGACTGAGCTCTTTGACCTTGGTTAGGCAACCAGCCTAGAAGAAGGAAAACTCTGAATTCAAAACTGTTAAACTCCACTTAAGAAATTGACCTTGTATCACATCCTACTCATGCGAAAGTGTTGGTATATATATATATATATATATATATATATATATATAATCATCATGTCGTGCAATTAGCATGGATATGCATGACAATCTCTTGCCAACCCTACCTATCATTCATTGTTCCAGAGAGGTCCTCTACGCAGCATCCAGTATCCTTGGTGGCTGGTCCATTGCTGCCAACTAGTATTTACCAGAATATTGCAAAACTTTTGACTCACTCTAGTAATTTCCTTGAAAGTTGAAAAATTTTGGCCAGTGGATTTTCTTATCTGTAATTTTCTGTTGTATTTGGTAACCTTCTGGTAATTTCCAACTAAATCCGTTATTTAATCCGGAGGGATCGTTCTTATTTCCCAGTCTAAATTAGGAGATATCTCATATCAGATAATTCTTCCGAGTTAATTTGTCCCCGTGATGCTATTTTTATTTTTTGTTTTCCTCTTTCTTTTTTTTTCCCCTTAATCATTTATTCATTGTATGTATGCAAGTCAATCTGAAATTAATGAATCTCATTATTATGACAATATAACAATTTTTGTCTGAATTTTCTGAGATGAGGAATTATCATTATTGTCCAATGATGCATTCATACAAGTGTCCTCATCTTACTAGTTATGGTTGTATCTATTTACCCAACACCTCCACCAATCGAAGCTGTTATGGCTAGTGCTGTAGAATACGCCAACAGCACCTTTGGAGAGAGAGGTAAGACATCTCCTGCCACAACTCGGTAACCTGTTGGCCTGGGATATTTAAGGACAGAATTCTGGTGGTTGAACAGTCCATAACATGCAACATTCCACTTTGGCCTGTACTTGGGCTAGATGGCCGGTCAGAGAGGACTTCTTCAATCAATTGGCTGGTCACATCAAGCCCATATGTTGTCCTGACCATTTTACCCTTGTGGAAAACCCCCAACCCTTTAATCATATTTGTGCTACAATGTGGTGGCTGAGGGTCTTAATGTGCTGTGTATAACCTTAAACTGCATTTAGTGTGAGGTTCCTATACTGAAGCTCTGGGGAGTGTGCCATTCATTGCCATTACTCCCATGTCAACTCTGACCCAGAGTGGTAGTACCTGTATGGATTGTATAGATAAAAAAAAAAAAGTTTAAAAAATAATTTAATACCCAACAAGAATGGGAAATATCAAGTGGAATTATCATTATTGTACAATGATGCGTTCATACAAGTGTCTTTATTTTGGTATCTATGTATGTATTAGTTGTATGTATTTACCCAACACCTCCACCAATAGCACTGTTATGGCCTGCCCTGTCGGCTGGGGCGTTAGAATGCACCGACTGCACCTCAGCAGAGGGGTAATACTCCCCCAATGGGGCCACCTGTTTGCCATGGGTGGCGACCCGTGATGCTTAAGGACGGAGTCTTGGTGGATAAGCAGTCCATGACATGCAACGCTCCTCTTAGAACCTTACTTAGGCTAGACGGGCGGTCGGAGAGGCCCCCTCCGATCAATCGGCTGGTCACGTCAAGCCCTAGCACCTATATGATTTTCCCAACCCTATTGCCCTTATGGCAAGCCCCAACCACTTTTTATCATATGGGTGCTAGAAGGCAGTGACTGAGGTCTCATGTCCTGGGAATGACGTTAAACTCTATCTGATGATGAGGTTCCAGTTTTGGAGTTTGGGGAATGTAGAGCATCCCTTTTTCACCATTGCTCCCTGGTCCACTCTGACCTAGAGTGGTAGTACCTGTTAGGGTGGTTAAATAGAAAAACATGAGTTTATAAACAAAATTGTATTATGCATTAAAATGAATTTATTTCACAACTTTGTCGGCATTAAATGACCCACCGAGGTTGATATGCCGTAAAACAAACCAAACCAAATCAAACACTAACCCTATTTATCATGTATCTGCTAGAAATAGTGGTGAAGGGTCTTATTGTCCTGGGTATGATGTCACTCTATCTGATGGTGAAGTTCCAATTCTGGAGCTCTGGGGTGTGTGGAGTACCCCTTCATCACCATTACTCCCAGGTCCACTCTGACCTGGAGTTGTAATACCTGTTAGGATTCCATCTATGGGTTAATAGAAAAATGTTTAAAACAAATTGAGTACCCATTAAGAATAATGAATAAAACAAAAATGTCTTTGGCATAAAATGACCCAACAAGTGTTGACCTGACATAAAACCCAAACAACCAACCCACAGCTGCACCAAATTTTCTTCAACTGGTTCCAGTCTTAAGGTTGGTTCACAGACAAAACAAAAGATGGCAGGGCTGTTCACATTGTGATTTTTCTGTTTAAACAAGTGACAAACTGCTGCCAGTGGTTTATGGTAGGATCGCAGTGATGGGAGAGCCGCTGCCATAAAACCCAACCAACCAACCAACATCCGTCGGTACTGCTAGTTTTAAATAAATTGTTTGTGACTAATTGATTTTTGATAACAGTAAGAAGTAATCATAATATACAGCTTTCCCTGTATATGTATTGGATGGATGTCTAATGAAGTTATTTCTGTATTGCAGGCCAAAATTGTCCATGTTGAGATTGATGGACGTGTCATTTCTCCGACGGATGGCTACTTACTCCGGAAAGGCCTCGGAAATTGTCACTTTGACTTTTGCCAAGAGATCTCATTTATGCCAACTGACCACATGTCGCCACGTCACAAAAATCTCAACTCTGCCAGGTAAGGAATTTACAAGTTTTTTATTTACCCAACCCCTCTGTAACTGTCACTTAAGGTGCACGAATCAGACATGATCCTTTTCCTATTTTGAAAGAATTTTGGGTTATTTCCTATAATTCTAACATGATCAAAAGGGAAACACTCTTGACTGATAAATTATTTATTTATTTATTGATCTACTAGGAAAAAAGAAGACGGGGGGTTAAGGTTTAGGGTTAGTTTAATGGGAAAATAAATAAATAATTTATCAGTCAAGAGTGGTTCCTCTTTGTTTATGTTAGACTTATAGGAAATAACCAAATTTTCTCTTAGTAGTCCCTTAAACTGGTTACAGTGCACAGTTAGACATGTTCCCTTCCCTATTTTGAGAGATCCGCAAATTGACCCTTTTTTGGAAAATGTAGGGGAAATAACTATGCCAGGACTGATATCTGTTAACATCCCATAATGTAATAGCCCCTGTTAATTCTATTAAATTTCCCAAAATGCAACATGATTTCTGCCTCAGATTAGAAGCAGTTTTAAAGTTTTGGAGGAAATTTGTCCTATCAAGAATTTTGTCTTAGTAGTCCCTTAAACTGGTTACAGTGCACAGTAAAAGCCGAAAGATCATTCAAGCATCAGTCGAGTCTTGTATTTTTAATTTCTACAGGAAGAAGTATCAGGGAGCTGCTACACCCTTTGCCATAGACAGGATGTGACACAAGGTCAATTTTTAAGCAGTGTCATATAGTACCTAAATAATCAAAATGGAATTGTCTGTTTTTCCTATAAATAATGTCTGACAAAACCTTGGAATGGAGAAACAAAATCTGTTTTTGAGAGTGGTCCAGAAGGAGGTTGCAACGTTGATGATAAAGTGAGTGGCATTATTCTGTGACCTTGTGTCTATGATGCATCACTTGCACAGGATATTAAATGTCAAATGGTGGGAGCATGTTTCCAACATGATCATCCTGGAGAGTACTGGACTCCCTGGCATGTACAATATACTTGTCTAACGGAATCTGAGATTGGATGGCCACTTGAACAAACTTGGGAATGACAGACTGCCAAAGTAGATTCTGTATTCTCAACTGAGAGAAGGATTATGTGGGATTGGTAGACCAAAGCTCAGATACAAAGACAACATCAAGAAAAACCTGGAGGACTTGAACCTCCCCATAGGCAGTTGTCAAGATGCAACCAGACATCAAGTCAAATGTAAAAAACAGATTTGCATGGCGTCATCATTGGACACAATGAACAGCTAGTATAATTATTACTAATAGAACCTGTGGATATACCACAGTATGATAATTTAATCATTACAATGTTTGATATGTTTACCTAAGAGCTGTTGCAAAATAGTTCAATATGTAAAAAATAAAATAATCCTGATTTAACTCTCTCTTACTCTCACTTCTTTTTTTTTTCTTTATAAACTTCTTTTCATCTTTTCTTCACGTTCGATTTGAACCAAATGCCCCCCCCCTCTATATCTTTTCCCTACTCTTTCGCTTTCTTTCTATATTTTTTCTGTGTAGCATGTCTTTTTTTTTCTCCACTTTCTTTTTTTATGATAAAAATGGAATGGTCCATTGTTTAGCTGGGGTAATGACACTCATAAAAAATTAGAATCCTGCAGAGAAACAACAACAGATAATCAGGATTTATATTTTTTGCATTTCATTTTACGGTCTCATTTATAACCAGTGGGTGTTGCAAGACAATAACAGTTGTACAATTAAGGAACACAAGTATTAATATATAGATTTATTATGTGTCTGAACTTTTCTCTTTTTTTTTTTTGTGAACTTGTCGCCATCTCGGCTTTTTCTTCACCAAATCTTTCCCAGACCCCACAATGCCACAGCTCATTTTACTTTCCCTACAATCTTTTTCATTTCTCATTGTAAAATATACAATTTTCAATGTCTCTCACAATTTGTTTCAGAAACGACATATTTTTGTTAGCTTTAAGTATCAAATTGCACACAAATTTGTCCCCGTAGATTCTGTTTTCACTTAGTTTATGTGGACATCACATGCAAAATAATTTTTAAAGTGTCCCTAGTTGATAATTTTTGAGTTTAAAGGCTTTATTTGCATGGAGTCGTGAAATGAACCACTTTGGTTCAGAGCCCTACATTCTAACAATTGAAATGACATCTCTTGAAGTAAAAAAAGAAAATGTAATAGCAGTGTTTTGTTTTATATTTTCCTTTATTTGTAAATTTCTGTGCTAAATGAATCTTTACATAAATGTCTATTCACTTTTGAGAAGATCATTTTTCATTTTCTTGTACATTTATGCTCCAAGAAAATCCTTTTCTTTTCTTTTCTTTCCTTTTCTTTTTTCTTTCTTCTTCTTTCTTTTCTTCTTTTTTTTTCTTTTTTCTTCTTTTTCTTCTTTTTCGTTCTTTTTCTTTTTTCCTTTTCTTTTTCTTTTTTCTTCTTTTTCTTTTTCTTTCATTTTTCTTTTCTTTTTCTTTTTTCTTTTTTCTTTCATTTTTCTTTTTTAATTTTCTTTTTTCTTTACTTTTTTCTTCTTTTTCTTTCTTTTAACTTTTTCTTTTCTTCTTTTCTTCTTTGTTCTTTCTTTTTTTTTTTGTTTTTTCTTTCTTTTTTTTCCTTACTTTATCCCATGAGGTCTTATTGAAGAAACATATTCAAGTGTAAAGATAAAGAAATTTATGTTCGTTTTCATTTTGTAGTATTTACTTCAGGAATGCTCAAATTGCAAAATAGATTTTTTTCTTTTTTTTACTTCCAGTGACGTTCATTTTGTTCTGCATTATTTGCAGTTCCTTCAAAATGATTGTCAGTCATTTTGACAAAAGAAAACCAAGTACAATATCTCACAAATAACACTATTCAAACATTTTAAAACTAATCTTCAAGATCAACCAGCCAAATTTTGGCAATTTAGTGCAATGGAAGGGTACTCCCAAAAAGCAACAGATTATTTAGTGACTAGCTGATAAAAATTTCTAACAAATCTTTTAAAAAAAAGTAGGTTGAATCCCTGTTGTGAAGAGGCTAACATTTATTATAGGAATACATTGAAAAGGTATTTAGAAAGGGGTTTACTATAGGAATGCATTGGACAGGGTTTTAGAAAGGGGTTTACTATAGGAATGCATTGGAAATTACTATAGGAATGCATTGGACATGATTTTATTATAGGAATGCATTGGACATGATTTTATTATAGGAATGCATTGGACATGATTTTATTATAGGAATGCATTGGACATGATTTTATTATAGGAATGCATTGGACATGATTTTATTAGGGAATGCATTGGATGTTTTATTATAGGAATGCATTGGACAGGGTTTTTTATATAAAATGCATTGGAAAGAGTTTTATTGCAGGAATGCATCAGAAAGTTTTTTGTTTTTTAATACTTGTTAGAGAGTAGTAGTTTCAGCACAGTAGCACATCCTATGATAATAACCAGCACCTACCATCTTGCCAGTGATATATATATATATATATATATATATATATATATATATATATATATATATATCACTGGCAATAATATCAGGATAGTCAATTGAGGCTCAGTACTTTAGCAATGATTTTCAAGCCTTGCTTGTTAACCCTTGTTCTACAGCAGATACCCTGTTCTGTGAGGAGTCTGTAAAAGGACAGTCTTGATTAGTGTCAAAGAACAACACAAGATGTCATCTCCTATGTCTTTCTCTTTTAAAAATTTTCTTTCAAATGTCACTCTATAGCTTTTTCTTATAATTTGCAACCTCGACATCTATGGATTCTTTCAAAGAATTCTCTCTCTCTCTCTGAACATTATTTGTAAAAAAAAGTTTCTAAAAAAGACATTCAACATATATTTGACGTCATCCTGTGTTAACAAAAAAAAGTTTGTTTTTTTTCATTTCTTTTATTCCATACTTTTTTTTGTTAATTTCTTATATTCCATACCTTTTTTTTTTGTTCATTTCTGATGTTCCATACCTTTTTTTTTCATTTCTGATATTCCATACTTTTTTTTGTTCATTTCTAATGTTCCATACTTGTCAAATCTGACAAAATGAGTGACAGTCTGAAATAAATATTCATTACAAGTTCACAGAATTCCAGTCTACTGATTTTACCATCAGAGGAATCACACTCTGCTTACAAGAAAAAGAAAATTCTATGACTTCTAAAATGTTTAACTGATTGTTTTTGACATCCACTTCATTAAGAATAATTCTAATTTCTGACTTATTCATTTTGAAAGCTAACTTGTTTGCAAGACACTGGACACAAAAAGAAAGCTTTTATATTATTTAAATTATTTGGACTATTGTTCTCATCTTTATTGTTATCTGCACAGACAATACTAAAGATGAAGTCAATAGTCCAAATAATCCAAATTATCAAGCCTCATCTCAAACATTCAGAGAAATAGTATCTAATCGGTATGGATATAATCAATCAATGGCAAATCCTAGAGAAGCTAAATCAAAAACTGGCATGAAGGATGAACCTCCTCACATTCCTATACAGATGCCGGGATCTCAAGCTGGTTCCACCAGACTTAACCTTAAAATTACAAATCACTTCCAAGAGAGCACAAAGGATCCTAAAAAGAGTAGGGCATGAGAAAAAAAAATGTAGATAACAATAAAAATGAGGATAATAGTCCAAATAGTCAAGCCTCATCTAAAAAAATGAGAAAAATAGTGTCTAATCAGTATGGACCTGATATAATCCATCAATGGCAAATACCAGAGAAGCTAAATCAAAAACTGGCACGAATGATGAACCCCTTCACATTCCTAAACAGATGCCAGGATCTCAAGCTAGTTCCAATAGATTTAACAGTAAAATTACAAATAACTTCCAGGAGAGCACAAAGGATTGTAAAAAGAGTAGGGCATGAGAAAGAAAAATGCAGATAACAATAAAGATGAGGACAATAGTCCAAATAATCAAGCCTCATCTCAAAAATTGTTGTTGGCGCTTATGGTGTAATGGTTACCGTTGTAGGAAATGGACACAGCGAGACAAGTTCAAATCCTGGATGAAACTGTTTGTATTTCACATAGCGCTTATACCTTTGGAAATGCTATGCATCAAACTATTCTCCCTCCAGCTATGGATAAATAGTTAGGCTGATTGGGCTCTTTAACCTTGGTTAGGTAACCTATTAGGAGAAAGAAAACTATGAATTCAAGCCTGTTAACTTAAAAAATTGACCATGTGTCACATTCTACTTATACGGAGGGGTTGGGTAAATATGTTTGGAGAGTTCTTAAATTTTCTCCCTTTTTATGATAACATTCTGGGGGGTGGGGAGTCAAACTTTTTGCAATATTATGGTTAAAATGAGGCACAATTTGGCAGCTCAAGATGCTTTTGCCAAGTTCATGAAGGTGCCAAATTCCTCTGAACTGTGAGATGCCAAGCTCGCCTGATACTCTCCACATGCTACTTACCAGATTTGCCTCTATAACTTGGATCACTGCTTTGGAATCCACGCTTTCTAGGCTTACCTGATCTTGCAACCCAAACCAAATTTCTTGAACCATCTGGTAACTGTACTGTGTTCAACTGTACTTTCATCTTTTGCACAACAAATGTTTTTGTTTCTCCCGCAGCGTTATTGCCCAGTTTGAAATCATAAGTTGCCAAAGTAGACAATGTTGCATATTCATCTATGCAGCTGTGGAGGGAGATGGATGCATGCCATTTCTCAAGGAAGTAGAAAAAATAAAGTGAAATGCAAGCGGCTTTGTCTAGGATTTAGCACAACAGGACACAAATTCCATTTCCATTTAGACAGCCACAATTCTTACATGAAAAATTTTAAAAATTTCCTTTAGCAAATATTGATGTAATTATTCTTTATAACTGTTCTAGTGGTGAGGTTCCAATTCTGTAGCTCTGGGGAGTGTGGAGTACCACTTCATTGCCATTACTCCAAGGTCCACTCTGACTTGGAGTGGTAGTACCGGTTAGGGTCCCACCTATAGGTTAAATAGATCAAAAAATGAATTTTAAAAAAAGAAAAGAAAAGGATTTGAATGCCCAACAACAATGAATAAAAAAAACATCTTTGGCATAAAATAACCAAACAAGGGTTGACATGCCATAAAATCCAACCAACCAACAACTCACAATCATATCCCTGTGCCAGACTTGGATAAATAAACATCTTTTTCTTCTCAATGCTATTCATTAAACAATGAATGACTCTAATAATGTAACTAATTTTCAGTTATGTTTTCTACAACAGCAAAAATGAAATCCTTTCACATTTGGTTTTGTAATGATCTATATTCAATGTTTATCAATAGATTATTGTCAGATATTTATGACGGAGAGAATCTATGAGAGAGAGAGAGACTAAAATATGTTTGGCTTAAAGCAAGAAAATTTATAGAAAATGAAACTTCTTCTAAATATGTAAATATATTTACTTGTTCAGCTAATCTGAATATAGGTAGAAATTAGGGGATAGTACAGATGAAAAATGAGGGAAAGAAAGAAGGAAAAGTAAAAAGAATGAAAAAATAAGGAAAAGAAAGAAGGAACGAATAGAAAGAATGAAAAAAGAAAAAAAGAGTGTAAACAGAAATGAAGTAAAAGAAAGAATAAGAGTGAATACAATGAAAAAAAAAGAAAATTTTTTCGAAAGTCAAAAAAAAAAAGTAGGTAAGAAAGAATGAAGGATGAAAAACTAACGAAAAAAACTACAAAAGAACGAATGAAAATAAAGAAGCAAGAAATGAAAGAAATTTTAAGAATGAATGTTTACTGTTGTCATGTGATGTAAACCCTCTCATACCGTACATACTGAGTGTCCTATTCTGAAGCTCTAGGGATGTGGAGTAGCCCTTTATCTCCATTACTCCCAGATCCACCCTATCTGTAGTGGTAGCAACTGTTAGGGTCCCATTTATGGGTTAAATAGATTAAAAAATAATTTTTAAACAAAATAAAGCATGTTTCAAATCCATCCATCACTTAATGGTTTTATTCTCTCAGCTATAACAATTTACTGATGACCACTTAAAAAAACAAAAAACAAAGTGTAAATGATTAGTATTATCTGCATTATTCGGACTATTGTCCTCATCTTCATTGCTATCTGTACAACGTTTTGGCCGATGTACCCTCTGGCCTTCAAGACAAGAAATACCTGAAGAAGGCCAGAGGGTACATCGGCCGAAACGTTGTACAGATAGCAATGAAGATGAGGACAATAGTCCGAATAACGCAGATAATACTAATCATCAAGCCTCATCTCAAAAATTCAGAGAAAAAGTGTAAATGGTCGAGAAAGCTAAAGAGTCCTCAACATTCCTAAGTTTTGAATTCAGAGTTTTTTTCTCCTAGATTGGTTGTTTTTCAAAAGTCAAGTCTACCTCACTATTTAGCCATAAATGGAGGCAGAAAAGAAAGATCTAAGACATTCCCTAGGTCATTGGCTCAAAGAGAAAATATAAACAGTTTTGTTCTGAATTTGAACACTGTTCATTGAGTACATTTTCAATGATGATAAATGTTACACCAATATGCTCCCTTACAACTAATTGTACACACATATCATGTTACATCAATGGAAGCATGTGGTGTAATGGTTAAAGTCATGGGAAATGGACTCATTGCCCTGAGTTCAAATCCTGGATGTGGTAATTGCATTTTACTTAGCACTAATACACTTAGGAAAGTTATGAATCCTACTCTCCCTCCAGCTATGGATAAATAGTAGGGCAAACTGGGCTCTTTAACCTTGGTTAGGCAACTGGTCTAGGAGAAGGAAAACTATGAATTCAAACCTGTTGAACTCCGCTTAAGAAATTGACCTTGTGTCACATCCTGATCATGTGGAGGGGTTGGTAAATATATATACATGTTATATCATGAAAAATAGTCAATATCGGCTTTACCTGGATTGTTCCAGGTTGTTTAAAAACAGTTTTCTTCATCCTAGCTTGTGTGCGTTCAGAATTCCAGCTCTGGGTCCTTGAGGCAATTTACATAATATCATTCAAACCAGAGCTCTGCAAGCAAAATGAATTTGTGTACCATTTACAGCTCTCTATCATAGTTTTTCTTCCTGTGGTAATCCACTGATGAGACTCAGGTGAAAACAAACATTTTTGTTTATCTGCTCATCATTGCAAATCTAAAAATTTATACCCGGGTAATTCCATGACAAATCATGTAGAAAAAAGTAAAATTGTTACCCACCCCCTTCAATTTATCGGAAATTTTGTACAGGTGTGGACTGTTAAAGTTAGACACTACCCAAAATTTGAGCTTCAAATTCCAAAAATTGGCAGAGTGATGTTGATTTAGAGCTCTCCAAATTTGGTGGGGTTCGAGAAAAATGGCAACATTTTGTAATCTATTTTTGTCTGTAAAATGAGTTCTAGAACTTCCCTACTACTGAAAATTGGTTTATAAAAGCATTTTTGTGCAAGAAATCCAAAAATGCTATCAAAAGAATCTTAAAGATAACCAGTTTTAAGTTATTGATGATTTAAAAAAAAATTTAATAGCAAGATCAATATTCCAATGTGGCGCTGCATCTATGACAAATTTTTTTTCTTCTATCATTTTACATGTATTGAACATTATTTGTACCAAAAAGATAGTTTGGTCTTTGCTCAGAACCGAAGCTACAACATCAGTTAATAAAGGAGTAGGGAAGCTCTAGAACTCATGTTGCAGACAAAAAAATAGATTACAAAAAGTTGCCATTTTTCGTGCCCCCCCCCATAAAATATGGAGAGCTAAAAATCGACATAACTCCGCCAATTCTTGGAATTTGAAGCTCAAATTTTGGGGAATGTCTAACATTAACATGGTCAACATCTGTACACAATTTCAGAAAAATTGAAGTGAGTGGGTGAAATGGACTGGATGATTTGACATGGAATTACCCATCCATAAAACCTGTTTCTAAATTCTTTTTCTACTGATTTTTCATGAGAAACCAAAAAAAAAAACAGACAAATGTTGTAAGATTTTTATACCTCAAATTTAATTTATTTTCAGTATTTCTACTAGATTAAATATTATCTCAAACAGATATGTTTGACCTATAGATGGGATCCTAACAGGTACTACCACCACAGGTCAAAGTAGACCTGGTAGTAATGGCAATGAAAAGTTACTCCACACTCACCACCAGATACTGTTTAGCATCATACCCAGGACACATGTAAAAGTAAAGTAGGCAGAGTGGCCTATTGTCTGTATCAGCAAAGGAGTCTATCTCCTTTTCACTAGCATTTTTTTGCATCTGAGGTAGAACACCACACCTACGATCAGCTCCCCACTTTACTGCACAGATCCAAGCAGTGCTACTCGCGAGGGCCAGTATTGAACCCAGATGGTTCCAAGATGAATGCTCTGCTGACTGAGCTAAACAAGACCCTATACATACACACATATGTATATATATTACCATTATGTATGTGGAGAAAGGTAGACAAACACGGGATGATATGGAAAATGGATGTTTATTGTAGGTAGTGATGTCGACAATGCAACGTTTCGGCCTGTTAGACCTTCTTCAGGACTTGGATATAGTTCTTGCTTCAATGATGAACATTTTCAAAATGGTGAAACAGGAGGTCTTCAGTAGGGGTTGGGGTTGGGTAGTGGATTTTTCTTCTCTCTAGATAGGGAGTGTATCAGAATGGTAATGGTACTGCAGATGTTTGGTGTAAGCTTGTATATACTAGATTGTAAAGATTGGTTATGAGTATATGTGTATGTGTGTCTATTTATTTATTTATTTATTTATTGATATTTAAAAAATTTTTTTATATATATATAGTATGTGTATGGGGGAAAGTATTGGGAAACTGGATTTGTCATCACACATATGTATATATATTACCAAACCCTCCGCATGAGCAGGATGTGACACAAGGTCAATTTTTTAAGTGGAGTTTAACAGGTTTGAATGCAGAGTTTTCCTTCTCCTAGACCAGTTGCCAATATATATTTATATAATTTATAAATTATTTAAAACTTGAGTTAATTTTAACGAAAGTGGGATTTTTTTTTTTTTTTTTTTGCTAGGCGGGAAAGGGGGCCAAAAATAGGGAAGGGAAAAGACAAAAAAATGAAGTGTCCTCGTTGTTTCAAAACTGACCCAGCAAGACAGGTCATTGTATATTTCGGATGACACTAAGTGTAGAGATATTCATATCAAGAAATGGCTAATATCACTTTTAGCTCAGTCGGTAGAGCGTTCGGCTAGAAACCACAAGGTTCCTAGTTCGATACTGGTCCTCGCCAACTCAGCATATGAGTAGCACGGGGATCTGTGCGGTAAAGTAAGAAGCTGATGGTAGGTGTGGCGCTCCACCTCAGACGCCAAAACAATCTCCTTGATCTAGCGCTATTGAAAAAGGGATAGACACCCTCGCTGACTGGCTGATACCGACTTTAGGCCGCCCCGACGACTTTACTTACTTTATTAGTATCCTTACCTGGGGTTATTACTTTAAAGAAAAAAGGAAAAAATCAAATTAAAAAATGAGTTATTTTAATAAGAATAACTATTTCATTTATTTATTTTGAAAATAGACCTAGTGTCAAGCCTCATTGGATTTTATTATATTTTACAATTTACATTACCAAAAAATCTCTGTTGCCGAGACCGTCAGTTTATGAACTTGTAAAATCACCCAATAAGTAAATTAATAGCCTACCTTCTAACAAACATATATGTTGTACCAGTGTTGTTCTTTTTTTAATTATAGATAATTCTTAAAGTAAACATTTAAATAAGACACTTCAGGCTGATTTTAAATCAGCCTGAAGTGTCTTATTTAAATGGTGTATGTATTGGATCTATTTCTGCATTTTCTAAGAGCCAACATGTAAGAACATATTTAAACTTTTCTATTCTATAATCATCCGAACAAGGAAATCATTGAAGAATTAAATTTGTCCAAGGTTATCCAGATATCTTTAAGTGTATCTTGGGGGACAGCAAATTCAGTAAGGGCATTCTTCAGTGGGTAATGGACCTTACATTTGTTTATTATAGAAGCTTTCATTTCTCCACAGCCGTGATCTCCATGTATATAATAGTCTGCCTCGTAAAGGTGTTATCTTGTTCAATGGCCCTGTTCACAACCTATGTGATAGGTGGCATCGTTCTTACACTCAAAGGTGTATAGTCAGATACTTAGACTGGAGGGAATTTTCTTTGATTCACAGCTTTGCTATCTTGACTATAAATAATATAATGAATAGGGATTCAGATACCGGATTCATCAATTATGTGAATGTGTCTATTGATACATGTAGTGTACATGACTATATATATATATATATATATATATATATATATATATATATATGTGAGAGTGTGGAATATGTGTTTGCATGTATGAGATAGATATATCAGTAAGAGGTTGATGTTTGCTCATATACGTATACACGCGTGAGAGTATGTGCTGTGGGGATATGGCTGGATGGTACTGGATTCATCAATTATCTGATTGTGTCTATTGATAAATGTGTGTGATGACCATAAATATATATATATATATATATATATATATATATATATATATATATGTGTGTGTGTGTGTGTGTGTGTGTGTGGAAGTATGTAGTAGGTAGATGTTTGCTCATATATATATATATATATATATATATATATAGTATGAGATGGTCACTGTTTCAGCTTTTGCTGGAATGGCGTACCAAAGGCAGTATTATTGGTAGAGTGCACCTAATAAATAGATATGTAAAACCTTTATATATTTATCTTATTTTATTATATATATATGTGTGTGGAGGTATGTAGTAGGTAGATGTTTGCTCATATATAATATATATATATATATATATATATAGATGGTACCAGATTCACCCATTATATGAATGTGTCTAATGATGAATGTGTGTAAATATGCATATATACATATATGTGTGTATGGGAGTATGTGTTTGTGTGTATTAAATAGACATATCAGTAGATAGATATTTGCTCATATATGTGTATATATGTATATATATGGTTGGATGGTCGATATATTTCCTGTTGAAGTTGGATGACAATGTCTTATTGCCATCTCCAACCTGACCTTGGCCTGCCTGACTGAACGTGGTTTGTCAACAAGAGAAATGGGGAAATGGATGAAGAGGCTCCAAGATGGATCAGGACTGGATCTGTTTGGATCTAACAATTGTACAATGACAGAAAACCAGAAACATTCTAGTGATAGTTGTATAAATTTATTTATTATGTTGTTTCATCTCAATATACTCTTGTGTGTGCATGTATATAAGCCTGTATATTATATGTGTATGTGTAAAATATGATTATGTATATGTGTGCGAATATAAATATATGTATGAATATATGAATATGAGTTTGTATATATATATGTGTGTGTGTATTAATGTGTATATATATATATATGTGATTATGGGTTTATATATGTTTGTATATGAATGTGAGTGCATATATCTGTGTATGTATGAATATAAATGTGTATGTGTATGAATATAAGTCCACGTGTGTTTTTGTTTATGAATATGAGTGCATATATGTGTGTTTGAATATATGTATATATGGATGTGTGTCTGTGTGTATAAATATGAGTACATATATATATATATATTTATCAACCCCTCCGCATATGACTCAAGAGACCAACCCGTGACAGGCAAGCCCTGCCACACATACTACATATATGGTCAGGCTTGAATGTAGGAAATGTATCCAGGACCTCCATCTTGTGCCGCTTCCGTAGAGCCCGCTTCAGGATGGAGTGCTCGAGTCGTATTGCCTCAAACCTTCTACATCCACTATAAACGAGTCTCCTCCATGCCAAACGATTCCTAGCCGTCTTTTCCCAATCTTCAAAATTTATGCCAAGAGTATTAAGATTGTTTTTATGAAACGTTTATTGGGTTTGTGTCTTGGACATTTACCACAAATTTCATTTAATGAAATTTTCAGTGTTGATTTATCAATGAATGCATTTTATAAGTCAACAGTTATTTTATTTCAAAACTTTCTGATTTTTTCATGTCACTTAACTTTGACCTCCCCGCATATTTTTTCGGGCACAAAATATCAGTGTGGTTATACAAAGTTTAAACTAATTACAGTATAAATAAAAAGACAAAAGACCAAAGGTGTGACTAGAAACAAAAAAATGTTTAAAGAAGCTATCCTGGTAGAAAATAAGTACTGAAAATTGGAAAATAAATTTAAAATACAAACTAAAAAAAACAATTTTTGGAAATCTTTTTTTTTTTCTCTTTTCGATAATTATTTAATTGGCCATTATCTTATAAAAGAAGAAATAATACGTCGATATTTGTTATGTTTAAAAGTGTGTGTATGTGTGGGGGGGGGGGGCTAAATTTTCAATAGTTTTTTCTAAAAAAATTATTAGAAAACAATAATTAACTAAAATAGTTATTAAGTAAATATGTTTTTAGAATCTAAAAATATGAAATTTGAAACTTAAAATTAGGTGTTTCATATTTAAATGAATTTTATGTATTAATTTACCATAGCAGAAATACGTAATTAAATCAGAAAGTTTTGAAATAAAATAACTCACTTATTAAACTCAATTCACTTTGCAAACTCACTTCTTTTCTGATCACAAATATCTACCCAGTGCTCAATGGGTGACCCAACGTGTCACATTTTTCTAGTATATATATATATATGCTTTTGTTATGTATGAATATAAAGGTATATGCTTTTGTATGTGTAGAAATATAAAGGTGTGTATATATATATATATATATATTATATATATATATATATATATATATATATATATATAAGCTTTTGTATGTGTAGAAATATATATATATATATATATATATATATAGTTTTGTATGTGTAGAATATAAAGGTATATATATATATATATATATAAGCTTTTGTATGTGTAGAAATATAAAGGTATATATATATAAATATAAGCTTTTGTATGTGTAGAAATATAAAGGTATATATATTATATATATATAAGCTTTTGTATGTGTAGAATATATATATAATATATAATATATATATATATATAGGTATAAATATATATATATATATATATATATAAGCTTTTGTATGTGTAAAAATATAAAGGTATATATATATATATATATATAAGCTTTTGTATGTGTAGAAATATAAAGGTGTATATATATATATATATATATATATATATATATATATATATATATATATATATAATATACCAAGCGTGTTGGTAGATCCTTGCGGAGAGAAAAAACCGGCAGAGAGTTTGATTGTAAAAATATACTACCAAACATCAACCAGGAAGAAAAAAATTTTTTGAAAAAAGAAAAGACCAAGATATTCGTACCAACAAAAAATAATCTATTGGTATAGTATTTGGCCAAAAGAAAAAAAATTTATATGCATATATATGTATATAAGATATATATATATTCATATAACCGCTAGGAGAAGCTAATTGTAAAAAAGTGCTCGATACCTAAGTAGAGCCAAGTAATAAGGATATCTACTGAGTCAGACGAACCTACTGTTAGTTTCGCATAAAGCTCTTCAGGGCTAAAATCTGACTGAAGAAGAAAAGGAGCAAGACAAATAAATACTACTAACCACATTAATCATTTAAATTATCAAACATACTGACCAATAAAAACACAGAACGCATTAGTTTATTGTTTAATTAAAAATATTTAATTTCTATATTAACTGATTTTTTATTTATTTTTTTTATTTTTTTTTTTTTATTATTATTATTATTTATATATTATTTAGAATCAAGCAGATTTGAAAACAAAAATTAAGTGTAAGCACCGTCGTCATTCTCATCCCCTCAACCAAATGGAACCCAGCGCCAACGATTGCCCATCTCTTTGCCCGTAGTTAAACGATCCATCGATACGACTAAATCTAGGGAGACGGGGTTTATTCTTTAAACCTCGACATCCCGAAACCCATCATGGAGAAGCAGCAAATGAATTAGGGAATTGGGCATGACTCCCGTTGCTGGTACATATGCCATATACTTTTCCCTTTTGCTACCAAACCCCTGAGGACAGGAGGTTAATTTCCACTGCTGCCATTACTCCATTATATGGCGAGCAATCAGAAAGGCACACGTTTAAAACGGTCGGGATGCATCCCTTAATTCGAACGGGGTTTTTTATACCAAGGAAGCAACACAAACGTATGCTTAAACAAGCAAATTACGAACAATGTTGGCAAAGTTTAGGGAAATGAAACAACTGAAAGTGCTCACCCATACTAAATCCATAAAGTTAACAACTACGGAGAAGCCATGTTTTTATGCATACAGTTGTTTAGAACTTCAGATCTTTGGTTTAAAATTTCTTTATTATTAGGGAAAGTTACTATCGCTAATTTCTCTTCCATACAAAGCTGGCAGATCTATCGCCAGCTTTATATTTCCTGCATTTTTTAACAATTTCCCATTTTAGTATAGGGTCAATACCCTAGCTTTTACCTTCCATATATAGCTAGATGTGCAGTATTAATTTATATCTTTCATTAGTGAAACTACACTTATGATTATAAAATCTAGCTTTAAAGTCATTCTGAGTAGAGCTATATAAACTTTTCATCCCTATATTTTTTAGGGTCACCCTCGTAGACCTCAACTTTATACACTATGCATTCGGTTTTACATTTACCCCTAAGGGACACCTAGTCTATCGATACAATTACATTTAGATGTTTCGTTAGTTCGTTATCACTAATTTTTTTATGTTCAACTTATTAATAATATTGGCTACATTGGGTGGCAACTGTAGCTCAATTTAATTGTATTTTTATTAAAAATTTTATAGAGTATATTAGAGGGGGGAAATTCTTTTTCAATAATTTAAAGAATTCCTTGCCTATATTATTTGTCACGGCCATATTATAAGGAGGCGTAAACCAAAAATTTTTCTGGCTCTATTTTCTTTTATTATTAACTCTAGATGTTTCATTTATATCTCTATAAGGGATTTTCTCAGTATATCCACTATTTTTTAAAGCTTGCTCGTACTCAGTTTTACTTTTTTTCAAATATTTTGATATTGGAGAATTAGTAGAAAGCCTATAACCTATGCCATTTGGTATATGTTTAAAAACTGGTTTTGGGTGATTAGACCCAATATTTATATAACATGGCCTTTTATTTATTTTTCTATATGGAGATATCGTGTTATTATTAAGTTAAGACTTATATCTAAATAATCGGTTATTTTAAGGTTTGTTTCGACCTCTATACAAAAAAATTCTTTAAAGAAGGAGTGTAGCTTTTTTCTTAAAATATCACTTTTTTGGGGGGTACTATCATCTAAAATGATCAATCCGTCACACGATAAAGTCCGTGGTTAGCGGGCTCGATCATTTTATATTAGGTTATTAGGAGCAGACACCCACAATTTCAGAAGTCTCTGAGGCGTCGAATCCACCCATGGTCGTGTCAAAGCTCCCTTTTTCCCCTTTTTATCCATAAATTGTTATCATGACTCAATAAAGTTTTCCGACAATGTTTTATTATATTAATTTTTTCATCGGATATAGCCATATAATCCTTAGCCAATTCAATAGCTTTATCGAGTATAGTCTCTGTTATGGAAGGGTAGAATTCTTTAATATCGTATTTTATGAAGGTACAACCCTTTTTATCCATCGTACTCATTAAACCACTTAATACAGTCATATGTATACGCCATTGGTTAATGTTTAACGCTATTCTGAGCGTAGCACATTGTCTTCTAGGTATAACTTTACTAATTTTCCATTTGAGTTTTGGCCGGATTTATTAACCTACACTCAGGGTTTACCTTAAAGCCGCTTTTATGGTCTTTTAGAGTAATGAAGCAGTCTTAATGTTATACTTTTCTACCCTATCCTCAATTTTTAAATTGTAGCTAAGGTACTGGCCTCTTTGTTAATTTCTTTTTCTAAATTAGGCGGGGCTCTTACATAATATTTAACTACTTCTCTATGTAGCAACTGCCTATATTTATTTTTATTATTTTTATACAGATTATCGGTTTATCTGATTTAATATATACCTCTTTGTTCTTTTTAATTTCTTTTATATCATTATTTATTTCTGTTTGTATTTTATTATGGATTTTCTTTTTAAATTTAATAGTTTTAACAATGTCTATTAATTCTATCTCAAACCTACTCAATTCTTTAATTTGGGGAGGGTGTTTATTGGTTCTAAACCATAGACCTCATAATTTTTTGTTTATTTTGTTTAGCATTTAGGAAAAAATATGCTTTCCATCTCATATTTGAGATGAAAGTTTCAATTTTTCTAAGTAGGGCTAACCTATATTTATGATTTTCTGGGATCGGGATATTTTTGTATGAATAGTTTATATTTTTTTGCTCCATTACAAACAAAGCTAATATATATATTAATATATATATATATATTATATAAGCTTTGTATGTGTAGAAAATATAAGGTGTATGTATATATATATAATATATATATATAAGCTTTTGTATGTGTAGAAATATAAAGGTGTATATATATATATATATATATATATATATATAAGCTTTTGTATGTGTAGAAATATAAAGGTGTATATATATATATATATATATATATATATATAAGCTTTGTATGTGTAGAAATATAAAGGTGTATGTATATATATATATATATATATTATATATATATATAATATATAAGTGTATAATATATATATATATATATATATAAATAATAAAGAGTGTATGTATATATGTTTTTTGGCACATTATAAAGGAGAAAGGGAAATGTTTGGTTTGAGGAAAAAAAAAAAAAAGTGTGAATATCTCACCATCTGAAATATTGTTTTAGCAATGAAATAAAAATAAAACTGGAAAAAAATAGATAAAAGCTGATTCTGAAATATATATATAATATATATATATATATATATATATACAAAAATGTATATATGCCATGCACAAACTATGAGCAATTACTCATTATAGGCAGTCAGCTGATTTTTATAATGCAAAAGTGAAGGCAGTATTTCTGCTGCCTTCATAATCTACTGTCAAATATAGCTTGGAGCAGCATCCATAGCAAGTAGAATAGACATTGTGACTGAAGAAAACATTAAAAGAAATGAGAAGTATCTAACTTGTGGAAATAAATGGTTCTGTTCAACAAACTGGAAAGGAAATGAATACTGCACCACTGAAGAAGGCCATAGAGAAGAGCATCAGAAATATTGATAAAAATAACAGAGGGCTCTCTGATTTGTTTGTTCGTTTATTGATTTTAATGGCATATCAACCCATCTGGGGTCATGTAATGCCTAACGGTTAGGAAGTGATACATATCGTGTATTTATATTTATTTTTTTTAGTAATTGGTTTTAACAATGTGTTAGCATTATTGGGGATCATGTCTATATTCTATGGTATAATTTTATTTCCCTCAAAAAAAAAGAGAATATCCTCCATGTTGACATTTTCAAACAGATCTTTCATGTTGTTTGCTTTAAAATAATGGTTTCTGGTGTGAGCAAAAAACCTGCATTCCATGAATAAGTGTTTAACTGTCAAAGGTGTTTGACATGTTCCACATTGTGGTTGTTGTTCTTGTTTGAGCATATAGGAGTGCATTAGTTTTGTATGACCAATGCATAATCGGGACACAATGACTTGTTCCTTTCTAGACTTTCTTAAAGTTGGTCTCCAGCCTCCCAAAGTGGGTTTTATTAGGAAGAGTTTATTGTGGATGTTGTTATTCCAGTGTTGTTGCCATTTTGTATGAAGGAATCTATTAATTTTAGGTTTCAAATCAGTATATGGTATCTTGAAATTGTCAGGGATCAAATCTAGAGCCGATTTAGCTGCAGAGACAGCTCTTTCATTCCCCCTCACTCCTGGCTTGGGATCCAGAGTATCATAATCTCCTTAGAGTTAGACATCAAGTCTAATCTATTCAGGAGCTTAATGATGAGAGGGTCTTTCAGTTTTTTTTTTATTTCTCTGAATGAATCATTAAAAGCATTATTAGAAACTTGATTGGCTTTCAGACTTGGAATATAAGGAGAGATATATGCAAACCTTAGGCAAGGTTTTTTTTGTTGTTATTATTGGCGTTGTAGTTGTGGCCGTAGGCGGTCGACGTACTTTCAAGTGGATTCATTTTGGCTTTCCATCTTATTTGTCTTCTTGAAAAACACTTTGTTCTTAACAATCAAAGCAGCAGCAGCAGCAGCAGCACTGTTAACAAATATTCCAATGATACTTGAGTTCTGGGAACAACCAAAGAAAAGAAAAGAAAAACAGGATTAATGAAACTAAAGAAAATCTCATTGTCATGTGGTCAAGGAACTTGAACCACTATTTACAGGTAACAATGAAGATGTTTAATAAGAGACAGATTTATAAATATCTAGAAAATCAAAAGAAAGAAAGTACCTGGTTTACCCTCCCCTGTTTCAGTACCATATTTTTTCTGGAATATAATACATGATGCTTAAGGATGGAACCTGGGTGGCTGAGCAGTCCATGACATGCAACACTCCACTTTGGCCTTTACTTAGGCTAGACAGGTGGTCGAAGAGGCCCATTCTAATCAATTGGCTGGTCATGTCAAGCCCTAGCACCTATATGATTGCCCCCAACCCTATTGCCCTTATAGCAAGCCCCAACCCTTTTTATCATATGGGTTCTAGAAGGTGGTGGCTGAGGGTCTTCATATCCTGGGTATGACATTAAACTCTATCTGATTGTGGTTCCAATTCAGGAGCTCTGGGGAATGTGGAGTACCCCTTCATCACCATTACTCCCTGGTCCACTTTGACTCTGAATGGTAGTACTTGTTAGGGTCCCATCTATGGGTTAAACAGAAAAATGAGTTAAAAAAATGGGTTTAGAAAAACAAATTAAGTTTTTTAAAAATTGAATACCCATCAAGAATGAATAAAACAAAAACATCTTCAGCATAAAATAACCCAATGAGTTGACATGCCGTAAAAACCAACCAACCAACCAACCAGCCGCATTGGATGAAAATGTATCTCTTCCCATTCAAATTGAATTACAAAAGGGAAAATTATAAAGGAAAACAATAAAGCAATTATCTACAATCATGGGTTTTCTTCTTGTGTATTAAATTTTGAGATCTAGTCAAAATTTAAAATAATAATAATAATTTGTCAACTGGTAGATTTTGCAGTTCTAGCACTGGGTGAAAATGAAAGAAAATGAAAAGATAGGCAAATACCTAGACCCTGCTAGAGAATTTTAAAAAACCTGGAATATGAGGGTGAAAGTGATATCAGTTGTTGGTATTCTTGGAAAGGTCCCCAAGACTTTAGAAAACAGGAGGAATTGGAAATCAGAGGAAGAATCAAGACCATCCAGACAACAGCATTGTTCAGATCAGCTAGAATAATATTAATGAAAATGTTATTACTTGTGAATTTGAATTTCTTTTAGAAAAAAGAAAAGAAAAAAAGAAATGAGAAAACGAAAAGAAAAGAAATTATATATATATATTTTATATTAGAAGAGTTTGCAAGATAAAGTGCTTGTTGCCACTACAGCAGATCAGGTATACAACCCAGAAAAATATCCTATTTCACGTGGTGTGCTCAATCATTTGATGGAAAAGTCTCTCTCTCTCTCTCTCTCTCTCTATCTATCTATCTATATATATATATATATATGCACTCACACACAGAGAGCATATAATATGCATGCTTTGCAAAGGTATTTGGATGATAACCACTGAGTGCAATTCTTCCAAGCTCCATAGTTATTGATTTCAAACTTGAGTAGATAACCCTCTAGTCATAATACCACTGAATTGGACGCTGTGTGATATTGGCATAGGATTGTTTTAAAGCTAAATGTGTGTCTTATATGATGGTAAGTATGGTATATTATACACACTGTGGAAAAATACCTCCCACATTTTCTGGTAGCAATGGTAGCTCCATCTAGCTAACGTCTTAACATTTTTGTTCAGATACAATCATGGGTTGGACTGGTGCATACTGTGCATTTGCTGTTGAAACTTTTTTTTAAGACTGGTGAATCTATAATTGCTACACACAGAGCCTTTTGTGCCCATTTCATTTTATGTTGGAATCATGCTGTTCCAGATAGAATTTTCAACCTATAGCATTCTTGATTTTCTATCTGGAGCTGTATCTTTGGACATAACATGAAATAAGCACAAAAGACTCTCTGTGTAGCAATTACAGATTCACCAGTCTTAAAAAAACAACTTTTCAACAGCAAACATATTGTATACACCAGTCCAAGCCATGATTGTATCTGAACAAAAAAATGTGTGAGGAATTTTTGCCACACTCTGCATAATATACCATATTATATCCAGAATTTGAACTTGACTCACCATGTCCATTTCCATAACCATTAAACCACGTGCCTCCACACACACATATATATATATGCACATTTGATAACCATTACACCGTATGTGCCCATATATCTACGTTAGGGTAGCAGGGAAATGAAGTCAATGGTACTTGGTTACTGGCAATTTCTTACCTATGCAATTTTCAAACCAAGACAGAGTGTGTATAATATACCATAGTTCCCATCATATAAGACACACATTTAGCTTTAAAACAATCCTATGCCAATATCACACAGCGTCCAATTCGGTGGTATTATGACTAGAGGGTTATCTACTCAACTTTGAAATCAATAACTATGGAGCTTGGTCACTGATAGTTTCTTGCTCAGATGATTTTGAAACCAAGACTTGGTGTGAAAAACTGTCAGTAACCAAATGCTGTTGGCCTCTTGTCAACACTACCCTAACTTAAATGTTCTGTCTATGCTATTGAGCACTGTTTACTTATAAATATAGAATCCTATATTATCAATATTAATATATATATATATATATATATATATATATATATATATATATATATAAGTTTTGTTGAACTGTACAGACAATTCCTGTTGGACAAGTTTTTCGTTGATCCATTCCAATTTTCTGGTGTCGAGGTGTAACTGGTATAACAGGCCCGAAAATTGGAACGGATCAACGAAAAACTTGTCCGGCAGGAATTGTCTGTACAGTTCAACAAAACTTGTATAAAAGAAAAAATGCTGCCAAAATACACTTATATATATATATATATATATATATATATTTATATTTACCAACACCTCCACATGAGCAGGATGTGACACCAGGTCAATTTCTTAACTGAAGTTTAACAGGTTTGAAGTCAGAGTTTTCCTTCTCCTAGACAGGTTGCCTAACCAAGGCTGAAGAGCCCAGTCTGCCCTACTATTTACCCATAGCTGGAGGGAGTATAGCTGGATTCATACCTTTCCCAAGGGTATTAGCGCTATATATATATATATATATATATATATATATATATATATGTGTGTGTGTACCAATATTCTTTGCATGTACCAATCATGTCATGAATTTTCAAAATAAACACTGATCAATAAACAGTTATAAGCCTTTTTCTCCATACACATTTCCAACTCAAGTCATTTAAAAACATCCATCACTGTTTCAACAACAAAAAAATTTTTTTTTCTATTAAGATGATTTTGCATAAACCAAAATATTTAAGTTTCGACATAAACATCATAGTAAATTCATCTTTTTTCAAACACTTTGTTTTTCCAATTTATATATATATATATATATATATATATATATATATATATTAAACACCAAAAATTGTAGCGGGCTATTAGAAAGGGTGATTTTCAGTACAGCAACATTCAAAGTGAAGTTCCAACATGTAGTTTATGTGGAAGAGTATGTCTCTCCAGTGCTAGTCTGGTGAGTCATCTTAGAAAATACAAGGATACAGTGTCAAATGCTACTGGCACTCAAGTATGAAAAAAAAAAAGAAAGAAAAAAAGAGAACAGGAAATGGTCTTACTCATGCATGAGTTGACAGCCAACACACACGCACACACATGCATGTGTGTATGTGTATCAATTAATTGTTTACCCCAGACTGACAGCCGCTGATGGCCGCAAGGTTAAGGAACTTGGCAGACAAAAATTCTGTCGGGTTTCGATCCCGGATAGAGGTAGCTGTTAAAAAGTCGAGCCGCACTGATGAGAAGTAAACTTCGAAACGCGTGTCTGTGGATGACTGATTGATTATATATATATATATATATATATATATATATATATATATACATATATATATATATATAATCAATCTGGATTCTCATAATTGTGTCTGTCTGTAGAAATATATGCAGTAAACTCTTTCATGATGGAACCGATCGTCATGGCACAATTTAATGACATGTGTTCTAATGACACATTTTTCATTTTCTATTCTCAATAAAAACTCTTTCCTCTGAGATTGGTTGGCACCAACAGCACGTGAAGATTTCAATAGATTATTTTCAAACCTAAAATTAGTAATCCTTTAGAAAAAATAAAGCTGCCTAAAGTAATTGGAAATTTGAAAGGAAATTCAAACAAGAAATCCTTTCAATTACAGATAATCGAGAAATAATTAAGATGAAATGAGATAAAAGGAAAAATGCATTAATTTCTGAATAGAACGTTCTATCATTTCTACTGTATCATATACACACACACACACATATATATATATATATATACACTTTTATGACACCTTGTGTGTGTGTATATATATATATATATATATATATATATACACACACACAAACACAAGGTGTGTCATAAATGTATCGAGATTGAAGCTGTATTTACCAAAATAGAAATGAAAAATGATTGGAATGTTAATTTTTTCAGAATACAAGGTGTGTCAAAACTTGGGACATATGGTTCTAGTTTCTTTCTTTGAAAAATTAACTTTTACACTGTCCAGAGTGCGTTTTTTTTTTTTTTTTTTTTTTTGCTAGTCTGAATAATCTATGGATGACTAACTAAGTTAGGGTTATCATGTCCCAACTTAGGATATATGGCCCTAGTTTCTTTGAAAAATTAACTTTTACAATTCCCAGAGGGTATTGGATTTTTTTTTTTTTTTCTTTCGTTTTTTCTTTTTTTTTTTTTTTCTTTTTTTTTTGCTAGTCTGAATTGTTTGACTGACAGAGTTAGGGTTATCATATCCAAACTTGGGAGGACCACAACAATATTATTTTTTGAAATTTCTCTTTTGCTTTGTTAGGTTAAATCTCTTTTCAACATTCTGTTTTTGTATTTTTCCTGTCCAATCAAACATAAATGTAATTCAACCTATTCTCTTAAAATACGGATACATACATTTACACATACACATTGAGTAAAAACACATACATACAACAAACAAATATTATATACATACATGTGTATTTTTGGGAGATTATGTGCTGAATTGAAGTCATACCTAATTTGAAAGTTAATTAGTTATAATTAAATGAATTAGGTGTGCATATCGGTTTAAATGTAAGGCGTAAACAAATCAAGAAAAAGTCAATCTCTGTATGTACATTTCAGCCTATTAGGCTTCATCAGCAGAGTTATAGACAGGGCAGTGCTTTGTGCGTGATTCGAACCCTACCTGTCAGGTTGATAGTCGGGGAGTCTAACCATTACACTAGCTGGCTTTCCCAGATGTTCTCGTTTATTTTAAACTGATATATATATCGCACATTTTTCGTCGACTTACAGCACGACAGTATGAAGTGGACAAACAATCTGTTTGTCCACTTGGCGATAGCCGACAATATTTGGGAGATTATGTGCTTAATTGAAGTCATACCTAATTTGAATCATGCACAAAGCACTGCCCTGTCTATAATTCTGCTGATGAGGCCTAATTGGCTGAAATGTACATACAGAGATCGACTTTTTCTCAATTTGTTTAAGCCTTACATTTAAACCAATATGCACGCTTAATTCATTTAATTATAACTAATTAATTCTCAAATTAAGTATTTTGTCCACTTCATACATGTGTATGTACATATAATAATCTTATAATATATATATATATATATATGTGTGTGTATGCCTCTCTCTCTCTCTCTCTCTCTCTCTCTAATATGTATTAATAATGGAGATTGTCTGTAATTTCTGTCTGTAACAAAAACTACGTCATAGCACTATGTCACAGATTACGTCAAAATATTCTTATGCTAAATTTGAGTAAGCAATTTTAAAAATGTTTTTTTACTCTCCCCTTTTTTTTTTTTTTTTTTTTTTTTTAATAATTATGAGGATTTTGCTTACTTATGATACAAACCTTCTGACATTGAATTTTTAACTCCCACCCTCTCAGGCAATGTCTTTCAAAAATTAATTTTTACGACACCCGGAGGGTGTTTTCTGTTGCTAGTATATATAAAATATGAATATAGGTATTTCCTATGACAATAACCTTTTCACCTTGTGTCTCCATTTACATTTAATATTGTATAGATTTACACTTCATATGGCCCTAGTTTATTTGATAAATTAACCTTTACACTGCCCAGAGGGCATTTTTTTTTTTTTCTATTCTGAATAATTTATGGATAACTGACAGGCTTATCATGTTCAAATTTGGGAGGACAACAATAATATTATTTTAAAAAAAATTTCTTCTTTATCTTATTTTCCTGATCTGTTTTGGTTTGTTTGGTTAAATCTTTTTTTCGACATTCTGTTTTTGTATTTTTCCTGTCCAATCACAGTTCTCCATTTTTGTAAAATCCGTGGAATCATGTATCTGATGGCGAACAATCTAATACCATCATCCGAACAAGCTGACTTGTTGTCCAAGCTTTATACCAACCAAATTTAGAGTACCATTAGCTGCAGTGCCAAAGCTTCGGACTTTTCTCAAATTAATCTAATATCCTTTGCTTCCTCTACTGGATGTCAAATTGATCCCAGATGTGGCGTCCCTTGCCTTCAAGATTTCTTCATTTTTTCTTTCTTCTTCTATTGATATTGGGTTCATCTCTTTTATTCATAGTTTTCTCTTTCCACTCAACCTGTCCCCCCCCCCCATTTTTATTTTTATTCATTTATTTTTTCATCTCTGGATAAAATTGCATGTTGCTTTGTTGTATTCGTAGAGAAAGCAAAGCAACCATTTATTTATTTTTTTTATTTTCTATTTTCTGACTCCCTTTCTACAGATGTACACAGGTGTTGCTTAGTTGTTGGAGCCCCGGGCTAGAACTTCAAAGACCTTACAATTCATTAATTTCAATCATGTTTCGTTAAATACGACAAAGTTTGTTTATTCTTAAAATGCATGGCAACAATCTACACACACAGTTGAATCATGTGACCCTCAAAAAAAACATTTGTAGGGTGGGTTAAATTTAAGGGGTCAGTTTAGTTCAGTCAGTAGAGCATCCAACTTGGAACCACAAGGTTCTGGGTTCAATACCAGCACTCACCAACTTCTTGCATGAGTAGCAGAGCTTGTATCTTCCAAGAGACTTTCAGCCCACTCCATCCTCTTACTATCTCCCTTCCACTCTTCATCCCGTTGACACTTTTCGATCAATCAGAAACCAACAGGTCAGTCTTTGATACGTTATCCAAATTCCAGTTAATTTTCACTATTACCTAACGTATAACTAAGATTTTGGGTTTTTCCACATTTCCACATGTCATTATATACTTTCTTTGGAAGCGCATGGTGTAATGGTTAGAGTCATGGGAAATGGACTCGTCGCCCCAAGTTCAATTCCTTGATGTGGTAATTGCATTTCACTTAGCGCTAATACCCTTGGGAAAGGTATGAATCCTACTCTCCCTCCAGCTATGGATAAATAGTAGGGCAGACTGGGCTCTTTAACCTTGGTTAGGCAACCAGTCTAGGAGAAGGAAAACTCTGAAGTCAAACCTGTTGAACTCTGCTTAAGTAATTGACCTTGTGTCACATCCTGCTCGAGTGGAGAGGTTGGTAAATATTATATATATATATATATATACTTTCTTTGGTGGGGTACCAAGTTTTTGGGTATTAGGATGATTCTAAAACTGGTCCTTTCCTCCAAGAGTTGGGTGCTGCAAAGTTCAGGTCACATTTGAGAGCTCAATGCTTATTTTTTATATAAACAGAGCAAAGTAATTTGCAAAGAAAAAAAATACCGGGTCTGTAGCGATTATGGTCCATTTCCATCCTTGGATATCTGAGACCCGACAAGTTTCTTCAGATCACCAGTGAAGCCTTTTTTCTTTGCAAATATATATATATATATATATATATATATATATATATATATACACACGTCAATAATAATAATAATAAATAGGGTAGCCTATTCATTTTGTTATGCAGTGTAGAATATTTGTTACAGAGTGGAATCATTTAAGGGAGTTGTAGATTGTAAAAGTCATAAGGAATCAAATTGAATATATGACATGCCATTGGATTGAAGGAATATGTAATTTTTATACCCATCTGAATCTTTGGTATCTACGATTCTATATCTACTATTCTGGATCAGAGTAGCTGGATCTTTTATTGAGCTAGCTTCTCACCATAATTCGAGGGGTCTTGAATCACTTGGGTTCTCTTGGGGATGTCTTGTGTTGTTGATAGTTTTTAATAACAAACACAAGATGTTCTTGTTCTTTTATTTTATCCCAAGAACTGAGTGTTACAATCTTTTGGGCTATCCTGTAGGCATTAAGCAAGAGCGCTTGTCCAGTGGAATTGGATCCTTGGTAATCCCTTGGTAAAGAGTCCTGAGTATTGGTAATTGTCTGGTAATCCTGAGTATTGTAAGTCCCTCCTCAATGAAGGCAATTAGAATTATGTCCAGTGTGGGGATTTAAGTAGTGTATCAGCCACGCAGTATGGCTAGTGATTGGCCAAATGGATTAACCATGTGACCTTGGCTAGTCTATAAATCCAGGTGGGGAATTGGAGCACACCTTATATACAGAAATATTCCAAAACAGTAGGTATCATAAAGCAAGTCCTGTGTGCCAGACTAAGTAAAGCATAGTAAATAATAATGGTTATATTTAATGAAAACATATTGAGACGATTCTGTAGCCGAAATAAACATTTAACTAAATTCTCAGTTGTTTTTTTGTTCCTCTGTGACTGTGAATTGATAATATAAATATCTGATCAATTCTAACTTTGACATTCGGCATTTTAATATTCCCTTCCCCATGGTTCACTGATAACGACTGAAGACGATGAATTCGACAAAATCTTTTAAGATGACTTTTTAATTAAAATTTATAAAAGAAAGAAAAGACATTTTTTTTTTCTACAAGAACTGACTTGTTAACATAAAATCTCTTCCAAAAGTATTCAGCCATTTTGAATGTCTCAAGAACTGGTTGTGCAGCCTTGATGTTGTAACCTAACAAAGGTTACTAAATAAGAAATAACCAAACAAGGCTTGGAAATGAAATGGAATCTTTATAACATTAACAAAATACAATACTTGCCAGTGGCATGAAGAAGGTAAACCACTGCTAGTGGTATCATATCACTCAGTCAGCATAATACTTCTCTATTTATGATGATTGGAACATACCTATTAATGTTCATAGGGTAAATAACACCTCCCTTTTTAGATTTACTCTGCACAGTCGATATCTCATCCTCATCGCCAAAATGTAACCTAACAAAAGGTTACTAAATAAGAAATAACTAAATGGAGGTTGAAAGTGCAATGGAATCTTTATAACATTAACAAAATACAATACTCGCCAACAGCGTGAAGAAGGTAAACCACTGCTAGTGGTATCATACTAATCAGTCAGCATAATACTTCCATATTTATGAGGATTGGGACATACCATCTAATGTTCATTGATAGGGTATATGAAGATTGAGACATACCAATTAATGTTCATAGATAAGTGTGGCGAGAGAAACCACGAATGTAGTAGTTCAAAGTGTGCACGACTGTGTTTGGCATGCAGAATGAGATCAGAGGCGAGTGGGGAGATTGAACTCGCATTCTCCTGATCGTGAGTCGTGGCCCGACGCATGGGAATGGCTAAACTATCCAGAGTGGCCAGGATGTGAAGGATTGACGCGTGCTGATTAGTGTCGCACGTGCTGGTCAGAGGAAGGATCCCGGATGAACACTGTAATTGTGTATTTATTTGACCAGCCTTCACAAACCGGGAGAAAAGCTTGCAGTAGCATTTTGGCTGTGGTGACGAGTGGACGAGAGACAAGATCTTTTGATAGTATTGGTGAGAAGAGTGCAGCATTGCTGGGAGAGTAAAATTGTCGGACTTAACTGTGCCCCCCAGAGAACATTCTTATTACAATAAGGTATATGAGGATTGGTACATACTCATTAATGTTCATAGGTAGGATATATAAGACTTGATATTACTTTGCAGCTAATCAGAGAAAATTACTATATATGCGTAAACACTCTCCGGTAGGATTACTCAGTTGACATTGAGTACTAGTGATTGCACTGAGCTTATGTACTATATTATTGTTGCATTCAAAATGAATTAAATTAGTCTGATATAAGGTCAGTAGTGTGGGGTTCCCAGTGAGGATCAACCACATGATTGACTGTATTGTTATTGCATTCATGATGACATAGCTTAATCTTATTATATTTTTCTGTGTAGCATGTCCTTTTTCTTCCCTTTCCTTATAATAAAAACGGAATTGTTCCATTATTTAGCTGATGTGACAACACTCATAAGAAATAAGAATTAGACGGATAAGCAACACCAGACAATCAGGATATAAATTTTTGCATTTCATCTTTGATGATTTGGATGGTCTCATTTTTAACCAGAGGGTGTTGGAAGATGATAACAGTTGTACTATTAAGGAACATGAGTATTGATATATAGATGGTTCAGTTTTTTCACTGTCTGTTTTTTTTATTTATTTATTTTTTTTAAATCCAATATTGTAAATTATTAAAGGAAGACTTAAAGCTGAAACTTCCCTCGTCATAGATTTGAATATATTCTTTAATTTCTCATTTGTCAATCTACTTAATAAGATTGGTTGGGTTTTACTCCCTCCAGCTATGGGTAAATCATAAGGAAAACTGGGCTATTCATATCCACTAAAAATATCCACTTGAATGTGTGTTTACATATAATGTTATTTAATGTGATTTTATTTTAGCAACAAGCTTGTTGCATTTTTGTATGAACATCACCATACATTTGAATTTAAATTAGATTAGCTAAATAATAGGGCAGACTGGGCTCTTTAACCTTGGTTGTTGGTTAGTCGGTTGAGTTTTACACTATGTCAACCCATTGGGTCATTTTATTCTGAAGACATTTTGTTTTATTTATTCTTGATGGGTACTCAATTTTTTTCAAACACATTTTTTCTATTTAATGCCGATAAAGTTTTAAAATAAATTCATTCTTAATGTATACTCAATTTTTTTTATAAATACATTTTTCTGAACCCATAGATGGGACCCTAACAGGTACTACCACTCTGGGTCAGAGTGGACCAGGGAGCAATGATAATGAAGGGGTATTCTACATTCCCCAGACCTGGAACTTCACAATCAGATAGTTTAACGCTATTCCCAGTACATGAAGACCCTCAGCCACCACCTTCTAGCATATATATGATAAAAAGGGTTGGGGCTTACCATAATGGCAATAGGTTTGAAACAATCATATAGGACCAGTCGATTGATCAGAAGAGGGCTCTCTGATTGCCTGTCTTGCCTAAGTAAAGGCCAAAGTGGAGTGTTGCATGTCATGGACTGCTCAGCCACCAGAGTTCCATCCGTTAAGCATCATGGGTTGCCACCCACAGCCAACAGGTGGCTCTATTGCAGGGAGGGGTCTTACCCCTCTGCAGAGGTGCAGTCGGTATATTCTAAAGCCCAAACCGGCAGGGCTATACGAAATAAGAAGTAGTAGGAGAGATGTCAGTAAGGGAGAATACTTAACATCGACACTACCCAATTGGTAAACCAAGATTTTTAAAGGAACAATGATGCTGATTGTTTTTTTAATTTAGTGCGTCCTGGGACACACGGATTTGATTTGAATGAGTCCCCTGGAAATTTGATGAGTCCCAACTAAAGTTTCTTAATAAATTGTAGAGTTTTTATCTATGAACAACAAAAGCTATCTAACCCCTACCCTGTACTCCATACAGTGCAATTCGTTTCCAAGAAAATATTGAAATGTATTTTCAGTTACCTGTAAATGGTGGGGGAAGAAAAAAAGACACTGAGATGCATGGATATGATTTTACTGGGTCCTTTTAGATTTTTATGCATCAGTGACACATGACGCGCACCTATCAGCATGATGGAAATCACTTAGCGCTAATACCCTTGGGAAAGGTATTGTAAGAAAGGTTCAAAGTTATATATACTTGGATACAAGACTCCGACAAAGGTTGACAGACAAAAACATTTAATATTGTACAGCACATGGATATAACAAGATACAAAATACATAGGTAAGACAAAGTTACATGTAGAAAGATAAACACACATTCATGAATGGTACAAGATATACAAAAAGTACAGACATGAGACTAGGGATAGTCCATGCTGTGTGAAGAAACTTACAGTAATGTAAGGGGGGCCAAAAGCCCCAACGAGAAGGGGTAGACCGTGTCTACCGGAACAGGAAAAGAGACAGAAGGGTTTGAACCCGGCGCTTAAATACTATAGCCCCTAGCGGGCACCAGCAAACTAAACCGGGCAGACAACTCTCCCAGGCAAATACAAAACTAACGCTACAGTATGAATCCTACTCTCCCTCCAGCTATGGATAAATAGTAGGGCAGACTGGGCTCTTTAACCTTGGTTAGGCAACCGGTCTAGGAGAAGGAAAACTCTGAATTCAAACCTATTGAACTCCGCTTAAGAAATTGACTTTGTGTCACATCCTGCTCGTGCGGAGGGGTTGGTAAATATATATCAGCATCTCTGAAGGAATATATGGATTTCTTTTTTCTATTTGATTCAAATGGTAGAGGAGGAATCTAATAGACAAGAGTTTACTAATTTCGACTCCCATGCTGGATTGATTTTGGTTAAATCTTGTTTCGATTCAGGGAAGGGGGTGGGGAATCCTGATTTCAAACCCCAGTTTTTTTTTTATAGAAATTTTGATAGATGTTAAAGAAAAGATAAAATTCAAAGCCTTATTGCTTTTTCTGATGTATCTTTAAAAAAAGAAAAAATTGGGATATAATGATAGGAATTAAGGGAAATAAGTCAGTCACGTAATGAAGTATTTGTTCTCCCCCCCTCCACACACTTTATTTATTTATTTATTATTACTAATAAATATATGACATAATGTTTATTCCAAAATGTAAGTATAATTTGAAAAAAGATAGGTCCTGGCTGTTCTGAAGATCAAATTGATTCAATTCAGTGCTTAGATTTATTCTGGGGGTACGGGTGGGGAGTCTAAAAGATGAAGGAATATTTAATTCTTTTTGTTGGAATATTTTGGGACAGGACAGGGAAGGTCAAAGATTGGATGAATCAGAATACCACATTCGACCTGTTCTGAGGAACATATCCTCCTTTATGTGTGTGTGTGTGTGTATATATATATATATATATATATATATATATATATATATATATATATATATATAAGTATTAACTTACCGGTGGGTATAAGAACGATCGTTGGAAGTGCACAATATCCAAATACAAAGTGCTCAATACAATGTAGAGCATAAATTTATTTTAAGAATGGAAAGGAGTAACCTACTCGAGTTTCATCGATTGATTCTTCAGGGTTACTTTAAATTAATCGAGTTTACGATTAATCTTAGGTGTTATAAACATGCCCGTTGGAATGGGACTTAACTTTAGTAGTTCCTCTACTAAAGTTAAGTCCCATTCCAACGGGCATGTTTATAACACCTAAGATTAATCGTAAACTCGATTAATTTAAAGTAACCCTGAAGAATCAATCGATGAAACTCGAGTAGGTTACTCCTTTCCATTCTTAAAATAAATATATATACACGCACACACACACACACACCAAACCTCTCCACACGAACAGAATGGGACACTAGGTCAATTTCTTAAGCAGAGTTTAACGTTTGAATTCCGAGTTTTCCTTCTCCTAAACTGGTTACCTAGGCATATTTCTTCCCTTTCTCTCTTTCCCTCTCTTAAACCTTTCCGATATTTCTTCACATTCTCTCTTTCCAGCCATTGAACCTTCCCATATTTCTTCCTCTCCGTCTTTCCTCCTGTTAAACCCTTCCTGTATTTTCCCCCTCTCTCTTTCCCTCTGAACAAACCCTTCCCACGTTTCTTCCCCTCTCTCAAACCCTTCTCATATTTTTTCCCATTTCTCTTTCTCTCTCTCAGACCCTTCCTATATTTCTTCCTCTCTCTCAAACCCTTCCCATGTTTCTTCCCCTCTCTCAAACCCTTCTCCTTTTTCCTATCTCTCTTTCCCTCTTTAAAACTCTTCACATATTTCTTCCCTTTCTTGTTTGCCATATTCAATTATTTTTTTTTCTATTTTTCTTAACTCTATTTCCTCCTCCTCCTCCTACCATCTTTTAACTCACCCCTCTTACTTTCCCTCTTTTGAACTCCACACACAGCAACATTGACAGCAATAGTTGCAGAAAAATCTCCCCTTCATCATCGGCACAGTGTCCTTGGCAGGAGTCCATCAAAGACAGACCCAACACCCCCCACCCAACCCGACCTCCACTATTTCATCATCAATACACACAGTAACCGTTGTCCCTGGGGGCATGGATAATATGCAACAATAACCATCCTACCATCCACCCTCACGCCACCTCTGTGCGAATGGACCCGTGTTTATTGATGTTCAAGTAGCAAGAGAATTCAACTGTGATTGTATAGAGATCTCCTGTTGTCAGATATTTTCAGTTAGCAATATCTCTGTGTTCAATTGTATGAAAAGAGATTTCAGATAATCTACTTATTATAAGAGAGACATTTTTATGGTCACAATTGTTCCTCACGATTCACAAAAATTTGGAGAATAAAAAAAACGACCAAAAAATCTGTACTAAGACAATGTCACCTTATTTTCTGTTTTTTAAAGTTTAGTATACAAGGTGTATCAAAAAAAGTACCAAGATTTTTTGTACTTTTTGACACACCTTGTATTCTGAAAAAATTCCATTCATTGTTCTTTTTTTATCTTGGTATATACAGCTTCAAACTTGGCACTTTTATGACACACCTTGTATTTTGAAAATGATTAATGTTCCATTCATTGTTCTTTTCTATCTTGGTAAATACAGCTTCAAACTTGGCACTTTTATGACACACCTTGTATTTTGAAAATGATTAATGTTCCATTCATTGTTCTTTTCTATCTTGGTAAATACAGCTTCAAACTCGGCACTTTTTGACACGCTAGTATTTGAAAAATAAATAACGTTCCATTCATTGTTCTTTTCTATTTGATAAATACAGCTTCAATCTCGATATTTTTATGACACACCTTGTATAATGTACTTATTTATTAGTGATATTGTATCTCCCTTGAGAAATTATAATGCTATGGGTGAGTGTGAATGCTGTTTCCACACTTATTTAAAAAATTGGAGGTAAAAAAATATGTTTAGGAAGGTATATAATGTACTTCAGTGATATTGTATGTCCTTGAAAATGATATGGGTGAGTGTGAATGTTGATTCAATGCTAATAATAAAATTGAAAAATTGGGATAAAGAAACAAAAATATGAGAATTTAAGAAGAAAATCTTGCCTAAAAAACAGAACCCACAAATTTTAATAAAACTTAATTTTCCCATTAAACAAATTTAGGGTTTAGGTTTAGGGTTAGTTTAATGGAAATAAATAAATAATTTGGGTTGTTTTTTCTGTGTCAGCCTGTACAGGAAATCAGATCATTATGATATACATTATTTGTTTTGGACACAGTTGATTATATTCTTGTGGAAGCACATTGTGTAATGGTTATCATCATAGAAAATGGACACGGCATGACAAGTTCAAATCCTACTGTCACATCCTACTTATGTGAGGGGGTTGGTAAATATGTATATGTATGTATTCTATCAAGACCTGTGAATATACCCCAGTATGATAATTTAATCATTACAATCTTT
The DNA here is from genome assembly GCA_023376005.1 of Doryteuthis pealeii. NCBI lineage: Eukaryota > Metazoa > Mollusca > Cephalopoda > Myopsida > Loliginidae > Doryteuthis > Doryteuthis pealeii. Next base: position 81,414,927 of record CM042161.1, on the reverse strand, counting down.
GATACGTTTACTTAAGAGCTATTAAAAATAGTTCAATATATATGTAAGTAAAGTCGTCAGTATCTGCCAGACAGTGAGGGAGTGTAACCCCTTTTCATTGGTGCTAGATGAAGGAAATTGTTTCGGTGTCCGAGGTGGAGTACTACACCTGCCATCAGCTCCTCACTTTACCACACAGATCTCTGTGCTATTCATACACTGAGTTGGCATGGGCCGGTATTGAATCCGGAACCTTGTGGTTCCAAGTTAGATGCTCTACCGAAAGTCTAGTAATTTGGATTTAACTATCTCACCCTCTTTTTTTTTTTTTCTTTCTTTTTTTCCTTTTTTTATTATGTTCAATTGAAACAGATTAGCATTATCACTTCTGTGCACTCAGCTCCTCTCTCTATCTTTCCCCTTCTGTCTTTCATTATATATTTTTTCTGTGTAGCTTGTCCTTTTTCTTCCGGTTATCGGGTCCATTTCCTACAATTATAATCATTTCATCATGAACATTTCTTACCTTGGGGCATAATCTATTATCCTTATCACCATATGGAGCGGGGTATGGAAGTAATTGATTGAATAAGAGATGTCCAGCTGTACTCTATAAATTAATAATTGTGGTTATTTGGTGCTTCAATATGATCGTTAGGAAGAGAGGATGGTTTAAATATTTGGTAGATTAAAAGTTGTTTATATTGAGAATCTTTTTTGTTTCCTTTTACTAAAATATGAATAAATAAAAGAGCTAAGAAAAGGGTTTCTTGCATTTATTAAAAAGGGTGAGATGAAAGATGTTAGATAATATTTTGTAGAACTTGAGAGATTTTTTTTTGTTCTTCTTCTTGTTTGTCTGATGGAAAATTCTATGATGTTTGAAAGGGGGGGGGGGGTGAAACGAACACCTCGAATATATTTCAGCTTAAAGATTAATCATTTTTGACTGTTTATTATATAAAGATTGTTTCAGTGTGAGAAAAATGTATTTTTTGTTTATTTTTGTTGATAAATTGTCTTGAAAAAATGTTTTCTTTCTGATATTTCAAGTCTCATTAGACAAATTTATCATTTGCTCAAACATCAGCATTCTCTATGAGATTGTGCTCAGCAGAAATCATTTAATAACAGCCCTATCGGCTAGGGCTGTAGAATACACTGACTGCACCTCTGGAATGGGGTAAGTCCCCCAATGGGGCCACCTGTTGGTCATGGGTGGCAGCCTTTGATGCTTAAGGATGGAATCCTGGTGGCTGAGCAGTCCATGACATACAACACTCCACTTTGGCTCTTATTTTGACTAGATGGGCAGTTTGAGAGGCCCTTTCAATCAATTGGCCTTATTTACCTAACACTTCCATGAGGAAGAATTGACACCAGTTTTTAAGCAGTGTTTTCCTTCTCTTAGACTGGTTGCCATACCAAGGTTGGCTGGGGCTTGAGAATACACTGACTGAATCTCTTCGGAGGTGTAAGACACACTTTGGCCCTTGCTTAGATAGACAGGTGGTTGGAGAGGCCCCTTTGATCAATTGGCTGGTAACATCAAGCCCTAGCACCTATATGATTGCCCCAATCCTATTGCCCTTATGGCAAGCCCCAACCCTTTTTATCATATGGGTGCTAGAAGGCAGTGGCTGCAGGTCTACATGTCTTGGGAATGACGTTAAACTCTATCTAATGGTGAGGTTCCAGTTTTGGAGGTTTGGGGAATGTGAAGCACCCCTTCATCACCATTGCTCCCTGGTCCACTCTGACCCGGAGTGGTAGTACCTGCTAGGGTCCCATCTATGGGTTAAATAGAAAAACGAGTTTATAAACAAAATTGATTATCCATTAAGAATGACTTTATTTCAAAACTTTGTCGGCATTAAATGACCCACTGAGGTTGATATGCCGTTAAACAAACCAACCCAAACCAAATCTTTCTCTCACTCACTCTCTCTCATTCTTTTTCTCTCTCACTTTTTCTCTCTCTCCCTCACTCCCTTACTCCCTCTTTCTCTCTCCCTCCTTCCTTCTTTCTCTAAATCACTCTCTCATTCTTTCTCTATAATGTCCTACATGCAAGATGATAACAGTCATACTTTTTAGGAACACCAATATTGATAGATAGATACTTTTGGATCACTTGAGTCTTCATCTTTCTCTGTTACTTCATGTTCTTTCTCTCTTTCTTTTTTTTATTTCTCTTTTCTTCAACCTTATTCCTCTTCCTCGCTTTCTTTATTTCTTCTTTTCATTCAAGATATTCCTACTATTCCCATAACAATGGAATTTCTCATTACTCCGTAATACCACTACTGTTCTTCTATAAGGATAACTTTAGCCTTAAATAACCCACAAAGGTTGATATATCATTAAAAACAAAGTAACCAAACCAGGCTAAATGATATTACCATTCTTAGGAAATGTCTAAGAGGATTGCAATTTTGGTATAAAATTCTAACTTCATTTCTTATTCATTGGTTCCAAATTTGTTGCCGCCAGAAATTAGTTTCTGGCCATTTTGGTTTATGAATCGACCCGAGCCACAGCGCATCTAGCTTATAACGTTGCCTCATCATTAAAGCAACAAGTGTTCATATTCTGCTGCCAAAAATTGGGAATACTCATTATTTTACAAGGTATGTTAAAAAAGTTTCAGAACTGGTATCACAAAAAAATTATTTCAAATACCAACTACAAAGTACAAGTTATTCCCTTCAAAGTAATCCTCTGGAGTGTAATGCACTTTCCCATCTTCCTTGCCATGCTTGCATGCACTCCTGGAAGGATTCTTCCGGGATTCTCCATAGCTCTGTTGTCATGCCTTTTTGATGTTGAGCACATTCTCAAAACACGTTCCCTTGATGACCCCCTTGAGCTTGGGGAAGAGGAAAAAATCACATGGAGCCAGGTTGGGGGAGTAGGAAGGTTGCTCCAGCACAGTGATGTTCTTCTGGGCCAGGAACTCTTGATATTCAGGGCAGTGTGGGCAGGTGCGTTTGTCATGGTGAAGCACCCACGAGTTGTCCTGCCCATCTCTCGCCTCTTCTCGCACACTGAATGAAGCAAGCACTGCAATATTTCTTTGTAGTCATGCTGGTTGATCGTCTGACTCTTGTGGCAAGAACTCGCAGTGGATGATGCCCCTCACATCAAAATTTTCTGACACACCGGAACTTTTCTGACATACCCACATATATTGCTGTGCTCTTCTCTTAGATTTTAATTGAGGATCTTCTATCCACTCACTTATGTCTGCAATCCTCACTTCAAATTTATGCTTTTAATTTGTATGCATGTGTAGCAATTAGTAAAAGTCATTGGGGTGGCCTATAGTCGGTATCAGCCTATCATCGAGGGAGTTTAGCGCTAGACCAAGGAGATTGTTTCTGCATCTGAAGTGGAGCGGCACACCTACCATCAGCTCCTTACTTTACCGCACAGATCCCTGTGCTACTCATACTGAGTTACCAAGGGCCAGTATTGAACTAGGAACCTTGGAGTTTCTAGCTAAACACTCTATCGACTGAGCTAACCTGTATTTATATCTTATGATATACTAGAAGCGGCTTCTTGGCATCACCTGGGTAGAGGTGGGGGTTAAAAGGTAGTCACGCAGATCCATTATTGTTGAATTGTGAGTTGGATCCTTGCAGGATGCCCCATTAAAATTCCTATATAAAAAAACATCCTGCATTGATCCTGACACTCTGAAAAGAAAAATTAATGTCTCCTATTTAAAAATACTAAATGCAGATAAAATTCCTTGCTGTTATAATTTAAATTTTATTTTTTAATTATATATGAATATAAATAAAAATTTTCATTATTTTTGTTCAAAAAACAAGATCTGGTGATGGTGAATGTGTATATATGTTTACTTTGTCATTAATTGTTTTATTTTCATTGTTTCCTTTGGACATACACATACAAACTGCTCTTTATATATGTATAGATAGATAACCCCTTCTTTTCACCATCTTATCATATAGTACTTACCTGCTACTATGCTATTCTGTTAGCTGTGACTGTAGAATATACACCGACTGCAGAGGGATAAAACCTCCACACTGGGGACACTTGTTGGCCGTGGATGGTGAACTATGATGCTTAAGGATGGGATCCTGGTGGTTAAGCAGTTCATGACTTGCAACACTTCACTTTGGCTCTTACTTAGGCTAGATAGACAGTCGGAGAGGACACCCTCCAATCCCTCCTACATTGTCCCGATCCTATTGGCCTTCTGGCAAACTCTATCCATAACATGCAAGACCCCACTTTGGCTCTTACTTAGGCTAGCCGGTTGGTTGGATCAATTGGCAGGTCATGTCAAGCCCTAGCACCTATATGATAGTCCCAACCCTATTGCCCTTATGTCAAACCCCAACCCTGTTTTTCATATATGTGCTTGAAGGTGGTAGCTAAGTATCTTAGTGTCCTGGGTATGATGTTAATAATCTAATGGTTAAGTTCCAATTCTGGAACTCTGAGGAGTGTGGAGTACCCCTTCATCACAATTACTCCCAGAGTGGTAGTAACTGTTTGGGTCTCATCTATGAGTTAAATAGAAAAATGTTTTAAACAAATTGTGTACCCATCAAGAATAAATAAAACAAAATGTCTTTGGCATAAAATGACTCAATGGGTTGACATGCTGTAAAAACCAAACAATCAACCAAAAAAATGGCAAACCCCCATTTTTATAATAGAAAAGGGGATAAACTCGCTCGCTGATTGGCTGATACCAACTTTAGGCTGCCCCAATGACTTTACTTACTTACTTTTTACTTACTTGAAACCATAAAATTATTTATAAATTACTATTAGGTGCCATATCACTGTGTACACATTATTTGTATTAAAATAATTTCTTGAAGCTATAATTTTTTAGTAAGGATTATCGTCAGTTACTTTATTAAGGAATCATATTTAAGAACTCCTTTGCCATTGGTTAGGGGTCACATGACTAGTTATATAAAGAGATGGTCAACAGGAGGCAAGGTTAGTAAAAGCCAGTTGCTGAGGGGGGAGAGTCAGGGTTTGATCAGCCCTGATTGGTCTCCCGGGGAAGGAAATCCGATGTTGAAAGACCAGAAATTTCCAGTGATCCAGGGATAAAACATCGCTAATGATTTCCCCCTCAATCATCCAATAGATATATTTTGTGAAATTAATATTATTTATATTAAGAATTAATAGTTGCTTGAATGATAATTATTTACAAATTTAAAATTAAAAAAATTCGCCCTGTCAGCTGAGTCTTTAGAATACACTGCAGAGGTGTAAGATAGTTAGACTCAGCAACTTGATTATCTGATTGTTATATGTGTAACAAATCACTAGTATGTGTTATGTTTTCCTGTGTCAATCTGGTCACATCAGCTTTGGACTCAGGATCACCTGCTCAAGATGCTAAGGTCTGTGAACTGGCCAAATACATGTCTTTTTCTGACAAGATCCTATAGCGCTAGTTGTTGTGAAAACTTTCAGGGTACAAGCCCACTGCCCAACCTTTATTTTGGTAAAAGGGTTTCTCAAATAAAAATGAACCTTGGGATATAGAGTGACTGATACAATACATCTTGCTGACCAATTCTCTGTGTCAAAACAGTTGGAAAAATAAGTGAAAATGAATGATTATTATGATTCTGAGTCACAACTAAGCTAAGTTTAACTTTAGTAAGGTTCCCCAAGGAGGATCAAACTCATTAGTTTTTTGTGTTTTTTTTTTTTGTTTTTTTTTTGTTTAATGGCACATCATTCATCACTTATTTAATGCCAAAGCCATCCTTGTAGAAGAACAGTAGTAGTGCTATTTAACCCATAGTTAGGGTGTTCTTACCTATCCTGCGGTTATTAGTCTGAAAGTGAATGTAATAGTACAACTGGAATTCAAACTCGCTTGATATTGCAGTTCAGCGAATTAACCACTACACCACAGGATTCTCCCCACCCCACAGTAGTTGGTACCTGAGATGGGCTTGCTAACCATTGATCCAGGGAAAGTACCCAGTTTTCTTAAACTGTTTTTTTTTCTGTTTTTTTTTTTTTTTCTTTATTTTGTTTTTTGTGTGTTCTTTTCTGGGTGTTTTTTCCCTATTTTTTTTTTTTTTTTGTTCTGTTCTGTTTTCATGATTATTAACAATATATTCTTTTTCTTTGCTAATTCCTCAGGTCAATATCAACTGACCAGCCAAACTTGTGCTATGAAACGGTCCCTATGCCATCAGGATGTATCCTTTTTTTTATTAATTATTTGCTTGTCTAACTTTTCATGAAGAAGAATATATCCTCTTGTTGGGTGGAGGATACTCACTCTAACAGGTGTCCTCATTGTCTGTTTTCACTTTCAATAATTAGACCAAGTTTAAAAAAACAAAAACAAAACAAGAATCTCTAAAGTTTTTCAAGGTAAGTGGTTTCAATGAATCTCTTGGGAAAAAATCTCCTTTTTTAAGGGGAAATTATTTTTTAAACTCGTAAAATCAATGAAATTCTGATTAAAAACTGATAATAATATGGATTATACTTTAGCTAGCCGGCTCAATTCAGATATGTAAAAATATTGAAACTTACTGACATGTTCCTTTTTGGCTTTTATATATAAACAATGTATGTATGTGTGGTTGAAAAGTACTTACTGACGTGCTAGAAATAATGAGAAGCCAGAAGGAATGTAGAAGAGATTTCTTATAGGGAAATGCAATGCATTGTGGGCAAGTGGTTGAAGAGGGGACAATTGGTCATTTAGTGAAAATGCGTGTGTAAGAGAAGAGAAACAGAGAGAAAAGAAAGAAAGAAAGAGAAGAGAAAGGAATGCAGAAGGACGAGGAGAAAGGAAGGGAATACAAACAGATACAAAGAAGAGAAAAAGAAATGAAGAATAATCAAAGTTCCAATTACCGTCGAATTGGGAAGACATGGCAACAAACGGTTGTAACCCAATACAAACCCGAATAGTTGCTAAGTCTATTGCTGAATGACAGGGTATTTATAAAATTCCACAATATCATTCAAATCAAGCAGCCAATCAGAACTCAAGGAATGGAATCACCCAAATTCATGAATGGATCATTCTTGATTTCTATAAATACCAACTGTCTTGGACACTGCTTCAGTTGTACTTAGCTAGCTGCTGTTATTCAAACCAACAGTAGACTAACTGACTTCAATAAGAAAAAGATCTTGGAAACTGCAGAAATGTAAAAATATTTAAACATATTCACATTTTCCTTTTTGTCTTTATGCATAAACCAACTTAAAATATAATTTGGCCTCTGATAACAAAATTATATTATCTCTGTACCTTAATAGACTAAATGGGTGGTTGGAGAGGCTTCCTCTGATCCATTAGCTGTTCATGTCAAACCCGAGAATGTATATGATTGTCCTGACCCTATTGCCCTTATGGCAAACCCCCAATCCTGTTTATCATATATGTGCTAGAAGTGTTGCTGTCCTGGGTATGACGCTAAACTGCATCTAATGATGAAGTTCTAATTCTGGAATTCTTAGGGTCCCGTCTATAGGTTAAATAGAAATAGATGAATTATTCGAATTATTCGGACTATTGTCCTTATCTTTATTATCTACACGTTACAATGTGCTTTCTGGCCTTCTTCAGATGTTTCGTGTCAAAATCTGGAACCTTCTCGGATTCGGAAACCTTCTCTTCGAAGCCGGGAACCTTCTTGTTGTACTCCGGAGCCTTCATGTTGTAATTGGAGCCTTCATGGAACTTTGAACAGAACCCTTTATTCAGTCCATTGGGTTAGACTGTTCTCATTCATTTAACTATGACCGGGTACAAATGTTAAGCTGTGTTAAGTATTCTATGTTATTATTGCCTTTGACCAGGATTGAACCTGCAACCTAGAGATGATTTTCATTTATAACTGTATTAACTCAACCCTTATATCCGTTGTGCTATGTGTCTAACTTTAAAATTCAGAAAAATAGAAATAAATGAGTTTAAAAAAAAATTAAAATATGCATCAAGAATGAATAAAACAAAATACCTTTTGCATAAAATAACTCAACAAGAGTTGACATGTCATAAATTCCAACCAACCAACCAACCAACATGCCTATGTACTCATATGAATATGCTCGCACCTACATGCATATGCATTATTGCACCTAAATATGCATTTATAGAAGAACTTATAGTAAATCCTTATTTTTTAAAATGAAATTTTTTGCAACGCGGAGAATTATTGAAATGTTCGAAAGAAGAACTTTTTAAAAATTCACATGAAGAAAGTGTTCAAACGTGGTAAAAAAAAGACAGTTATAATGACGTCATGTCGAATGCGATGGATTTTGAAACGGAGAGAAGATGGCTGGAACAAAGTCATGTGAAATTTTAATTTTTAAAGCATGAGGGAATTATATATATATATAATATATATATATATATATATATATATATATATATCTGCTGTACTATAGAATATGCTGACTGCACCTCTGTAGAGAGTTATGTTAACTGCCCTTGATAAGGAGACACTTAACAATCAACACAAATGCCACAATATATTGAGGATGTTTATTTCAATACATCCGACTAACTCCACTTGCCAACGTGAAAAGGGCACAGCAAGAGGGACAGGTACATGAAAAGATTTTTTTCGAAAGAGGAGTGTTCTCCTAAAGAAAGATAACTCAAGTTATCTTTTTTTGTTACATGACATCAACAGGTTAAGACCCCCTTTTCCCCCCAATGGGGCCACCTGTTGGCTTTGGGTTGTGACCCATGATGTTTTGCAAGGCCATTTTGGATTTCTGTTCAATGCAACATACCCTGAGTGGCTAGCTGTGGATCTCAGGACTTTGGTGAACAGCTCCTACCCATCATACCAGAACATCTGTTGCAATGTGAAAGTGGGTCATATGCCAAATGATAGTATCTCTCTCATAATACTTGTTAGCTTCAGTGTATGAGAAATTTATATGAAAATGTAAGAATTATGATGAAGCTGTGTATAATATTTGCCAGTCAATAAAATTACAAGACCATTGCAACTCATCCTGCGCCCTCCCCCTAGCTGTATATCTAAGCTTCACTGAACAGCCTCCTATCTCTCATACCAGCACATCTGTTGTAATATAATGTGTTAAAGTTTCATATATCAACTACTTATTTTACAAGGCCTTTCTTTTCAGTTTTTAAAAATTTTTTATTGCTATTCAATGTACTTATTTTGACCCTATAGCTGAACCCAGACAGTCAGACTGCATCACCTACCCCCCGTACCCCCCCCCCAAACAACGCTAAACTGCATTGAGTAGTTTGGCTCCAGTTATGGAAATTTGAAAAGTACCAAGTACCCCTTTGTTGTCCACCCTAACTAAGCGTATTAGTACCTGTTAGGGTTCCATCTATTGGTCAAATAGATCTGTTTGAAAATTATGTTGATCAGCTGGTATGACATGGGCATACAAAAACTGCCTAGAAGCACCTAGAAAAATGCATGAACATAAATGACAATTATGTAGAAAAATAGATAGATGTTCTAACTTTAAAATGCTGTAAACATTTTCTAGATGTTTTGGAGACCTTACCTTTTGTTCTTTTGGAAGATGTGACATATTAAACGGTAATACAGTGAATAAACTTGTGAAAAGGTTTTAGTTCCCATTAACTCACAAATGATTGGTATCAATTCCCAAATCAATAAATATTACACAATCCAGTTCAGCATTAAATCCAGAAAAGGCAAAGTCCCGCTCTGCAAATCCAAATAGTAAATCCAATGTCAGCAAGATGTTACTTTCTTGCAGGAAAATATCATTAAATGGTTTACATAAGTTAGGTATTTTATAGTAATTAGAAGATTCATTTTTGCCAGAATGCAATGTTGATGGCTATTTATTTCAGACAAGAAGTTTTTTATGGCTTATATCCAGCCATTTTGGCTGGGGCTTTAGAATTATACTGGCTGCATCTCTGCAGGGGGTAAGACCCCCCCCTCCCAATAGGGCCACCTGTTTGCCGTTGTTGGTGACCCGGGATGCTTAAGGACGGAATCCTGGTGGATGACATGCAACACTCCTCTCAGGCCCTTACTTAGGCTAGACAAGGCCCCTCTGATCAATTGTCTGGTCATTTCAAGTCCTAGTAACTATATGATTGTCCCAACCCTATTGCCCTCATGATTAGCTCCAAACCTTTTTATCCGATATGTGCTAGAAGGTGATGGCTAAGGGTCTTCATGTCCCGAGAATGACGTTAAACTTTATCTGATGGTGAGGTTCCAGTTCTAGAGGTCTGGGGAATGTGGAGCACCCCTTCATCACCATTGCTCCCTGGTCCACTCTGACTCAGAGTAGTAGTACCTGTTAGGGTCCCATCTATGGGTTAAATAGAAAAAATTGAATACCTATTAAGAATGAATTTATTTAAAAACTTTGTCAGCATTAAATGACCCACTGAGGTTGATATGCCGTAAAACAAAACAAACCAAATAAAATCAATATGAATTTATTTCAATATTTTCTCAGCATTAAATGACCCACCGAGGTTGATATGCCGTAAAACAAAACAAAACCAACATGGCTCATACCAAGAGAATAATCCAATTGATACTTCCACAAATTCTCATGTATTTTCCCATTCATATGAATAAAAAAAGACATCAAATAATCACCATGTCTGTAATTGAATTCAATAACCCAATATTTAGATGTCATCTAGTTTCTATTTTTTTAAATTTCCTATGAAGATAATTTTTTCATCTGGACAAGACAAATTTTAAATTATCATATCGTCTGTAATTAAATTACATTTTTTGTTTTTCCCCAAAACTTGCAATTTCCAGTCTGTTCTTCCATGAAGAAAGATATTTTGATGATTATTTCTAATTAAATTATTATTATTATTTTTTTTTTTTTCTGATTAAAGAGAGGCATGAAATCTAAGGTCCTAAAGTCACCACGAGACAACTAAAAATAAAAAGAGACAATTCTACAAATGGCGCTACTTTCCAATATGGTCAGTGTCATTAAATCTCTCCAATTATTGTTGATTCCTGTCAAGTGCGTAATGATATAAAATTAGATTTTGGCCTCAGCATTTACATTATCTTAAATGAGATTCACTTACAATTAACCTCTTCTACGTACGCATTTCTTGGACTTCTTGGTCAATTTTGGTGCAAGGCCGCCATAGTCATAGATTATCTCTTGAGAAACTAACTGTTAATAGCTTGCAAGATAAGTATTCGAATAACTATGCTATAGTAAATTATTATGGACCATATGACCTTTAGGCACCCCTTTTTCAATCTCAATTCATAAGTACATTTTTTTCATTTACACCATCAACATTCGATTGTTTTTAATAGATGGTTTTTAGATTTTTTTTTTTTTAATTATAAAACTAACCCCTAATCCTAACCCTTAACCCTAACCCCATGTTGACGGTGTAAATGAAAAAAATGTACTTATGAATCGAGATCGCAAAAGGGGGGCCTAAAGGTCATAGGGTCCATTATTATATATGTATTTACCCAACCCCTCTGCACGAGTAGAATGAGAGTCAAGGTCAATTTCTTAGGTAGAGTTTAACAGGTTTGATTTAAGAATTCTCATTCTCCTAGACTGGTTGCCATACCAATGTTAAATTTGAATATATATAATAGTAACAATGAATAAAACAAAATGTCTTCAGCCTAAAATAACTCAAGGGTTGGTATGCTGTAAAATCCAACCAACCAACCAGTGTTTTAACCCTTAGACTGTACTGAATGTTACATGTGACTCTCTGTATTTCCTACAAGATTTTTGAGAGTCATGTATGACTCTCAAATCACATTAAAAAATAAAGGATTAAATCTTTGCCTTGAAGAAAGGGTTAAATTATTTTTCTCGATTTTTCATGAAATTTACAATAATCCAAACATTTTGTATAATAATTTTGCAGGTATTGTATCTGAAACACCAAGACTTTCCATAAATCCTTAACTAACCCGATTAATGTTAACACACTTCCACCCCACCCATACCACCCCAAAAAAGAAAACATGTCTCGTACTCTATTTGATTCTGTTTCCAGCAAAATTATCTTTGATAACTTAAGTATCACATTGATATAACAATGTTTGTTTTGAAAATGTTCCTTCCCAAAATTGACCCTAAGGTCAACAGTAGACATGAAGCCAGCCAAGGTCAGCCCCCCCCCTCTCTCTCTCTCTCTCATTCTTTTTCTCTGTTATTCTTTCTCTCTCTCTCTCTCTCTCTCTCTCTCATTCTCTCTCTCTCTATATATATATATTCTTTCTCTTGTCTCTCTTTCTCTTCTGTCACATTCTTTTTCTCTATCATTCTCTTTCTCTCTCTCTCATTTCTTTATATCTCTCTGTCTCATTCTCTCTCTCTCTCTCTCTCTCTCTTTCTCTCTTCTTTCTGTCTCATTCTCTCTCTCTTTTTCTCTCTCTCTCTCTCTCTCTCTCATTCTTTTTCTCTGTTATTCTTTCTCTCTCTCTCTCTCTCTCTCTCTCCTCTCTCTCTCTCTACTTTCTCTTGTCTCTCTTTCTCTTCTGTCACATTCTTTTTCTCTATCATTCTCTCTCTCTCTCTCATTTCTTTATATCTCTCTGTCTCATTCTCTCTCTCTTTCTCTCTCTCTTTCTCTCTCTCTCTCTCTCATCTTTTTTTCTCTCTCTCACTCATTCTTTTTCTCTCTCTCATTCTTTTTCTCTGTTATTCTCTCTCTCTCTCTCTCTCTTTTTCTTTGTTATTCTTTCTCTCTCTCTCTCTCTCTCTGTCATTCTTTCTCTCTGTCATTCTTTTTTCTCTCTGTCTCATTCTTTTTTTTCTCTCTCTCTCTCTCTCTCTCAATATATATATATATATATATATATATATATATTCTTTCTCTTATCTCTCTTTTTATCATTCTTTTTTCTCTCTCATTCTTTTTCTCTGTCATTCTCTCTCTCTATCACTCTCTCCTTTATATTTCTCTGTCTCATTCTCTCTCTCTCTCTCTCTCTCCTTCCGATTATGTAAACTATTACATTTAGAACATTTGCCAGAATTGGATTTAGGCCAGTGGAATGAGTGAGCAAGAGTGAAGATTTCATAAATCCAAAATTGGGAACTAATTTAGTCTCAGACTGTGTAAAGAATAACCAGAACAAAATGGATTATTAATTCTTCTTCTTCTTGTCTTGTCTTAATTCTTCCTCTTCTTCTTCTTCTTCTTCTTTGTCCTCTAGTTATAATTCCTCTCCTTCCTTCCCTTCCTCCTGTAGTAGTAGTAATAGTAGTAGTTTTTTTTTTTATCCATGATAATAATAAAAAGATATTAACAATATTCTGCTGAGCCAGACAGCTGTAACCTATTTTATCTTTGACCATTCAGATATTGAAATAATTCAAATATTTTTATTGAATAAATAATATTAGATTGCATTTATTAATTCTAGTTGTCTCTATATATTTCTATATCTATCTATCTCAGTCTTTTCATATCTATCTATCCATGTCGGTCTACTTGTATTTATCTATATCTCTTTATCTCTCTCTCTCGGGTTAGCTCAGTCGGTAGAGCGTTCGGCTAGAAACCACAAGGTTCCTAGTTCGATACAGGTCCTCGCCAACTCAGCGTATGAGTAGCACAGGGATCTGTGCGGTAAAGTAAGGAGCTGATGGTAGGTGTGGCACTCCACCTCAGATGCTAAAACAATCTCCTTCGTCTAGCGCTAGTGAAAAGAGGATAGACTCAATCTCTGTCTGGCTGATACCGACTTTAGGCCGCCCTGTCGACTTTACTTACTTTATCTCTCTATTTCAGTATATCTATATTGGGGTGGTGGGGAGTCCTCATGGCCTTGTGTCCAGCATGCTCGACTGTGACATCATAGTGAGTTTGGACTCCAGTTGCACTATTACATTCACTTTCAGACTAAAACCCTTGGGGAAAGGCATTAATCCTCTCAGGGATGTGAAATCACCATCTAATATAATGATGTTATTAACATCTATTTTTAAAGGGTGTGTGCCAAGTTCAACAGTTGCAATTGTAAACAGGGATGTTTATATTTAAAAGGGATGTCACTATTCTAAATAGAATGCCTTGATATTTTAAACATGAAAAAACCCAAAAAGACTGACTTCAGCATTAAATAACACAACAACTAGACAACTATTTTATCTTTGACCATTCAGATATTGAAATGATTCAAATATTTTATTGAATAAATTATATTAGATTGCATTTATCAATTCTAGTTGTCTCTATATATTCTTCTTTTTTTTTTTTGATAATTTTTTTTTAGCCAAAAATATTATATTATATTTTATTCTATAGATAATTAGACTTATACCCTCTTCTATAATACCAATATATTTCATGTTGTAGCAATACTTTCGACAATTGAAATCAACTTGAATTTGTCTTTTTATTTTATTTTTTTAGCCCTTGAGGATCAGCCTCTTTATCCATAATACAAATATAATTCATGTAGCAATATTTTGTATTATGTATGGAAATCAACTTGGATTTGTCTTTTTACTTTTTTTATCTTTTTAGCTCTTATTTTTCAGCCCTTATTTTTCAGCCTCCTATCCATAATACCAATATAATTCATGTAGCAATATTTTTGATGTATGGAAATCAGCTTGAATTTGTCTTTTTATTTTTTATTTTTAGCTCTTGAGGACCAGCCTCTTATCAATGTATTTCAAATTACAGCTATAGATTTTAAAAATGCAATTTAACTTAAATTAGTCTTTTTTTTAATGTCTTTTTGTTTTGTTTCCTGTTGTTTCCTTAACTCTTTTTACTTAGTTATCTACCAATTACAATTGTTCAGTACCTGGGGTGATCCTTACTACATTGGACTTAATGGATTACAGTTTTATGATTCATCATTCAACCAAATTATTCTGAAGACAATAGTAAGTATTTTATGAATAGTCAAAATCATTTCAATAACAAATTCGACAAAAAATAATTTCCAAAAAAATTTTGTTGAGAAAGATGTAAAATTTTGAGAGGAAAGTAAGATTTTGTTGAGAGGGAGGTAAATTTTGTTGAGAGGAAGTAAGATTTTGTTGCAAGGGATGTAAGATTTTGTTGAGAGGGATGTAAGATTTTGTTGAGAGGGAAGTAAGATTTTGTTGAGAGGGAGGTAAAATTTTGTTAGGGATGTAAGATTTTGTTGAGAAGATGTAAAATTTTGTTGAGAGGAAGTAAGATTTTGTTGAGAGGGAGGTAAATTTTGTTGAGAGGGAAGTAAGATTTTGTTGAGAGGGATGTAAAATTTTGTTGAGAGGGATGTAAGGTTTTTGTTGAGAGGGATGTAAGATTTTGTTGAGAGGGATGTAAAATTTGTTGAAATTGTAAATGATGTTGAGAGGGATGTCAAATTTTGATGAGAGG
Source organism: Doryteuthis pealeii (assembly GCA_023376005.1). Taxonomy (NCBI): domain Eukaryota; kingdom Metazoa; phylum Mollusca; class Cephalopoda; order Myopsida; family Loliginidae; genus Doryteuthis; species Doryteuthis pealeii. The sequence goes on along the minus strand of CM042161.1, from coordinate 81,399,569 downwards.
GATGTCAAATTTTGTTGAGGGGGAAGTAAGATTTATTGAGAGGAAAGTAAGATTTTGTTGAGAGGGAAGTAAAAAAATTTTTCAGATGGATGTAAAATTTTGTTGAGAGGAAAGTAAGATTTTGTTGAGAGGGATGTAAAATTCTGTATTACTTTAATCTCTTCACTTGTGCAGTATTCTTTCCTCCCTCCCCAGAGGAAGGGGTCTGACCGAATGTTGTCACCACAGAAATAAGTAATGCAGCTACAGATATTTTGTATTTACTACAAGCCAATTGGTACCTTAGAGAAATTAAGCCATTAAGAAATAAAGGGGATTGGTGGCCCTGTATACAGACTGGAAAAGACTTAGACCAGAAATAGGAGCTTTGGCAAGATAATGCAACGTGCATATCTGAGGGATCCCATACAACTAGATTCCAGCTGCACAAGCTGAGATTATCCTGTTGAAGCATCTGCATCCCTTTAATCTCTTCAGTTGTGCAGGATTCTTTACTGTCCATCTCCAAGAAAGAAAGAACATCAACATTGACAAAAAGGTTTGGCTGAATGTTATCAAAATTTAATTTGGTATCTGAATGCTGTTGCCATATAAATAGACAGAAAATATGGAATCAACGTGTCATGCTAGTAGCATGGATATCCATGATAATCTTTTGCCAACTGTCCCTATCATTCATTGTCCTCAGGAGGTCCTCTGTGCAGCATCCAGTAAGTTGTGGAAACAGCACCCCACAAGGAAACAGCTGTATGATCACCTGCCCCCCATCTCACAAGGATGAACTCATAAGCGACGTTCTCCTGTGGAAGCCAACACATGGACATGCAAGTGTGGGGCGCCCAGCAAGGACCTACATTGACCAGTTATGTGAAGATGCTGGCTGCTCCGCAGAGGAGCTTCCAGGTTTAATGAATGATAGGGAAGGTTGGCGAAAGCTTGTCATGGATACCCGTGCTGCATGCGCGACATGATAATGATGATGTGATGATACCATGAGCTTGGAACAGTCATCAAGGACTTTGAAAAGAGATTGGGAGAATTTGAAGAAAAAAAGCAAGAATTGAGACCATCCAGATCACAGCACTAAAATCAGCTAGATTACTTCCAATAGTCTTGGAGATCTGAGAAGACTTGTTTATCAGCCAGACTCCATTGAAAATTCGTCTGTTAAAGCTGGTGTGAAAAATTTGCAAGGAGTAAAATTATAAAAATATAATTTTCTAATAATGAATTGTTAGTTTTACAACCTTTTATATTGATTGAATTTTTTTTTTTCAAATATTATCTTGATGAATATCTAAATTATATTTCATGATAATAATTTGCAGACTAAGTTTCTATTTTTCTCTTTTATTCTCTCTTTTTTTTTAGTCTTTAATTTTCAAATATTTATTGATAAATTTGTCCAATTTTTCATTGTTTTATTTTTGGTGCTATTATTTTTATTATTTTTTTTTATCTAGTTTCTCTTTGTTATTCCAGAATTATTGGCATCTTTGTTAATATTGGGGGAGCCAATCACCCTCCCTCCCCTCCCCTAGATGAGCCATAAATAATTATCAGATTCAAATGAGGAAGAGGTTGGTGGCTGGGTAGAACCTGTTATTTTTTTCCGATTGCTTGTTAATCAGTTTATTGACTCAACAAATCCTTGTTTTAATGCCCCCCCCCCCTTTTCCTGCTGAAATATCCGAGGTGAAAAAAAAAATCAATCCTCAAATAAAGAAAAGAAGAAAGTCGCAGAGGAGTTGATTCACTGTTTAAAGGGAGGATAAGATGTTTAAAAAAACAATTACATTTTCAACAAATTATTCTATAAAAGTACCAAATTCTAAAATATCCCATTTTATAGCTTATAAGAAATTTTCTTCTTTAGAAAAAAAAAAATTATTTGATATTAAGATAAAAGGAATAGATTTAAAAGAAAGAAAAACAATGATAAAATGAAATTTATAGAACAATGCTGGATCATGTAGGCTAGTTGACAGATTCCCTACACCTAACATTAGGACTTCTCAAAGTGTTCCATATATGGGAAGAATAAAATGTTGTCTAGGGGAATAAAAGCATTGAGTTGCACAGGTGCTGAATGTATGAATTTGTTAAGTTTCTGACTGCCATCCTTGGGCAGTTGAAAAGGACTTAAAGTAAGTAAGTCCTGAACTATAGAATCCTTTAGTAAGTGAATAAGTCCTGCGTTATGGAATCCTACGTAGTGTCAAAGGTCCAGTGATATAATCCTATGTTCCGTCGTCCACGAAGGTTCAAAGCAATATGCGTAGGTATGACTAGAACAGCCGGTATAAATAACAATATCAGCAGAGCAATGCCAGTGATTGGACAATAGGTTGGTCACATGGTTCTCGGCAAGTCTATAAATAAGAGTAGGCATCTAAGACACACCTTATATCCAGAAAAAGTCAACATATTAATAAATCCCTTTATAACAGGATAACAAAAATCACTGGTTCATGTAGAGTAGTTGCTATCATATACTGAGCACAGGGCTTCTCAAAATGATCTGTATTGACCCTTGGGTGTGAATAAAAGCCTAGGGATCCACAGGGGATGAAATAACTAGTTTACATTTAAGGGGGCCGGTTTAGCTCAGTCAATAGAGCATCCACCTAGGAACCACAAGGTTCCTGGTTCGATACCAGTCCTCACCAACACAGCATATAAGTAGCACGGGGATCTGTGTGGTAAAGTAAGGATCTGATGGTAGTGTGGCACTCTACCTCAGACGCAAAAACAATCTCCTTGGTCTAGTGTTAAAGAAAAGGGGATAGACTCACTGGCTGTCTGGCCGATACCGACTCTAGGCCATCCCAACGATTTTACTTTATTTACAAGAGAACAAAACTTGCTGGATCATGTAGACTAGTTGCCAGATATTGTACACGTAGCATAGGACTTCTCAAATTGGTCGATATATGGGGGAGAATAAAATTTTATCTAGGGGAATAAAAGCATAGATTTGCAAAGGGGGCTGAATTTAGGAATTTGTATTTATAAATCTCTTTATTGCAAAAGAACAAAACTTGCTGGATCATGTAGATTAGTTATGTTATATCCAGGTAAGGGATATATTAGTAGAAGTAGTAGTGTGGTACACTCGCATGTAAGTAGGAAGCTGGTGCGTTGTAGTAGTAATAGTAGTGTAGTAAGAGTAGGTGTTAGAGTAGTAGGTAATTATTGAAGTAAGTCAGTTAGACAGTCAACAATTGGTTTGAGCAATGTGACTGACCAAGCCTATCTGCACCAGTGTCAAGACAACTGGTATTTATGGGAATTCAGGACAGTCCACCCATGCATTTGGGTGAGTCCATTCCCTGAGTCCTGATTGGCTGCTTGGTTTGTAGGGTCCTCTGAGGCTCCATAAATCCTGCCACTTTTCAGTGGTCATTACGGCATCTCAGAATCGTATTCAGTTACGACTGTTTGCCATCTCGTCTTGCCAATTCGACGGTAATTGGACTTAGTATTCTACAATAATTGTACCTCTACATTGTTCGGTATTTATAGGTGACATCAACCAATCATATTACTATGAGGGGGGGACCTAGGTATATGCATATTCATTACATCAAGTTATAAAATAACATACACATAGATTCCTGGGAAGAATACAATTTTGGCAGGGTGAATAAAAGGAGAGTGAATAAAAAGGAGAACAGTGGGAGAAAAATGGAATTTTCAGCCTTTTAATTCAGTTTCCGAAATTCTGGGGTCTTCCAGAATTTAATTTTTCTTGGAGGTGAAATATAATTTTTTTTTTTTTCACCTGTGATCTATTGTTCAATTTCTGCTGAACTTTCTGCAGATGCAAAAATACGAATTTGAATAATGTACAAACTACATAAAATATGTATTTTATATTCAGTCATGATTTTCCATTGAAATAAAATAGAATTATCACTTTTATGTAAGCAGTTCTTAAACTGCATGTTCACACAAGTAATATAGGGCAGAGTAAACTTCACTAACACTTCTAAGGTTTCCCTAATATTTTGCAAAAGATGCTGCTGGAAAGTTTTGCGTTAGATTAATTTTACATATACCAATCTATAAAGATAGATTTTTCATATATAATTATATATATACAGATTTGTGTGTATCTATATAGGGGCCGGTTTAGCTCAATCGGTAGAGCACCAAGCCAGTAATCACAAGGTTCCTGGTTCAATATGCATGAGTAGCACAGATTGAGTAATCTGATCTGTCTGGTAAAGTGAGGAACTGACGGTAGGTGTGGTGCTCCACCTCAGCAAAAATAATCTCCCTGGGCTAGTAATAGCGAAAAGGGGATAGACTTCCACGCTGTACAGCTGATACCAATAATAGGCCACTGTAGAGGAATTTGGGGATTGAAAAGAAAACAGTAATCGGATTTCTGGAGAAAGAAAGAAAAAGAAATAAGAACAAAAAGAGGTTAAATTTTGGAAGGGTAAACACTCAACGGGAGCCATTGATCGACCAATGACCCCGGACCTAGATTTTAAAATAAAAATGGAAGTTCCAGGTTTTGAGCAGAAGCAGATGTGATCTTCTCCCCTCCACAAACAGAAGTAAAGAAAATTCAGCCTCTCTTTTCGCTGGACCCGAGGAGGGTCAGATGCGTTTGTTAGAGTTGTGACATATCTAGGGTAGCAACAAAGAGCGTGCATGAACATTACGTTCGTGCACGCTCTTAAGATAGAACAGTTCGACCTTACTCTCTCTCTCTCTCTCTCTCTTCTCCCTGAAAAAGAACCCACAAGCCTAGAAAGAAATAAACAACCCCTTTTTGACTATACAACTTTCGTGTGTTGTTCCTTCGGGCTAATGACGACTACTACTACAACCCGACTGGCCCTACACAACATATATCATTCTGGTGCACGTGACACTGCTATATCCACATGGTATAGACTTAAGAACCTGAAAAAAAACTCACGCCACAACGTCTCATCTGATTTTAAGAAAATACAAGAATAAAACCACTAGGCGTTGGAAAAAGAATGGAAAGAAAATAAAAAAACGAAAGAAAGAAGAAAGCAAAGATAAATTGTTGATACATCACCCGGCCTAGTTTTAGCAGTATTTACATTTTAACTTAAGCCAATTAAACTGAAGAATCAACCTTAAAACAGACTTTCCATAACTTTAGGGTGCATATATATATATATATATATATATATATAATATATATATATATATATATGTTGAATTAAACAAAAGACACATCTCATGTTTAACAATTTTATTTGTGATCTTTTCAAGTTTTCTGGCCAACTTTTTAATATTTGGGTGGAATTCATGGATAAGTCCACCAAAGTTCAGGTCCCAAGTACTTTTGGCACTTCAAAGTGCCATCATCAGGGGTGATATGTTCCAGTTTTTTCAAATTATATTAATGTGGAGGCTGGAAGGAGTAGAATTGATGGGAAAGGTGCTATAGGCATTTTAAAATGTGTGTACTGCATTGGAAATTAATTTTGTTTAAGGATGGTTTGTATTGTTTTATGTATAAAGCTTCTAGTATTTGGAGTTTTTGTTTATTTTTTTCTTTGTGCCGAATGTGTGTATTTTCCTGTTAGAATATTTTGGTAATTATTTTTTTTAGTGCTATTTCATCAAGTTTGTAATTCCTGTGCATCTGGTTGCGATAGTAAATGTTATTTGAAGAAGTATTTGCTGTAGTATGTTTTTCTTTGTGGCTAGCGTCTATTTTTTTGGATGGTCTGTTTGATTTGTTTGTCAATGACGTGATTAGGAAATCTGTTATTAACCAGCGTCTGTTTGATGTTTTTGAGTTTGGAGTAGAATATTGGCTTTGAGGAAGAAATGAGCATTGTGCGATATATTTGTTTGTTTTTTTAAATTTCTTTTTATTATAGCTTTTTTGTACCTTTCAGGGCACTCACTATTAAAATTTAAAGTAGTTGAGTTAACAGTTACGGGGTTTTTATATGGATATGTTGTAAAAGTGTTTATTGTTAGTGTTGATCAATACATCAAGGAACGGGAGTTGATTTTTATTGTTTAGTTCATATGTGAACTAAATGATAGTTTTTTTTGAATTCTTGTTGGAGTTCAATTAGTTTATTTGTATTTTTGACAAGGACAAGAATATCATCAACATAAAGAAACATAGATAGAGGTTTTTTTTATAATATTAGATATTCTATTTTCAAGGTGGGCCATATAGAAATTACTGAAAGTCGGACCCAAAACGGAACCCATCGAAATACCATCCTGTTGTACATATAAATTACCTAGATGGTTGTAAAATGGGACTTCAGATGTACAGTAGAGGAGAATTTTTTTAAGGATGTTGGGATTTTAAGAGGTGGAAATGAAGGGTTGTTGTAAATATTTTCAATGATGATGTCTATAATTTCTTTTACCGGAACGTTGGTGAAAAGATTTTCAACATCAAGTGAAGCTATGATTTTGTTTTAAACTTGAAAAGATCACAAATAAAATTGTTAAACATGAGATGTGTCTTTTGTTTAATTCAACATGCATAAATGAAAAAATGCTGCCTAAATACACACATATATGTATATGTATATATATGTGTGTGTATATATATATATATATATATATATATATATATATATATATATATTCTCCATAGACAGTCCTGTTTCAATGTACCACGTCTCTTCAGTGTACCTAGACTTTTTAAGCTGCTTCAAGCCAGGATTGAAACTCAACTTTTTCATCAGTCAAGCAGCAGCTTAAGCTACTATGTAAAGGCTACTAGAGAGCTAAGAAGAGCCTTGCAATTTCAGCGTAAAGCAATCAGCAAACCCCTGGGTTTTTCAAAAACACCGGACAAAATTTTGCCACCAACAAATTACTTTTACAAAAAAGTTAAAAAAAACCACAGTTCGATTTTAGAATAGCTATTTTGCCTCAAAATTAAGGCCCGGTGTCGCAAAATCTCAGAAAAAAATACTTCATATTCAATATGTCAATTACCTAAAAAAAATCATAGAATTTATTTTCCCCATGACTCCAAAATCAAAACTTTTCACCTATGTAGGTCAGTCCTCTCAATGATATTTTTTTCCTAACATCTACTATGCCTGCCTAAGTTCACCCAAGAATTTTGTGAGGGGTTCAAGTCTACTTTTGAAGATATGAACCTGCCAAGTTCAGAGGTTTTTTCCTCTGTACGTGCAGAGATTTCAGTGAAAGATTATAATTAAAGACAATCATCCTAATGCTCCATGAACTCTCAAATGTTGATATTGTGCTCAGTGACTTCTTAAACTATTCAATAATATTGTTTTTATCAATTAAAAAAAAAACAAATTAAATACGAGGGTGAGTCAAAAGTAATGCCATTTTGTTTAGTACAGGTATAATTACCGACACAGGAACATGTATCATGAATTAAAATGAAGTTGGTCCTCTGTGGATCACCTCCCTACTTTCCCACAGTCACTGTTTTTTTTTTCACACTCGACGGTAAGCCTCTAAAGCCAGTAGAAGAATTCACCTACGTAGTAATATCTTATCCACAGAAGGCGATGTTAATGCACGATTAGGCATGGCATGGTTGGCTATAAATAGATTATCAGTCATATGGAAATCCGATCTCATTAACAAGTTAAAACAACAATTCTTCCAGGCAGTGGTTGTATCAGTGCTGCTATATGGCTGCACCTCTTGGACCCTAACGAGACACCTAGAGAATAAGCTAGATGGGAGCTGCACAAGAATGCTGCGTGAGATCTTGAACAAGTCGTGGAAATAACACCCCACAAGGAAGCAGCTGTATGGCCATCTGACCCCACACAAACCATCCGAGTGAGACGGACAAGACATGCTGGAGAAGCAAGGACGAACTCATAAGTGACGTTCTCCTGTGGAAGCTAACACATGGACATGCAAATGTGGTCCGCTCAGCAAGAACTTATATTGACCAGCTCTGTGCAGATACTGGGTCCCGGGGTTAATGAATGATAGAGAAGGTTGGCGAGAGATTGTCATGGATATCTGTGCTAATCGCGCAACATGATGGTGATACCAAATAATAAATCCCTTGCCAAGAAAACAATATTTTCAAAGTAAAAAGTAAGTAAAGTTGGCGGAGTGGCCTATTATTGATATCAGCCTGACAGCGAGGGAGTCTATCCCCATTTCTCTAGTGCTAAATCAGGGAGATTGTTTTTGCTAAAGTGGAGCACCACACCTACCCTTAGCTCCACACTTTACCACTCAGATCAGATTACTCCATCTGTACTACACATACACTGAGTTAGCAGGGACCAGTATCGAACTAGGAACCTTTTGATTCTTAGGCGGGTGCTCTATCGACTGAGCTTAACCGGCCCTACAATTTTCAAAGTAGTTACCTGATAATTCCACTGAACTTTATATAAGCAAAATATATTTTTATTTAAAATTCCCCAAATTAATGTTATTTAACTGGTCTTAATTTTGTCAGGTGAACAAACATTCTTCCTTCCATTCCCAGGTATCTCTCTGCCTTCCTTCCTGACTCCATAATTTAGTTTATGATTTTGAAGTTGTAAACGCCTGGCCATCTTAGATACATGAAACCTGTCTTGAAAACTTGTATAGAATTTACTTACATGTCATAAATTCATCGTCTTTGATCTTTGCTTTTTCTTTTTTTTCTTTTTTTTTTTGTGTTCTCTATGAAGCCATATTTTTTGTATGTTCATAGCGAGCGTTAAGGCTGCATCCAACTTTCAATGTTCAAAACATCTTTTAACTTTTTTTCATAAAGTCTTCAATAGTCAAAACATAATAAACACAGTCCCAAGAAAAAGTAAGCTTCGATGATTCAGGCTTAATTTTTTTTATGTATCTTTCATTTTCATCATTTAATATAAGTCTTCTTCAGAAGTTTTTAACCCTTTTTGTAAGCTTATTCCTTCAAGGGGTAGGTGGGTGGTTGTGTGGTATGGGGGGGTTAGGGGTAACGGGGTAGAGAACCGAGAAATAATAGATGCCAACATAAATGGTCTTTAGATCATCGGAGCTTGCTTTGCTGTTTATTGTTAGAGTGTTGTGTCATGAAACAGTGAAGAATTTAAAAGAGAAGAAATTTGATGGATAGTTTTCAAATTGATAAATGGGTCTTTTATTATTCTTAGATTCTTCAACAAAACCTTTTTTTTGTTTTTTTTTCTTTTTAGTGAACACATTATTATTTTATTGTCTTTCTTGGTGTAGTAATATTTAACAGTTTGCCTACAGATTGGAATTTAAAATACAAAGTGTCAGAAAGAATTTTAGCAATAATCTTCAATCGAAACTCGGTTTACCAAATCTTGACAAAAGTTCTACACAAACAGCTTATTCCCAAGAACAGGTGAAATGTGGAACACATTGCCCATTTAGTGACCATTAGCCTAGTAAAGACCTGGCTAGCTATACAACTGCAGTCTTTGGTTTAGTGGTCTAATGGTTAGAGTTGTAGGAAATGGAGCCGTCAACCAGAGTTCACTTCCTAGATGAAGCTGCCTGCATTTCATATGGCACTAATACTGTTGAACTCTACTTAAGAAATTGACCTTGTGTTACATCCTGCTCGTGCTGGGGGGTTGGTAAATATATATATTGGTTTAGTTTATTTTTTTGATGGCATATCAACTTCTTATGGGTTATTTAATGTTGAATTTTGATTCATTTATAAATGTTTGATTCAATGTTCATTTCATTATTTTAAGCGATTACACTTTTCCAACCTGTCCTTCAGGGGTCTGGTGTACTTCGGACACTGGACGGTCATGTTAAATTAATAGCGTCGATCCCAGGGGGCTATCCCCCCAGGCAATACCTGCCAGCAGGGCTGGGTTTATTGCCCAGCACCTTGAGAGGGAATGCCGATAGAATCGACACAATTTTTCCACCTACCACCCATGAGTCTCGGCTCGTTGGTGATCCCACATAAATGGGGCCTTTGTGCCTGACCTTGTACAAGTGGGGTATGAGGAAAATATCCAGAGTGTAAAGCAATTAGATAGTCAACCAGCCACGCACTCGGGCTGTTGATTGGCTGAGGTTTAAACCATGTGACCTCGCTTAGTCTATAAATTTAAGTGGTGTATTGTAGCACATCTTATATATCAAAATATTCCAACACTCCCCCTATTTTGGTATAAGGTGGACTGTTCCAGTGAGAAAAATGAAAGTCACATTTGTTTCTTTATTTTTTTTTTTTATTAGCATTACTAATATCATCATTATTGTTACAAGCAACAAAAAAACACCCTCTGGGTGGTGTAAAAATTAATGTTTAAAAGATATTGTCTGAGGGGAGGCAGTTAAAAATTCGATGTCTGAGGGTTTTTATCATAAGTAAGCAAAATCATTAAATTTATTAAAGGAGTAAAAAAAAAATTAGCAATTTGAAATGGAAACTTCGTCCTGTTCCCCTCAAATAATATGTTGCGTCCATCTATTAATTATCAATTAAATAATTATTTTGAATATTTTGCACATAAATTTTACACAAAATCGTAGGTATTTATTTATTTGTAAACTTTTAGTTAACTTATTGTGACTGAAAAAGGGGTGAGATAAAAAAATAATTTTTTAAATGGATTACAAATTTGGCAAATAATTTTTTCCATTTAAAGTAATACAATTTTCTAATTAATTTCATAGTTTATATATTTTATTTATTTAAATAATATATAGTTTATTTATAACAATGAAAGGATTCAAACATTGGATTATAAAGAATAGCTTATATCTATTTTATTATTAATAGTTGTTCTTTATTCTATGTATTGGCGACTTTGATAATTGTGATGTAGGCAGTGACATAATTTTTGTTACAGACAAAAACCGGAAGCGAATCTCCATTATTAATAGATTATTTTGTTATTGTTAATTTTATCATTATTATCCCCCTCTTTTTTTTTTATTTTTTTTTTTTTTTTTAAATATTTTTTCTTTTTTGTTATTATTACCAGAAAAATGAGAAAAATACAGTTAGTGAATTTAGTAATTTAGTTTTGGCTAGTTTAATATCTTCACAAGTACCATCAACTTTATATCCCAGATTATACACCCAATGGCTACTAATAATATCTCTATCACTTGGAGTCGTTTTTAACTTGAAAGTGTGATTCTCAACTAGAGTATAATTCCTTCTGTATGGCAGATCGCCTGTGAATTCATAGCTTCAATATGATTATTTGGTTTTTTGCTACTCCTCATTTGTCGAGCTATTGTATTAAGAGCTATTGTCTTGGTGAATTTAACATCTCTGATTTTGTAATAACTTTTGTTTCAGGGAAATAAATGAAAAAGGTTGGACTTTGTTTATCTCATCCAACAAAAAATGTCCTTTCCAATACAAACATCTTATTTCTTTGTTTTACACATGACAATAACAAGTCGTACCAAAGCTATGTATATTACTTAAGTTTTGATTTTGAACCAGTGAAACTTTCAAAGGGGTTTTCCCTGAAAGAATCTTAAAACAGCGGTTCTTATATACGCCTATGAAAATTGCTTAAACCCACAAGTTCTTGGGCAGTTTTAATTTAATAAGCAAACATCTCGTCACTGAGATTTTTCTGACAGGAATTCAGTTCCTTAAAAAACACTGTAAGGGGCAATGTAAGCTACATTTTTTTTCTTCTTCTTGTGGACCTATGACCCAAAATATACAACACCACAAGTCCTGAACAATTGTCAATTAAATTAAGTACATACCTTTAATTCCCCCTCTCCTAGGGGGATCAAGTTAGCCTGCCAAGTCACAATGTATGAACGTCAATATTTCCATTGCTTTCCTAGGTGCATAACCTGTTATGATTTTAGTGGCCATCTTTTAGGCTTCAAGGAAGGGAGCTTGTCCAGCGGAGATCCTTTGTGTTAAGCAGAGGGTAATCCTTAGTAAATAATCCTTTGGTTGTTCCTTGCTACTCCTCAGTCTTGTAGGTCCTTCATCAATGATTGCAAATGGACATCTCTCAGTATCAGCAATTAAGTAGTCAACCAGCCACGCACTCGGGCTGTTGATTGGCTGAGGTTTAAACCATGTGACTTCGCTTAGTCTATAAATTTAAGTGGTGTATTGCAGCACACCTTATATACAAAATATTCCAACACTTAAGCATGGAATCCTTGTGGCTGAGAATTTGCAACACTTCACTTAGACCCTTACTTAGACTAGATGGTTGGTTAGAGAAGCCCCCTCAGATCAATCGGCTGGTCATATCAAGCCCTAGCACCCATATGATTGTCCTGATCTTATTGACCTTATGGCAAACCCCAAACCCTTTTCATCACATATGTGCTAGAAGGCGGTGGTGAGAATTTTAGTGCTCTGGATGTTAAACTGTATCTAATGGTGAGGTTCCAGTTCTGGACCTCTGGGGAGTGTGGAGTACCCCTTTATTGCCATTACTCTAAGATCCTGTTTGACCCGGAGTGGTAGTACTTGTTAGAGTCCCCTCTATGGGTTAAATAGCTAAAAAGATGAGTTAACAAGAAGGTTCCTGAGTTCGACAAGAAATACCTGAAGAAAGCCAGAGGGCACATCAACTGAAATGTTGTGTAGATAACAATAAAGATGAGGACAATAGTCCGAATAATCCAAATTATCAAGCCTTATCTAAAAAATTCAGAGAAACAAAAAATGTGTTTAAAACAAATTTGAGTACTGACAAGAATGAATGAAAAAGTCTTTGGCATAAAATAACCCAACAATAATTGACATGCCGTAAAATCCAACCAACCAGCCTAAAGTATATTTCTGTTTCATTGAGTATTTTTGTAAAAGCTTAAATCACTTTCTAAGTGAATTATACACATAATTTCTCTTTGCTTTCAGATCGATAAGAAATGATAATAATAGATTGTTCGTAATTGACGTATCTTGGTTAATTGGCTAATTATTGTATATCACTAACAATCTCTTGTAAGAAAGATTTTCTCACTAATTGTAGGTTAGTAGTAATATAGACCACCACATGCCATCTCCAGTCAAAGGCTGCAGCTGTATGGCTGCTAGGCCTTGACTTGGTATAGCATTGCCTTAAGCTCTTTAACTCTAAGGTTAATAAGTATTTCATTAGTCCTTAGGCATCTGTATTACTCTCTCTTGTCTATTCAGACATTTATACTGTTATCTTTACTTATCCATCATTCACCAATCAGTTTTCTTATTCATTCACGGCCAATGATTGACATAACATCATAACAACCCTTTCCCTCTATTATTTAGATTTTTCCGGCTGTTCTCCTCATCTTTATTGTCATATAGGTATTTACCAATCTCTCCACATGAGCAGGATGTGACACATGATCAATTTCTTAATCTGAGTTTAACAGCTTTGAATTCAGAGTTTTCCTTCTAGACTTGTTGTCTAACCAAGATTTAAGTGCCCAGTCTGCCCTACTATTTACCCATACCTGTAGGGTGAAAACTTAAATTCATACCTGAAGAATAATTAAAGTTCCAATTACCGTCGAACTGGGAAGAGGTCTCCTTAGCTTGTTTAAGGATAGACAGGGCTTCTCCCATTGCTGTGATTCCCAACTCTTTTAGCAATGTCATTCAAATCAAGCAGTGAAGCAGCCAATCAGAACTCAAGGAATGGAATGACCCAAATCACCCAAATTCATGAATGGGTCATTCTTGATTTCTATATATACCAACTGTCTTGGACACTGCTTAGGTTGTACTTAGTTAGCTGCTGTTATTCAAACCAACAGTAGACTTACTGACTTACTGACTTCAATAATACCTTTCTTTAAGGGTATTAGGTGTTGGGTAAACACACACAATGGCAAAACGGGTTTCTGAGACTCTCTCATTACTGTGATACATGGGATTCTGTCATTTCCATGATACATATGTTAGATTTAAAGGTATTATAATTAGTTGGAAGGCTTAGAGTGACCTTCCAACGTGGGTACATATAAGTACAAGAAATATTCCGACAAAGAAGTTATATACATGACAAACATAGACTTTAATAGTGAGCACATAGAAATACATTCAAACAGGAATACATATACAAATTACAAGGTACTAGATAGGTATACAAAGCAGATACATAAAGAACACAATTATAGACGTGTATACAGAAAAATGGACTTTGTCCTGCAGAAGTGATGGAGAGTCCAGAAGGAATGTCACTTACTTAGGCTGGGGAGCGAAGCCCTCCACATAAAAGGTATAGACGCAAATGTCTAACCCATGTGTCTTGTTTGCTGTCCCGGAGAAAAGAGAACTCGAAATTCGTGCTTTGCTGACTAAATACTATGGCCCCTTAGCGGTAGAAAAACCTGCAGCAATGGAAGATAACTCTTCCGGACCAAACAGGGGCAGACAATCACTACACATGTGATTCTCCCATTTTCATGATAAATATGATTCTGCCATTTCTCTGATACACAAGTTGTATCCTTTTTAAAATTTTATTTGGAGTTGATGTTGACATCATTAAAATCTGCATATTTACACAATTATTACTACTACTACTACTACTACTACTACTCCCAAAGTAAGTAAAGTCGTCGGGTGGCCTAAAGTCGGTATCAGCCAGTCAGCGAGGGAGTCTATCCCCTTTTCAATAGCGCTAGACCAAGGAGATTGTTTTTAGCATCTGAGGTGGAGCGCCACACCTTCCATCAGCTCCTTACTTTACCGCACAGATCCCTGTGCTACTCATACGCTGAGTTGGCGGGGACCGGTATCGAACTAGGAACCTTGTGGTTTCTAGCCGAACGCTCTACCGACTGAGCTAACCCGGCCAGTAGTAGTAGTAATTCCTTAGGGAATATTCTTAAAATACAAATGCAAACACATAAACTCAATATATTTTTTTAACAGAATTATTAGGGAATATTATTGATAAATAAATGTATATGAAAGTTTTGCAGATAATACAACAGAAAAGTATTGTCAGAAAAAATCAACAAACAACAGATAGAAATATAAAAAAATATAAAAACAAAAGTAAAATAAATGAAAAATATTGTTTACTTTAATTTAAAAAAAAATTGTTTTTAATAATTTTAGATAGATTTTCATTATTTCTAAAATTTGTTGGTCTACTGTTTAATTATTTTTTCTTTTTTCAATATTTTTGTTTGTTTAGTGTTATTTAGAGGGGCCGGTTTAGCTCAGTCGGTAGAGCACTTGCCTTGGAATCACAAGTTTCTAAGTTTGAGACTGGTCCCCATTGTAGCATAATTATTAGGGTCTACTGGAATTTGAGATTAAAAATAAAACTATTCATATTTCTAGAGAATGAGAGAACAAGAAATAAGAACAAACAAAGGTTAAAATTTGAGAAGTGAACACATAGTGGGGTGCCAGTAACTTGACCGTAGAATGACACTGGAAATAGATTTAAAAATAAAAACGGAAGTTCTGGGTGTTGACCGGAAGTGGATGTGATGCAGCAACGAGAAACGGAGGAAGGAGAAAATCTGCCTCTTTTCCTTTCGGCTGTAGTAGGGGTCAGACATTTGTCCCAGTCACTTGTGTGGTTGTGGGGCAGCAGTGCAGAAGATGATACCATGTTAGAAGGTAGAATAATTTAACCGTACCCTCTTTCTCTCTGTCTTTCGTTCTCTCTCTGAGGAAGAGCCCACGAGCCTGGAAATAAATACTAAGCCCCTTGTGACTATACAACTTGCATGTATGTTGTTCCTTGACCTAACGGCTACTAATAACAATGACCACTACTAAAACTTGAGTTGGCCCATGCGACCTACCTCGTTCTGGAGTTATGCTACAGCTCAAAGGTAGCACAGATTGGGTAATCTGATCCATGCGGTAAAGTGAAGAGCTGACAATAGGTCTAACACTCCCCCTCCTCAAAAACAGTCTCCTCGGTCTAGTGTTAGCGAAAAGGGGATAGACTTCCTCGCTGTCTGGCTGATACCAACAATAGGTCACTCTGCCAACTTTACTTAATTTTTTTACTTTACTGTTATTTTGTCCAGCTTACGAGGAAACCTTGTAAAAATAAAACAAAATTTAGCATTCATATCATCAATCATCATCAGAATACAGATTCCCATGACTTTCTCTCACCAACCATCCCTATCAAGTCCTCAGCGTGGCATCCAATGTTTGCACATAGCTGTCCAATGTAAATTTTTGCTGGTTGCCCAACATGGGTGTGTCCATATATAGGTGTCCACAGGAGAACATCACATATGATTTTGTCCTTGCTTCTTTAGCAGTATCCAGCATGTCTTGTTTGTTTTACTTGGATGGTTTGTGCGATAGGAGGTAAGTGGCCATAAAGCTGCTTTTTTGTGTTGTGTTGTCAACACAGATTCCCATGACTTTCTCTCCCCAACCGTCCCTATCAGTTATCGACCCTGGCAGGTCTTCTGCACTGCATTCAGAATCTGCACAGTGCTGATTGAGAAAGGTTTTTGCTGATTGGCCAACACTGGTGTGTCCATATGTAGTAGTCCACAGGAGAACATCATGGACTCCCATTTTTTTTGGGGGGGGGGTGCTGCTTCCAGGATTTGTTCAAGACAACACACATTATTCTTGTGTAGTTCCCATCAAACTTTTTCTCCAAGCATTTTGTTAAAGTCTTCAGCATGGCACCCAGTGTCCGCACATTTTTTGCTGGTCGGCCAACACTGGCATGTCTATGTATAGATGTCCACAGGAGAATATCACTTGTGAGTTTGTCTTTATTTCTCTGTCAGTTCCCTGAATGTCTTGTTCATCTTACTTGGATGGTTTTTGTG
Source organism: Doryteuthis pealeii (assembly GCA_023376005.1). Classification (NCBI taxonomy): domain Eukaryota; kingdom Metazoa; phylum Mollusca; class Cephalopoda; order Myopsida; family Loliginidae; genus Doryteuthis; species Doryteuthis pealeii. The sequence continues at coordinate 81,382,853 of CM042161.1, read as the reverse complement.
ATAAAGTAATTGAACATGGCTGTTTTTTTTTTTTTTTTGTGAGGAGAATAATTGGATTCATACATTTCCCAGAAATACTAGCATTATGTGAAATGTAAACAGCCTCATCATAGATTTGATATTCCATGAATCCATTTGTTCTCTCCTTAGCTATGGGTAAATAGTAGGAAATGCAGTGTTCTTTAGGGCCGGGTTAGCTCAGTCGGTAGAGCGTTTGGCTAGAAACCACAAGGTTCCTAGTTCGTTACCGGCCCTCACCAACATGAGTAGCACAGAGATTTGTGCGGTTAAGTAAGGAGCTGATGGTAGGTGTGGTGCCCCACCTCAGATTCAAAAACAATCTCCTTCGTCGAACACTAGTGAAAAGGTGATAGACTCCCTTGTTGATTGGCTGATACCGACTTTAGGCCACCCTGACAACTTTATTTAAAAAAATTTTTTTAGCCTTAATTAGGCAACCAGTAAAAGAAGGAAAACTCTGAATTCAAACCAGTTGTACCTTGTTTAAAAATTTACCTTGTGTCGCATCTTGCTTGAGCAGATACAAAAATACATACTGTAGAATACTGTTAATTGTTATTCTGTGTTACTTTCACCTTAAGCCAGGATTGAACCTGCAGTCTGGAAATGACTGTTACAGATTGTTAACTATTGGACAGTGAACAGTCAAACACCTCCTCAGCTTAATGGACTCTTCCTGGCAATAGTGGCAGTGATTATTTAAGCTGTTATAGTGGGTTCATTTGAGAACTAGTAACTTCATGGTTAGGCTTGGCCAGTCAAACCAATTGTTGACTGTCTGACTGACTTCAATATGGCGCTGCGAACAGGATTCGACCTAGCTGGATGGGAAAAGCTGTTTATTGAGGCAGGCATATCTGTTGCCTCTGCCAAAACTTATGCCCAGACATTTTCTAGTGAAGAGATTGCAAGGTCCAGCTTGCATATGCTAGACCGTGCAATGCTTAAGGAACTGGGTATCAAGACTATGGGTGACATGCTCACTATACTAAAGCTAGCCAAGGATCCCCCAGTGACACTCCCATTATCAGCTAATTATGCAAGAACACCAACTGCAAAACTTCCTCAACTCAGTTCGGAAATGAACCCACTATAACAGCTTAAATAATCACTGCCACTGTTGCCAGGAAGAGTCCATTAAGCTGAGGAGGTGTTTGACTGTTCCACTGTCCAATAGTTAACAATCTGTAACAGTCATTTCCAGACTGCAGGTTCAATCCTGGCTAAAGGTGAAAGTAACACAGAATAACAATTAACAGAATAACAATTAACAGAATAACAATTAACAGTATTCTACATCTCACATTGGCCAGTCAAACCAATTGTTGACTGTCTAACTGACTGACTTCAATACATACTATAATATAATACAGATATAATACATAATATAGATAACCTTTTTTGACATTGTCCACACGATACCCTGCTTAAAAAATTGACTTTGTGTCACATCCTGCTTGTGACAGAAGGGTTTGGTAAATAGATACTTTGAAAGGAATTAAAGCATCGCTAATCTAAGTAGGCTACATTTTTCTTAATTCTAAATGGTAAAACCCCAAAAACAAATCTGGAGACGGAATACCTAAGGTGGTGTGATGCTGAACTTCAGCACTACCCAACAACTCCTGTGACACTACCGCTGCTAAACTGCATTGGTTTCTTACATTTCCTTTGGATCACAGCAGCTGTGTGGAGAGGGGGGATTTTCTGCTTGGACAACAGCTCATCCTCCATATCAACCAGCACAGGCTATGTAATTCCAATCAAAAAAAAAAGAAATTGGATACTATGCCATCTTCTTTAGTAGATGGAAGGACGTCAATGACAACCAACAAAATGGTTGAATCTTTTCTGGACAGGCCTTGTATCGTAGATATCGACTTGATATTATTTGATTTTGTCACTGGGTACAACAAAAAGGTTGTCTTTTTATTGGCTGATACCTATGTAATATACACACATGAACAAGTGATATGAAAAATCTGCTGTTTGTGATTGTAAACACTTTTACTCTGCTTCTCTTTTTCTTTCCCTCCTTCCCCCTCTCTCTCCTTTTTTCCTCCCTCCCCCCTCTTCTCTCTCTCTCTCATTCTCCTTTTTTCCTCCCTCCCTCTCTCTCTCTCGTTCTCCTTTTTCCCTCCTTCCCTCCCTCTCTTTTCCCTCCCTCTCCTCCTTTTTCTTTCCCACCCTCTCCCTCTCTCTTTTCCCTCCCTCCCCTCTTTTCCCTCCCCTCTTTTTCCCTCCCCCTCTTTTTTCCCTCCCCCTCTTTTTCTTTCCTCTCCCCTCTCTTTTTCCTTCTTTTTTCCCTCTCTCTCTCCTTTTTTCCACCCTCTCTCTCTTTTTCTTTCCCTCTCCTCCTCTCTCTCTCCTGTTTCCCTTAAAAAAAATCCCTGATTTCAGGTATGTTATTGATTTATTGATCTGTTCCTTCTATTGATCTTGGAGAAATCATATTAGGTCTTTCCCTCCTGTCTAAACGCATGAGAAGAAATGCATCTTTGGTTGTTGGTTGGGGTTTACAGCATGTCAATCCATTGAATTATTTTATGCCAAAATATACAAAGTGGGATCAAAAAGTTTTCAGTTTTTAATTTTGGAAATTTTTTAAAAAAGTTGTAATTATGAACTTTTGTTTAGTAAGTTAGGGTTTCCCAGAAAAAACAGAACCTACAAATTTTGTAATAAAATTGTTAGTTTTATCTAGGGGGGTTTAGGGTTAGTTTAATGGGAAAATAGATAAATAATTTGGGTTCTGTTTTTTTCTGGGTCAACCTGTACAGAAAAAAACAGAACCCTAACCCTAAACCCAACCCCAACCTCTAACCCTAAACCCCCCCCCTAGATAAAATTAAGTTTTATTACAAAATTTGTGGGTTCTGTTTTTTCTGGACACCCTAATTTACTAAACAAAAGTTCATAATTACCAAAAAAGTTATGATTAAAATGGAATATAAGGAAATATAATTAAAATAGATTAAATTATATGAGTCAGAGTTGACCTTTTGGAAGTGTGGAGACACCCGCCATCGTCATTCATCCCAAATCCACTCTTAAAAGTAATATAATGGTGAAGATTCATACCATATCAAAAGAGGAATTTCCAAGGTGCATCAACCAATAGAAAACTCACTGGAGTAAGTGTGTTGAAGTAATTTTAGTTGTCATGGGTCCTACTCCTTCAAACTGGGTCATTTCTCCATCTCTTTACATGCCTATTTTTCAGTTTCAGACTTTGGTAGACATATCCAAGTCATAGTGATAATCTGCATTCACACCAAAGTCACCACTGTTGAACTAGCCAAACCGAACTCAATCCCATGTGGTGTAATGGTTAGCAATCTAGATTAGCAGACCAGTGATTTTGATTCTAACTGGGTGCCCCACACTTCTGGCCTTGTGCCACATCTAAGCTATATCCAGTTTTTTGGACATGCAACACTCCACTTTGGCCCTTACTTAGACTAGACGGTCGGTCGGAGAGACCCCCTCCAATCTAACTGGTCATGTCAAGCCCTAGCCCCTGTAGGACTGCTCCAAGCCTATTGCCCTTATAGCAAGACCCAACCATTTTTATCATATCGGCAGTGCCGAGGGTCATAATGTCCTGGGTATGATGTTAAACTCTATCTGATTGTGAGGTTCCAGTTCTGGACGTCTGGAATACCCCTTCATCATCATTACTCCCAGGTCCACTCTGACTCAGAGTGGTAGTTGTGTTAGGGTCCCATGTATGGGTTAAATAGAAAAGATGTATTTAAAACAAATTGAGTACACATCAAGAATGAATAAAACAAAAACTTTTTCAGTATAAAATGACCCAATAAAGGTTGACATGCCGTAAAAACCAACCAATCAACCACACCCCATAAATCTGCCAGTTAATGGCGGCCACATTCTTTTTCAGTTAAAAGCTGACATGTCAAGAAAATTCATTTTATGGGAACTAATTCGTTTTGTTCACCACGATATTTCGAGAAAAAAAATCAATGTTTCATTCATTGTTCATTTCTGTCCAGTCTTGATAAATACAACTTCAGTCTTGATACTTTTTGAACACATCTCATATTGAAAGAGATACATTTTTTTTTAAAGAGATGGTATATATTTTGTTTACTGACTCTACCCAACTTGTCCTTAGTTTTAGTTGTCATCCTCAAGCGTAGAATCAATAATTTTAATCGACTGTCACAAAGAATTGATTCAGTAAATGATAATCAAATTAATTAACTGATTAAAGTTTCAGATATGAATATTAGATAAAGCTGTAAATCCATAACTTTCTTTATCTTTGTTTCACAAACATAAATCCAACGGTCATAAAGACTTGTTGCGTTAATAGAACGGATATCCATGACAATCTTTTGCCAACCGTCCCTATCATTCATCGCTCTCAGGAGATCCTCTGTGCATCATCCAGTATCCACACAGAGTTCGTTAATGTAGGTTTTTTAGGATAGCTCATATTAGCATGCTTATGTTCTTGTTTCCATAGGAGAACATCACTTGTAAGTTTGTCCTTGCTTCTCTAGCAGTGCCCAGCGTGTCTTGTTTTGTTACTCAGATGGTTTGTGTGATAGGAGGCAAGTGGCTGTACAGCTATTTTCTTGGAGGGTGTTTCTAAGATTTGTTTAATATCGTTGCAGCATTCTCATGCACAACTACATTATATTTAACTTTTTATAAATTTGGCTCAAGTGACTGAGATTTATTTATCTATATTTTAACACACACACATATATATATATATAATATATATATATATATATATATATATATGAATATATTTTTAAAAATGGACTCTCTCGTCGATTTTCGACGCATGAGTGTTCATCCAGTGAACAAACAACACAGTGATTTGTTTAGTGGTGAAGGCTTGTGTAGGACCATTCCACACTTTTTGGCACAGTCGATAGGAAAGAATTGGTGCATCAAGGAATGCCACAAACCCAATCAACGACTGACATCAGGAATTTTGAATTCAGAGTTATCCCTCTCCTAGACTGGTTACCTACCCAAGGTTAAATAGCCCAGTCTGCCCTACTATTTAACCTATAGCTGGAGGGAGAATATATGGATTCATACCTTTCCCAAGGGTATTAGCGCTATGTGAAATGCCAACAGCTTCGTCTAGGAATTGAACTCGAACCAATGAGTCAACTCTAACCACTAGCCCACGTGCCTCCATTATATATACATATATACATATATATATATATATATATATATATATATATATATATATATATATAGAGAGAGAGAGAGAGATATGTATATATATTGATATACATTTCATTGTATATGTATATATATGTGCATAATAGGTATATGTTTAAAAAATATCTTTTTTATAAGAAAAAGAAAGAAGTTTCTTATTTAGGAAAATCCGTTTCTTTTCGAGTCATGCCACAGCAGAAAGCAAGGTCGACAAAAATCGAATATTCAAAGCAGTTTAAACTTTTTGGTTATGGCCTGCAAGGGGTTTATAAGGCGGATAGGTAACCTTTGAAGAAAAAGGGGGAAGAAAAAGAGAGGGAGAGAGCAGGAGGAGGAGGAGGAGAAAATTCCTTGAAAGGGACCAATCAACTCTCAATTGTGTATATATGGACATTGGTAGGCAGGCTGGATCATTGATTGTATCCATCTAAAGTTGTTCAGGTGCGGGGACACAGGTGGCAAAGATTGCAATAAGAGTCAAGGATGTTCTATATCTATCAGGAAAGAGAGGAAGGAAAAAAAGAGAAAGAGGGTGGAAAAAAAGGAGAGAGAGAGGAAGGAGAGAGGAAGGAAGGAGAAAGAGAGGAGAGGGGAAAAGAAGGAAGGAGGGAAAGAAAAGGAGAAAAAGAGGGAGAAAGAGAGTGTGTGAGAAAGAAAGAGAGAGAAATAGTGGGCGAAAGATAGAGAGATAGAGTAAAGAGAGAGGGAGTAGGAGAGAAAGAAAAAGAGAGGGAGAGAGTGTAAGAAAGAAGAGAGAGAGAGAGAGAAAGAAAAAGAGAGAGTGTAAGAGAAGAGAGAGAGAGAGAGAGAGAGAGATAATGGTAGCATCAGTGGGTTTATTGTTTGGCAATAGGTTCTCCAGATCTTTGGGTGCCGATTGATTTGCTGGAAACATAGCGCATGATTGCATGATCAAGGGTGCTGCAATCTGTGCGCTGAACATTGTTGGCTGCACCACTGCAACCGACCGCCCCCCCCACCTCTCATAAAATCAGCCTCTGTGCTCTGAAGGGATCTGAAATTAAAAGGGAGGTCAGAAACTGCATAGAGAGACCCGCTATTGCAAAGATATTTAGAAAATACAACCTGAGGCTAAAAAATAAAAGGATTCTCAGACATTATGGTTTCCATATTGGAGAAAGAAGAGACCAGGGTAGAAACAACTTGATATGTTAACTAGAAGCAGCTACCCGGCGTCACCTGAGTAAAGTGGGGATTTTAAAAAAAGTTAGCCTCACAGATCTGGTCCGGTAAGGCGTCAAAAAAAAATGTACAGACTGAAAAGAAATATAAGTGTTTCCAATTTAAAATATTCAATGTAAACAAAAATAAAATCCAAGCAGTTACTATTTGAATTTTATTTTTCGATTATCTTCACAAATATAAATTAAATCTCCATTATTTCTGCTCAAAAAGCAAGATCTGATAATAGTTGTTTTATTTTCATAGTTTCCTCTGGACATACATACACACAACTACCCTTTATATATGTATAGATATATGATTGATTTTAATGGCATGTTGACCTGTGTAGGGTTATTTCATGCCTAGACATTAAGGAATTGCATGTATGTATTTACCAATCCCTTCATACAAGCAAGATGTGTATAAGGTCAATTTTTAAGCAGAGTTTAACTGGTTTGAATTCAGAGGTTTCCTCTTAAATCAGTTGCCATACCAAGGTTAAAGATCTTAGTTTTTCCTACTATTTACCCATAGCTAGAGGGAGAATAATTTGATTTGTACCTTTCCTAAAGACATTAGTGAAATGCAAACAGCTTTGTCCAGGATTTGAACTCGGTTCACTTTTTTTATAAAATTTCTATCAAATACAAATAATTTGCACACAGTTGTATGATTTCAAGTATTTCTATCTAATACTAGTATTCTATTCATAATTATATGGTTTGAAGTAATTATCTCTATTTAATAATGATCAGTTATTTGCACAGTTATATAGTTTCAAGTAACTAATAATAATAATCTTCAGTAAACAATCATAGTAGCCCTGTCGGCTGAAGCTTTAGAATACAGCCACCGCACCTCTGCAAAATGGGTAAGCCTCCTCCTCCAATGGAACCACCTGTTGGCTGTGGGTGGCAACCCATGATGCTTAAGGATGGAATCCTGGTGGCTGAACAGTCCATGACATGCAACACCCCACTTTGGCCCTTACTCTGGATTCCGGGTTCAATCCTGAGTAGCGGCAGTAACATAGAAAAATAATTAACACAATTCCTACCCCAGCTATGGTTAGCAGAATGAGAACAGAATACCCCCGTGGACTGAATAAAGGGTTAAGTTCAAAGTTCCGTGATGGCTCCCGATTACGACAAGAAAGTTCCCGAGTCCGAAAAGAAGGTTCCTGAGTCCGACAAGAAATACCTGAAGAAGGCCGGAGGGTATATCAGCCGAAACATTGTACAAATAACAATAAAGATGAGGACAATAGTCCAAATAACGCAGATAATACTAATCATCAAGCTTCATCTCAAACATTCTTTGGCATTGTTGTTAACTATTTAATAAAGCTCAAATGTGATGATCTATGTCTATTAGACATTCTCCTTTCTTCATCTGGGATGTTTTTAATCTCTATTGTTGATAACAATATACTGATTGGACAAAGACCAGATCTTAATATTTCTAAAGTTTATCATACCATGAACTATTTCTATCTCTCAGGTAAGATACGGTGTGGAGATCTTGTTCAGCACTCAAACCAATGCTCTGTTTTCTGGTTTTTGGTTTTAAAATAAGTCATTCTTCAATTATTCCTGATAAAGTGACGTTGATCTCCGGGCCAAACCAATAAACGGTGTTGCACTGGCACCATAAGTGTCTTGAAGTATGTCTGCAGGTAGAGAAAGAGATTAAGTTTGGCCAAAGTTGTGTTATTGATGAAATCAGTGATTATTATTATTATTATTATTGTGGGCTTCAGAGAAAAGACGAGAGGAAATAATAATAATAATTATGTGACTCTCATCGATGAGAGGAAGTCCATTTTTTATGATTGTCATTTATTATCTTGTATGTGAAATATTGCCACTGGAGTTAATCGGAGGATAAGTAAAATGATGACTTCAAATACGCAGACAGTTTTATGTATGGAGAGAGAAATAATGAGAGTGGGAGAGAGAAAGAGTGAGTGGGAGAGAAATAATGAGAGTGGGAGAGAGAAATAGTGAGTGAATGAGAGAGAAATAATGAGTGGGAGAGAGAGAGAGAAATAATGAGAGTGGGAGAGAGAAAGAGTGAGTGAGTGAGAGAGAAAGAGTGAGTGAGTGAGAAATAATGAGAGTGGGAGAGAGAAAGAGTGAGAGTGGGAGAGAGAAAGAGTGAGTGATGAGAGAGAATAATGAGAATGGGAGAGAGAAAGAGTGAGTGAGTGAGAGAGAAATAATGAGAATGGAGAGAGAAAGAGTGAGTGAGTGAGAGATAAATAATGAGTGGGAGAGAGAGAGTAAGTGAGAGAGAAATAATGAGAGAGAGAGAGAGAGAAAGAGAAATGAAGGAGACGATATGCAGACATTGTGGCTGGTGTTTGTGAGTACAAATCTAATTTTATGAGTGTATGTTATAAAAGTAAGCTACATTTTCTCTATCTCTTCTCTCAGTCAGTCTGTGTGGGTATGAATGTATATGTATACATATGCGTGGACATGGAGTCAACGGCACCTGGTTACTGACAGTTTTTCACCTGTGCTATCTTTAGACCAAGTATACTTGGTCTGAAGATCACATAGGTGAGAATCTGTGTGGTCACCCAATTAAATATTGAAAAGACTCATCACTGCTTAACTTCGGTGATCTAGTGGGAACCAATCCTTTCAGTTGGACTTGACTGTAATTTGAAGAGTGAGTGAAAATCCAGTTGGCTAGATTTTCTGTCATGGGAAAGTAAAAAGTAAATCGTTGGGGTGGCTTAAAGTCAGTATCAGCCAATCAGCAAGGGAGTCTATCCCCTTTTCACTAGCGCTAGACCACAGAGATTGTTTTTGCATCTGAGGTGGAGTGCCACACCTACCATCAGCTCCTTACTTTACCGCACAGATCCCTGTGCTACTCATACGCTTGAGTTGGCAAGGCCGGTATAGAACTAGGAACCTTTTGGTTTCTAGCGAACGCTCTACCAACTGTGCTAACCCGGCCCATAGGCTGCCAATTCAGTTTATTATTAGCAAACAACATTGTTGAAACTATTTGTACATTCTTTATTAACCTATGAAACAAATCAGTTTATATAATATTGGGTCGAGTCAAAAGTTTTGCAATATTTTGATAACTTATATGCTTTTCCCAAGGTCATGAAGATGCCAAGCTCGCCTGATACTCTCCGAGTGCTACTTGCTAGATATGGCTTGGAGCAAGGTCTTGAAATCTAGTTTTTGGCCTACTTATGTTGCCTGATCATCGAGGTTCTTGCAAAAACTTCTTTTAACCATCCAGTTACTGTACTGTGATCAACTATGCCTTCAATAAAAAAGTAAAGTCACCGGGGTGGCCTAATGTCAGTATCAGCTGGACAGCGAGGCAGTCTATCCCTTTTCACTAGCGATAGACCAGGGAAATTGTTTTTTAGCATCTGGGTGGAGCACCTCACCTACCATCAGCTCCTCACTTTACCATACCAATCCCTGTGCTACTCATACACTGAGTTGGTGAGGGCAGGTATCAAACCAGGAACCTTACGATTCCTAGCCGAACACTCTACCGACTGAGCTAATCCGGCCCTACAGATTCGCAAATATGCAAATCTTTTGAGTCCGCTTAGTAATTAGATAAAAAAAAAAATATGGACAATGTTTATTGAAAGGGATAAGGGAATGAATGAGAAGATACAGGCAAAGAATTACAGAAGAGAATGAAATAATGGAATTTTCACTAATCCAGCTCATCTTAAATTTATTCTCTTGAGAAACATTGTGTGAAAAAGTTTCAAATAAAAAGATCTCTTTTGGTTGTATGTTCAGTCTGTAGTTTTCAAAGAAAAGAAAGAAAAAAAAAAGAAAGAAAAAAAGTGCTGAAAACTTTAGCACACACCTCATAAAGTTAGCAAAGAGAGCAGAATGATGTTGAATGATGGAATGAAGATACCCCCCTCTCTCTCTCTCTCTCTCTCTCTCTCTTTCTCTCTCCCCCCTTGCGTGTGTCTCTCCTTCTCTCTCTTTCAAGATAGAAGAACATTGTTTTAACAGGATATTGTATTTTTCTGGGGTCAATAACTCCCGATCTCATTCCATTCAAGATTCATTTAGTGTGAAATCATACATGTTTTAATTTAGACCAGGGAATTATGGGTAATTTTAATTCAGTGTTTTGGCTTTTTTTTCCCTTTTTTTTCACACCTTCTTTTGTTTCTGCTTGATTCTTTCTTTCACTGGGGTTTGCTTGAGACCCATGGATCTGAGAAATATAAAAGTCCCCTCCCCCATTATTTTTTTGTTGCATTCCTTTTTTCCTCGTTTGTTTAGATTCTCCCCCCTTTCCATTGATTGCCAAGAGATGATTTCCTCTAATCATGGGGAAGGGCAAAATGGCTGTTTGTCTGTGAGAAGTTGTCACAGGATATTCCATGTTGGATACATCATAGACGCACATGGTGTAATGGATAATGGAGAGAAAAAAATGGACTCACTGATCAGAGTTCAAGTTCTGGACTAGGCTGCTGGTATTTCACTTTGTGTTAATGCCCTTGGAAAAGGCATTAATTCATATTAGTTTAAACTAGCAGGATCTGTGGATATACCATGATATGATAATTTAATTATTATTACAGTATTTGATATGTTTACTTAAGAGCTATTGCTAAATAGTTCAATATGTAAAGTCGTCATCAGCCAATCAGCGAGGGAGTCTATCCCCTTTTCAATAGCGCTAGACTAAGGAATTGTTTTGGCGTCTGAGGTGGTGCGCCACACCTACCATCAGCTCCTTACTTTACCGCACAGATCCCTATGCTACTCATACGCTGAGTTGGCGAGGACCGGTATCGAACTAGGAACCTTGTGGTTTCTAGCCGAACGCTCTACCGACTGAGAAAAAGTATAATAATCTTTCACTCTCTCTCTCTCACTCTTTTTTTAACTTTCTTTACTTTTTTCATCTTTTCATCATGTTCAATTGAAATAGATTAACAATATTGCTTCCACGCATTCACCCCCTCTATCTTTCCCATAATCTAATTTATTTTTTCTTATTATTTTTTTCTGTAAACATGTCCTTTTTCTTCCTTTCTTTCTTTATTATAAAAACGAAATGGTCCATTATTTCACTGAGGTGATGACACTCATAAGAAATAAGAATTCAATGGATAAGCAAACCAGATAATCAGGATTTCTATTTTTGCATTTCATCTTGAATGATTTGGACGGTCTCATTTTTAACTAGAGGGTGTTGCAAGATGATAACAGTCAGAAGATTAAGGAACAAGAGTATTAATATATAGATAGAAATACTTGAAACTTACAGTGTACAAATCATTTGTATTAAGACTAATTACTTGAAGCTATACTTGTTTACGAAGAATTATTATCATCATGAAAACATATCATAGGTGTTAGATAGGAATATTTGAAACCATATGTGAAAACAAATGATTATTATTAAATAGATGTAGTTACTTTAAACCATATAATTGTGTACAAATTATTTTTTATTAAGAATAGTTTCTTGAGGCTATATTTGCTTGCAAGTGATTGTTATTAGTTACTTGAAAACATATAATTGCTTGAAATACTTGAAATCATATAATTATTAGTGTTAGGAAGGAATACTTGAAACTATATAACTGTGTACAAACAAATGATTATTATTAAATAGTAATAGTTACTTGAAATCATATAATTGCTTTCAAATGATTAATATCCGGTAGGAATATGAGAAAACTTATTACTATATGCAAATTATTAATATTAAATAGGAATACTTGAAATAATATAATTGTATGCAAATTATTTACTATCAGATAGGAGTATATAAAACCTTATTAGTGTATGCAAATTATCAATATTAAATAGGAATAATTGAAACCATATAATTGTGTGCAAATTATTTGTATTAAGAATAGTTTCCTGAAGTTGTAATTGCAGATTATTATCATTATTAGTTACTTGTGAATTTGAATTTCTTTCAGAAAAAAAAAATATATATATATATAGTTAAAAATTAATGGTAAAATGAATGAATGGATGAAATAAAAAGGAATGAAATGAGGGGGATAAATGAAAAATCCTTTCCAAGGGACCCCTTCTCAAAAGTATTAAAACACTTTTTGAGAGTGGGGTCCCTGATAGAAAGTTTTCCTCATCTATTATTAGACTCCTTTGAAGCATAAAGTTAATATAATTATTCTATAAGTTATTGGAGAAGATAGAATCCGTCTCTTACCTTTTTGAAAAATCTGTTGAGAATGGGTTTGAATATATATATATATATATATATATATATATATATATATATATATATATATAATCTTGTCTGGTTAACTTCTGGTGAATATTGCTACATTGTAACTATCTTGAATTCAAAATAAAAACGGTCAAATAGAAGAATTTACTTAGCTTTTTTTTTACAGTTGATATATATATATATATATATATATATTAATAAGTCATCCACAGACACGTGTTTCGGCATATCATGCCTCTTCAGTGTGGCTAGACACAACTATCCTTGGGTAGGGTTCGAACTCAGACTGACCATATGGTAGTCCGATATCTTATCCCCTCGCCCACTGACAGCTGATGCGGGGACTGGTGTTTTTAAACTATTAAATACATATGAATGTATGTATCATTCGGTCACTGAGAGATCAAATTTCTGAAGAAATGATCATTGCTTATTTGCTTAGTAGTGAGAGTTAATTTAAATTACCAATTAGAGAGCTCATTACCAAATTTATGGGAGCATATATATTAATAAGTCATCCACACACGTATTTCGGCATATCATGCCTCTTCAGTGTGGCTAGACACAACTATCCTTGGGTAGGGTTCGAACTCAGACTAATTTAAATGCAAATTAGAAAATGTTGCAAGTACTTGGCACCACTACAACTGAGTAAGTGTACAACACAGAAAAATATAAAATTATGAACACAAAGTAATAGACTTTGTGTTATGCACTATCATATCATGGAAAAGTGTATTATATATATATATATATATATACACACACACATAGAGCATATAATATGCATGCTTTGCAAAGGTATTTGGATGATAACCACTCAGTGCAATTCTTCCAAGCTCCATAGTTATTGATTTCAAAGTTGAGTAGATAACCCTCTAGTCATAATACCACCGAATTGGACGCTGTGTGATATTGGCATAGGATTGTTTTAAAGCTAAATGTGTGTCATAGGCCAGGAACTGTGGTATATTTGGGGCTAGTTTAGCTCAGTCGGTAGGGCATCCACCTAAGAATCGCAAGGTTCTGGGTTTGATACTGGTCTCCAGTAACTAAGCACATGATTAGCACAATTTGGATTGTTTGATCTGTGCTGTAAAATAAAGAAAAAAAATGATAGAGGATAGAAAGAGAGAGGGGGGGCGGGGGAAGGAATAAAAATAATGAAATAGTGAAAGACATAGAAAAAAATTCCAAGGTCCGTAGCTGTCGATTTCAAACTTGTGTAGATAACCCTCTAGTCATAATATCAGAAAATGGGATACTGTATGATATTGACATAAAATTGTTTTAATTATGTTAGAATTATATATATATATATATATATATATATATATATAAAATTTCATAGATAGAGGAATCACATAATTGATATTGATAATTGAATTATATTACCATGACTAGACAACTCGGCAAACACCATGGGCGACATCCAGAGCTCTGGACAGCTGTTTCGACCTCTTTTGGTCTCTATGGAAGGGTTGTTAAATATATATATATATATATATATATATATATTTACCAACCCTTCCATACAAGCAGGATGCAACTCAAAGTAACTTTCTTAAACAATTTCTTAATTGTTTAACAGGTTTGAATTCAGAGTTTTACCTCTCCTAGACTAGTTACCTAACCAAGGTTAAAGAATCCAGTCTGCTCTACTATTTACCCATAGCTCTGTTCTTTGAGCCACTTCTTCACTACAGATTTCACTTCCTCCATACTCACCAGATTTAGCACCTTATAGACTATCATCTTTGATAATGTGGCAGTCAACAGAATTTTATGGGGCAGGGATATATACTCTCATTTAAAGGTGGAACATTGCTATTGAGAGAAACTATGTGGTGAAGTAGGTATATGATCCACAGAGGACCAGCTTCAATTTGATGTATTATACATGTTCCTGTGTTGGTAATTATACCTGTCCCTAAACAAAATGGCATTACTTTTTGACTCACCCTCGTATAAATAAAGTAGAGTTGGCAGAGTGACCTATTGTTGGTATCAGCTGGACAGCGAGGGAGTCTATCTTTTTTATTGCTAGACCAGGGAGATTGTTTTTGCATTTGAGGTTGAGTGCCACTTCTACCATCAGCTCCTCAATTTAAGGCACAAATCCAAGCTGTATGAGTAATATGGTTTGGATTTGGTTTAGCTCAATTATTAGAACATCATCCCAAGAACAGAAACTGGTATTGAACCTGGAACCTTCTGGTTCCTGGGATAATGTTCTAAGAATTGAGCAAAACCAGCCAATAAAATTTTTGGCAGGAAGTTTGTAAGTTTATTAGAATTTATCGATAAATTCGTTTTCATAAGAGTTGCTACTAACAAATCTGTCCTCAAAGTTTTTAACGAATAAACATGGAGGACTGCCTACCCCAAGGCTTTTTTTGTTCTGCTCTGTTTCAATTACGACATCCGGTTGATAGGATGACATCTTGTTTAGTCTGCCCGAGGAAGAAGAAGTTAGAGACTCTGCCTTTTTATTCCAAAGAGTGGATTAGAGGTGCCAATTTCATTTCCAAGTAGGCTAGGATTTTCTTGGAGTAACCATTGGAAAGGAAACCATCCCAGAGGCAAAAGAAGAAAAAAAAAAAAATGATTTCATTTTCCAGGATGAAAATTACCGTATTTTATGGAGTAAGCTCCTGACACATGGACACACCTAAAATTTGAGAAACATTAAACAGGGTCTTTTTTTTTTTTTTTTAATTTTATGTCAAGGTATGTGTAGAGTGAATATGGTTTCCATGCCAAAAATAAAATAATGATGGTTGGAAAAAATCTTTGAGAAAACAAAAGATAGGGTGATAGAACTTGGTTGTTTCATGAGTCTCAAGATCTGTGTTTGGATATGGGCTAGGTTTTATGGAAGACCAACAGATTTCCATGCAGCAAATCTCCCACCCACTTTCCATACACTCTGTCAGCAGGACTTAGAATACATTGACTTTAGCCCCTACAAGAGGTTTCCTGTGTATGAGACTAAATGGCATCTGATAGCGAGGCTCCAGTTCTAAGGATTGTGGATTACCACTTTATTGCCATTACTCCCAGTCCAGTCTGACATAGAATGGTAGTACCTGTTAGGGTCCCATCTATTAGTCAATTAGATCTGTTTAAGAATTATTCAGCTTCAAAAAGACTGTTATAATTCAGAGTGAAAATTAATGTAAGCCTTGTCTTATTTTGGGGGAAACATAGCACTAATGAAAAGGGTATAGACTTCCTTGCTGTCTGGCTTATACCAACAATAGACCACTCTGCTTACTTACTTTTTTTATATTGGTAAATGCAGCTTCAGTTTTGATACTTTTTGAATACTCATATTTTACTTGAAAAATTTATTCTTTATTTCATTAGAGCTATTTTGTTGATTTAAAAAAAATTTAGCAGGTCTCATTTTTAATCAGAGGGTGTTTCAAGATCGTAATGGTTGTATAATTAAGGAACACGAGTATTAATATATAGATGTATTTCTGATGAAAAATAGAAAACCTAAAAATATAATCGCGTTTTTCTTTGAGCTTTCCCTTTAATCAAGAGACATCAAAAATGCACATTTCTAATCCAACTTTTGTTTCTCTCTTTTAATTATTATGTCATTAATTATTATGATATTTACTGTAATTACTGCATTTACATCAGATAAGAGTATCAATTAATATAAGTTCATTCTTTCCTGCGTATCGGTTACAAAATAACAAAATAGCTCTAAAATAAAAACCAAAAATTATTTTTTCAATTTCTCTGAATTTTTGGGATGAGGCTTGATAATTCATAAGTTATAACAGTTATAAACTAAACAGCCTCTAAAAACCAACAAACCAACCTTCACAAACACACACACACACACACACACACACACACACACACACACACACTAAACTTAGTAATTATCTACTAATGATTCTTCACTAATCAATCTTCAGAAATATTTTTTATTTTTTTCATTCTTAATATAAAAATCATTATAATATTAAAATATTATAAAAAGTTGGCAGAGTGGCCTATTGATGGTCTTGTGGGGGTTAATAAAAGTAAAAATAAATAAAACAAAATTAAATAAAATAAATAAATAAAAAAGACACAAAAATAACAATCACCCAGAGAGCTTAGGACAGGAAGAGCCCTCCGGGCATGCGCAGGGAAAACCCCAAATTCTTGGTGTCGAAAAGTTCTCTAGGATGCTTGGACTTGAAGACTTTGGAGAGGTAACACCTATCGAATTGTTCTGGAAATATATCCCCTCAACGAAATAGTGTGAACCCGATAATAAAGGTCTAACTCTAAAGTCATCCCTGTCTCTGTTCCTTTCCTTCTCTCCATTAAATTCTATTTCAGCTCACCAGCCCACACAAAGTAAGTAATACTTTTATTAGGGGATAGTATACAAGACAAATGAATCAAGACTTATTCCCATAGTATCAGCCGAACAGTGAGAGAATCTATCTCTTTTTGCTAATACTAGTCAAGCGTTTTGCTGAGATGGAGCACCAGACCTACCATCAGCTCTCTATTTTACTGCACAGATCAGATTACCCAATCTTTGCTACTCATGCGCTGAGTTGTCATACACCAGTAATGAAGCCCTTTTTAATGTCTGAAGAAGTGCACATTTTTGCTCATATCTGTTTTACAACCATTAAATCCAAGCCTTACCAGGCATGAGTAATTCAACTAGTTTTTAATAATCCAAAAGAAAGACATATTTTCATGGCCTCAGATAAGTGCTAATGCATTTACAATTTTTCCAAATATATTCCTGCATGGTCTAGTGTACAATTTCATCCCCTGCGTGTAAAATTCCCGAGATATCTTTTCTATTTAAGACGATCCCCACTTTACTATGCATTGAAGATGGATCAGTTTTCAATATGTGCAGCGCATCATATTACCACTTGGAGGATTTTAGAAAGTACAATCGCCCGTGGATTTAGAAATCTTTGACCACTTAAGAGTAAGAGATAAAGAGTAGGTTTCTCTTATAAAACAATATTGAAACATCTTGAGAAAACCATTTTCATGCAATAGAAAGTGCTGTGTTATTTCCGAGTCTTGAGCCACGTTCACACTCTATCTTTTATTAGTAAACTAAGCCCTGTTGGCAGGGCTGTTATGATTCTGGTCACAATCTTAGATGTTTAGTTCCCCTGTTGGTAAATCCAGTGGTAGAAAAGAGTGTAGTTTCGGTAGATACTCCTTGTTGCAGAAAGTCTGTTGTATTCATAGAAATCCTAGGTATAAAAAAATGCAGATTCAGTAGATACTCCTTGTCTTAGAAAGTCTGTAGTATTCCTTGAAATCCTTGGTAGAAAAAAACCCCGTAGTTTCCAGTAGATACTCCTTGTCTTAAAAGTCTGTAGTATTCCTTGAAATCCTTGGTAGAAAAAAACCCCGTAGTTTCAGTAGATACTCCTTGTTGCAGAAAGTCTGTAGTATTCCTTGAAATCTTGTAGAAAAAAACCCCGTAGTTTCAGTAGTATTCAAGGAGTATCTACTGAAAACTACGGGTTTTTCTACAAGGATTTCAAGGAAAATACTACAGACTTTCTAACTTTGTTGCAGAAAGTCTGTTGTATTCATTGAAATCCTTGGTAGAAAAAAATGTAGTTTCAGTAGATACTCCTTGTTTTAGAAAGTCTGTAGTATTCCTTGAAATCCTTGGTAGAAAAAACCCGTAGTTTCAGTAGATACTCCTTGTTGCAGAAAGTCTTGTATTCCTTGAAATCCTTGTAGAAAAAAAGTAGTTTAGATAAGAAAGTCTGTAGTATTCCTTGAAATCCTTGGTAGAAAAACCCCGTAGTTTCAGGATACTCCTTGTTGCAGAAAGTCTGTTAGTATTCCTTGAAATCCTTGGTAAAAAAACCCTGTAGTTTCAGTAGATACTCCTTGTTGCAGAAAGTCTGTAGTATTCCTTGAAATCCTTGGTAGAAAAAACCCTGTAGTTTCAGTAGATACTCCTTGTTGCAGAAAGTCTGTAGTATTCCTTGAAATCCTTGGTAGAAAAAAATGTAGTTTCAGTAGATACTCCTTGTCTTAGAAAGTCTGTAGTATTCCTTGAAATCCTTGGTAGAAAAAACCCCGTAGTTTCAGTAGATACTCCTTGTTGCAGAAAGTCTGTAGTATCTTGAAATCCTTGGTAGAAAAAACCCTGTAGTTTCAGTAGATACTCCTTGTTGCAGAAAGTCTGTAGTATTCCTTGAAATCCTTGGTAGAAAAAACCCCGTAGTTTTAGTAGATACTCCTTGTTGCAGAAAGTCTGTTGTATTCATTGAAATCCTTGGTAGAAAAAAGTAGTTTCAGTAGATACTCCTTGTTGCAGAAAGTCTGTAGTATTCCTTGAAATCCTTGGTAGAAAAAAACCCCGTTTTCAGTAGAAACTCCTTGTTGCAGAAAGTCTGTAGTATTCCTTGAAATCCTTGGTAGAAAAAACCCCATAGTTTTAGTAGATACTCCTTGTTGCACAAAGTCTGTTGTATTCCTTGTAATCCTCCTCTGTAGGTCTTGATTTCAGAAAATTCAATTTGCAATTGATTTCAAGACAAATACCAATGACCTTAAATGCTTTCTATATTATTTCTGATTGGCTAATCTTTACTGGAAATGCATGCTGCTGATATTGGAAAAGATCATAAATATGAGTGGGAATTTTGTGTACATCTTATTCCACAAGATAATTCAACAAGGGCTAAGAACTTTGCTAACTGCATCTTCTGCCAAGGTGTGAGACCTTTAACACAAAGATGTGCCCTCTTTGAATAGACTAAAATATATATGAATAGACCGAGATAGATAGATATGAATAAATTGATAGATATAAAAAGACTGAAATAGATATGAATGGATTGGGATAGATAGATATGAATAAATTGATAGATATAAAGACATAGATGTGAACAGATTGAAAGATATGAATAGACTGAGATAGATAGATAGATAAATATGAACAAATTGATAGACAGATTTAAAGAACACATAGCTATTAACAGACTGAGACAGATAGATAGATATGACAAAGATATAAAAATATAGATATGAATAGATTCAGATAATAGATATGAGATATAAAAGATATAGATATGAATAGATTTAGATAGATAGATATGAACAAATGATAGATAGATATAGATATGAACAAATTAATAGATATAAAAGATATAGATATGAATAGATTTAGATAGATAGATATGAACAAATGATGATAGATAGAGACAGACTGAAATAGATAGAACAGACAGATAGCAAATTGATAGACAGCTTTAAAAAAACATGCTATGAAACTGAAATAGATATGAACAGACTGAGATAGATAGATATGAACAAATTGATAGATAGGTATAAAAAAGACGTAAATATGAACAGACTGAAATAGATATGAATGGACTGAGAGAGATAGATATAAAAAGATTTAGAGAGATATGAACAAATTGATATAAAAAGTACACATATATATATATATATATATATAAAGACTAAAATTTATATGAATAGACTGACCTTAATTTCTATAGTTAACTGATTTAATTTTGTACTTTAATTTTGTACTTTAATTTAGTATCAATATTGAAATTTGTGTAAAAGTTGGTTTCATTTGTTAAAACTAGCAGTGTTAATTTTTTTTCTTCCTTTTTGCATTTCATTAGATTCTATTCAAAACTTTTCCTTACTTTCACCTTTGTTCATTTTTATTAAGAGACAAATTTAATCTTGGAACTAATTGTGGCACACGATGTCACATTTAATTAATTATTAAAATAACGTTAAAAAAATTTTAAAGCAGAATTTTTTTGAAATGAACATGTAAAACTAATCAATGTAATGAATTTCATACGGCTTCTATCATTCGAATTCCCCCCCTCTCTCTCCTCTTTCTCCCTCTCTCTTTCCATCTGTCTCTCTTTCTCCCCCTCCCTCGACCTCTCTTTCCTCTTTCTCTCCCCCTCTATCTCTTCTCTCTCCTCCACCCTCTCTCTCTCATCATTCCATCACATTGAGTAAATCTGAAAAGTAAATTTTAATTTTAGTGTTTGTGTGATAATTTGAATTCATTTCAGATTCACATTCAGTATAAAATATAAAATACAGGTGGTTGACAAAAGAAATAGACGGGTTAAAATAATTATTAAAAAAAAGAATAACTTAAACTTTTGAATACCAGGTGGATGGTATTTCTGCAGAGGAAAAAGACCACCACAAACAAAGGGGTGTGTCTAGGGTATGACACTAATCTGCATTTTGTGATTAGGTCCCAGTTCTGGCACTCTGCCATTAGTCATAGTGTTATATAATGAATGGAGTAGCCTATTCATTTTGTATTGTAGTGTAGAATGTTTGAATTTAAAAGTTAGCATTTAATTCTGGAATACAGTGATTTTTCTTATAAAGTCATTTCCCAAACAGATCAGTCAGATCTCACTAGCCATACACGTATATTTGTTTACAATAAAATATAATAATGCTGTTACATAAAGAATGGGGTAGCCTTTTCATTTTGTAATGTAGTGTAGAATATTTAAATTCAAAAGTTGACATTCAATTCTGCAGAAGAGTCAAGGAAAGTTACAATAGGTTCAGATATGTATGACAGGCAGATGCTGACCCTTGATTGACCTGGTTAGTTTAGGTCACATGACTGAAATCAGTGGGAAACTTGAGTTAAGTGCTCTATAGAGTTAGTAAAAAAAGAAGAAGAAATCAAGGCTGCTGTAAATAATTATTTTTGTTCTACTTTTCATTAGATTATTTTTTATATAACCCTCTCATCGTAATTGCAAATTCATTGTAAGGGCACATCTGTGGAGTCAGAATTGGAAGCAATTGAGGGGTCATTGGAATCATGGTCTGAGTCAATAAAACTGTTACGATTTTATGGCCATCCTTTAGGCTTCAAGCTAGAGCGCCTATCCAGTGGAAATCCTTCCTAAAGAATCCTTTGGTGCTCCTTAGTATTCTAAGTTCCTTCGTCAATGATTGCAAATGGACGTCTATCAGTATCAGTGATTAAGTAGTCAACTAGCCACGCATTATGACTGTTGATTAGTGGAAGAATAAACCATGTGACCCTGCCTAGTCTATAAATTTAAGTGGTGAATTATGGCACATCTTATATACCACAATATTCCAACAAAAACTATACCATCACTCAAGTTGAATTTACACTTGATATGGCCCTAGTTTAGTCTATAAAGTTATACAGTGCACTTTCTTCATAAATAGATTATAAAAAATTCATTTTTTGCATGTTTATTTGTAGGCCATAATCACTTAATTACATAAAGAGGGATTGAAGCTGCAAAAAATAGTCAGTCAAAGGTTTTGTGTTCCGACTCCATAGCCTTAGTACAGGGTGCACAGATACTACACTCTTTATAGATAGATTATAAAAATTAATTGTTTTACATGTTTATTTGTAGGCCATAATCACTTAATTACATAAAAAGGAATCGAAGGTGCCAAAAATAGCCAGTCTAAGATTTTGTGTTCTGACTCCATAGCCCTAGTTTTCATGAAGGAATGCATTGAAAATGTTTACTTGGACTTTAACCAGAGAACAACACTTTTCTTGACTACATTTGATATAGGAGATTGGTGACATTTTAGTGTAATTAAAAGCCAAATGAAAAATATCTCTGAGAACATCACCAAAAATGGATCCCAATTTTCTGGGATTAAGGTCTGGTGAATTGAATAACCACCTGCCACTTTTTATCTGAAAGGAATGAAGATCTTTACATTCTGTGCATGACTCCAAATGTGGTAGATACAATGCATTTCATTGGAAATTGAAGGTGCATGGTGTAATTGTTAGATGCAAAGGAAATGGACTTGTTGACCCGAGTGCAAGTCCTAGACAAGGCTGTTTGCATTTCTCATAGTGCTAATACCCTTAGGAAAGATATGCATCCAACTACTTTCCCTCCAACTATGGGTAAATAGTAGGGCAGAGTGAGCTCTTTAACTTTGGCTAGGTAACCTGTCTAGGAGAAGGAAAACTCTGAATTCAAACCTATTAAACTGTGCTCAAGAAATTGACTTTGTGTCACATCCTAGTCAAGCGGAATGGATGGTATATATATGTTCTATTTATATGTATCAATAAGTACGTAGCTCAAAATATCTATTTTCAACATAATCTCTTTCTTTATGTTATATAGTAAGGTCATGTGAGTATTAGGAGAGTCCATTGTCTAAGTACTTCAAGTGAGTTCTGCACAGAGTAATATGTGTGTTCTTAAATAGTGGCTAGAACCATCATGACTGTTGAGGTACGGGGAAGATGGGTTATTCCATTATATCACCCCTCCCTGAGCTAAATTCTTCCGTTGGAATTTAACTTTTAATATTTCTTCTTTTTTGGATTTGGACGTAGCCGTTTTACCGCTTTCTTTTGTCTTTTGTGATGCTTGTGGAATTTGCGGAGAATAAGAAGTTGATAGTGCAGGTGACACATCCACAGGTACTTTTTGGTTAATGGGAGGTGTGATCTCGATTGTGTCGTATAACACTTCCATAGGAAGCTCTATGTCATTATGCTCGATATTTTCCATATATCGTGGCCTGATTTGATTTACATGTCTTTTGTGATCAAATCGCTTTCCCTTGATTATGTAGCTCACTGTTATTAAATTGTCCAACATATGTTTGAAACTGATCATAACTTTAGTTTCAATGATGCCACAATATTAGCCCATATTCACAACAAAAGACTATGACAGATTTTTTAAACCTGTGCATTTCGCTTTTGCCCTCCCTTAATAATCGACATGGATTTTTTAACATATCACCGTTTCTAGCTAAAATAGTTTTAAATAACTACAAAATACCAGGCTTTATTTAATTATTTAGTTATCATTCCCACTTTGTTCCCTTTGTTCTCATAAAATCAGTCCATTAATACTTTTTTTGTCTTTTGTTGAATGCATTTCTTCAAGTTATGTCACACGTCATGACATCTTCGCGTGTGTGTATCGCGACTCGTCTTTCAAAAATATAACGCTGAACAAATACAGTTACACAAAAAAATTTTTTTAGAAAGATTTTTTATCTCCTGTTATCTATAAAAACATCCATTAATTTCTTCACCTTAATACATCCTGATGAAGGTTTAAAGAAACCGAAACGTTTAAGCGTCAATAAATAAATTCTTCTAATTTTTGGAACACTTGTTTTTTCAAATTTCTTTATATATATATATATATATATATATATATATATATAGGTATATATAAAAACAATTTTTTTTGTGATGAAACAAAGAAAATACAGTGCTCAATCACAAATTGTGAGAGCTAATATTTATTTAATTTGTTGAGTTTTTAAAGATAAATGTTTATTATAGACAGCTACCCAGGTTTCTTGCTAGGTCGCAATCATCAGGTTGTCAAATTAGATCCCATGGTGTTTATTGAAGATCTTTTCTTAATGTCACATTCTGGACCGCAAACATAGAAGGCAACTGACGTTGTTTGTGGTCCAGAATGTGACATTAAGAAAAGATCTTCAATAAACACCATGGGATCTAATTTGACAACCTGATGATTGCGACCTAGCAAGAAACCTGGGTAGCTGTCTATAATAAACATTTATCTTTAAAAACTCAACAAATTAAATAAATATATATATATATATATATATATATATATATATATATATATAAATATATAATGCATTTCTTCACCTGCAGGACCACTGTCAAACTAAAAAAAAAATGGCAGCTATGATTGTGTCTGACACAACGTAGTGGAAAATCTGAGAAGATCCCGTGCCTGCCTGGGAATAGTATAAGGTTCCATCATGAGAGTTGTATAGCAGACTTTAGGGATGAATCATTCAACTGTGAGTTTTATTTAGATGAAAACTCTTATTTACTTGGCTTTGCTTAGTTTGACATAGTGAGACAATCATGGGTCACTGAGGAAAAACTGAATTGAATTGAGTAGTTTTGCTCTGCAAGGCTAACTTCTCTCATTATTCACTCTTGTTATATTTTGATAAATGGGAAATAAATAGATTAAGATGTAGTAAAAAAATGTGTGTATGACAGTTTATATATATATGGGTACATGTACGTGTGTATATATACATTGTGTGTATATGTGTGCATATAAATAATTGTATATATATGTGTATACATAAGTGTATATACATGTGTATATATATGTGTGTATATACATATATGAATAAATATATGTGTGTATATATATATATGTGTAAATAAATTGGTATATATATGGACATATATATATATGTATATGTACATATAAATATATATGTGTGTATATATATATATATATGTACATGTTTACATAATTATGTGTGTGTGTGCATGCATGTGTATATATATATATATGTACATGTTTACATAATTATGTGTGTGTGTGCATGCATGTATATATAATATATATAATATATATATATGTGTATATATATATGCGGATGTATATGTATCAATTTGTGTATGTCTATATCTGTATGAATGTATTTATAAATTTGTGTGTGTGTGTATATATATATATATATATATATATATATACGTGTGTACAAATGTATATATAAATATGTCTATATATATGTGCGTGTATATGTGCATGTGTGTGTGTGTGTGTATATATATATATATATATATATATATAATTTCTTATTCCATAATGATTAATGTAGGTACACAGGTTTAAGAGAATACACCAACAATACTAGATATATCTACTTGCATGGATTCCCATCAACACACACACACACATATATATATATATCTCTATATATATATCTCAACATGTGTGTATGAGAAATAAAGGGAGAAAAGAGAGAAGTTGAGAACCCTAACTCAACATGCAATGCATTTGTTGTATTTCAAATTATGTTGAATTGGATTTCTTCCATAAAGAAAAATTATTAAAATGAATAGACAAAAAAAATAAATAAATAAAAGACAAAACAAACACAAAAAGAAAAAAAAGAAGCAAATTCTTTAGAATTTGGAATTGCTGGTGGCCATTTTGAATATCACATTGCCTCGATAAATCAATCAGGTGCTTAGAAAAATCGGTGAATTTCAGATCATTTTCCATACCTCATTATCAGTTCCTGTCTAACTGAAACTCTCTCTCTCTCTCTCTCGAAGCAAACCCTCATTATAGACATACACATAAAAAAAAAAAAAAAAAAAGAAGAAAATTCCCGTTCCTAAATATATATAGGAAGCACTTGTAATAATCTTACAAATGCAAGAGCAAACATGTGCACATTTGCAAAATATATTCTGAGAATAACAGGGATAAATCTTTATTTTCTCTGATGGTTGGTTGGTTGGTTTTTACAGCATGTTTCATTGTTGTAGAGTTTGGCAATAAATAATAGCTAATAATATTCATTTTGGTTTTATAATGATACACTTGGGATAATCTTACATTCTATTCAAATAAAGCAACCATATCACCTTTAGGCACCCCTTTTGCAATCTCGATTCATAAGGACATTTTTTTCATTTACACGGTCAAAATCCGGTTGTTTGTTAACAGACGATTTTTAGAGGGTTTTTTTTAAATTATAAAACTAACCCCTAACCCTAACCCTAACCCACAACCGAATTTTGACGGTGTAAATGAAAAAAATGTCCTTATGAATCGAGATTGCAAATGTGGTGCCTAAAGGTCATATGGTCCAGATAAAGTCCCATTATTAATGTAAACAAGTTACACATGTACAGTGATGGGAGAGCCACTGTGAGCGGCTTAAAATAGGCAAAGAGTTAAGAACTATATTCCAGTGAGTATTGCTCACTTTGATTTCCAGAAAAGACATGATTTCAGCTCCCCTGAATTCTTCCATGTTTTTTTTTCAATAATGATTCTCCTGTCTATTCTGTCATCCTAATACATTTGGTGTTTTCTCTCTTCTACACAGACATAGCAGCTTACCCAGACAGCGTGAATGTCCTTAATCCCAACCAACAGACAGACATCCGTACACCTGATAAACTTATTGATGGAGTAAATGATACCAAAGATGGTGTTCATATGTGGTTGGCTCCAGTTCTTCCAACAATCGTAAGTGCAAATGTTTCTTCTTCTTGATATTCAGCTCGTCCATATCTCTCCTTGGTTTTAATTTTGTAATATAATTTTTTTTTTTGTTCTTCTCATACGCGGAAATTTTAAATAGGGTAACAACTTTATAGTACCCAAGGTATTTTGGTGGGTGCAGGCTACGAAAGGCAACGGACAACTGTATGGATTGGTCAGTGAATGGAACTAGCTAGAGTAGAACGTGGAAGTGCATAACGACTCTATGTCCTGCATTGGGTTACCCTCTTTAAGATCATCATCATCATGTCGCGCTGTTAGCACGGATATCCATGACAATCTCTCTCCATCTGTCCCTATCGCTCATCATTCTCGTGAGGTCCTCTATTCAGCATCCTGTATCCGCACAGAGCTGGTCAATGTACGTCTTTGCTGGTCGGCCCACACTGGCGTGCCCATGTGCTGGCTTCCACAGGAGAACGTCGCTTATGAGTTCATCCTTGTTTCTCCAGCAGTGGGTGATATGTGGCAGGTGGCCGTATAGCTGTTTTAAATTATTGGTCATATGGAAATCCAATCTCACAGACAAGTTAAAGAGACAGTTCTTCCAGGCCGTTGTCATGTCAGTACTGCTGTATGGCTGCACCACCTGGACCCCTGTTGGCTGAAGTGGTTCGGCCACTGAGAGACATAAATGCAGAGGCAAGTTCTCTCGGGGAGAACGTCTTTTACAGTGGAGAGAGCACGGTGTCGTGTTTTGATCTTCGTAAAGTCGGTTATCACTTGGAACTAACTAGGAGGTCATTTTCCTAATCCAACCCAAAAGATAGCCTTTGTTTAAATGTAATATTAAACATATTTAGAAGTCTTTATTTTAAGGGAAATAACAGGTAACTTTCAATGGAAAGGCCATTTTTAGCCATTTTGTATAGATCCTAATAGGAATGGGGCTCTGGGCTTAGAAAATTCTCAACAGGATGTTTAAGAGTTAACATTGTTCGCTACATGAAATGAGTTTAATTCTGAAATGAATAAGTACAAAATTATGTAGTTTAAATGACTAGATAATTTTGTACTTACTCTGGTAAGCAAACTCACTAGCCCAACAGATTATATTATGCAAGATTTCCAAACAATTGATGGAGAATTAATTGTAATATGTCTTTAAATTCTATGAAAAATCCTTTTTTTAATCCGACCCTTTAAAAACAGATTTTTTATGGCTTGATTTACCAATTCTGTTTTTTTTAATTTTTTTTATTCTTTTTATTTCATCTGTCCCCAATGTTTCTATTGTCTTGTATATTGTAGGTAAATAAAGTTTATGTGATATTTGACCAGCCAACAACAGTATCCATGATAAAAATCTGGAATTACACCAAGACCCCATCCAGAGCAACAAAAGATTTTGCAGTAAGTTCAAAGATTTTCTTTTTTTAAATTGATTATTGAAACAACAAAAAAGAAATGGGTCAATTGAATGACAGGAGAGTGTTAATGTCATGGAACAAAGAAAGATAACTTAAGTTATCTTTCTTTAAGAGAACTCTTCTCTTTTAAGAAACCCTATTCGTGTGCCCATGCATTTTCGTGAAAAGAGAATTCTTGACAACGTACTTCGGACATTGACAAGTGGAGCAAAAGAAAGTTAAAATAAACCACCTGAATACATTTATTGGCATTTGTGTTGTTAGCATTGGCTGTTAACTGTCCCCTTAATTTAGCGTGTCTAACAGATAGAATTATATGTATTAAGATGGGTTAACAAAAATGACATCTCAGCATATTATCATATATAAAAAAATAGATCATCTGGATATTTGGTTTTATCATATTTTTATATTTACATATAGTCAAGTTTATTTCCATTTTTCTCTAATATATGTGTGTATATATATATAAATCAATCATTCAGTTGACAGAGGAATATATATCTTAAATTGGTAGGGAACATCAACCAAATTATTGTTACTGCTATCACTATTATTATTATTATTATTATTATTATTCCTAAGGAGACTTACTCCTTTATTCATTGGTCTTTTTATTTATTCTTTTTTATTAACGTTTTGTTTTTTGGGAAAAAATGTCACTATGTTAAAAAAGGTCCTGCTTAGAATAATTAACAACACCAACTAAATTGGTTATTTACACACACACACATGTGTATGTATGTATATGTATATATATATATATATATATATATATATATATGTGTGTGTGTGTGTGTGTAAAATATAAATTTGAAGGCAATTTACAATGCAATGTAATAGGTGTTAAATGATATTTATTTACCTAAATATTTTCGAGAAAATCTCATCTTCAGAGGCAGAAGCATCCGTGTTTTTTTTAAGCACCGAGCCGGCGTAATCTTCTGTTATTATTATGTAAAATTTAAGTTGGAGGAACGCCAGATATTTGAAATGTTCGGGATTATTCGTGATGGCAATCTGAAGATGAGATTTTCTCAAAAATATTTAGGTAAATAAACATCATTTAACACCTTTTACATTGCAATGTAAATTGCCTTCAAATTTATATTTTACACATACATACAATGCTTCCAAAAATCTATAAAAAACACACACACACATATATATATATATATATATATATATATACACACACCATGAAATACTGGAAAAAAGGGGGTTTAAATAACAATTAATAACTTAGAATAAGGGGTCTTATTAATTCAAAAAGTTTCATGAAAAAGTTGGGAAAATAAATTACCTGTGTGTCGTAACCAGTTTCTAGGGACTAATTCTTGATAGAACAAATTCCTTCCAAAAACTTTCAACTGCTTCTAGCCTGGGTGGAAGTCACGTTGCCTTGTGGGATCTCTAATAGAACCCACAGAACTAGAAGGGAATTGTATTACATTATGGGATGTCTTAACAGATATTCGTCCCTATGTAGTTGTTTCCCTTACATTGCCTATGTTAAATGGTTATTTTACAGGGCTGTCCAAAACAAGGAGAAAAAGAGTATTCTAACATTGGCGCACCCTAAGGAGACACCTACATTTTCCCCTTGATTAAAATCTCATTTTTTTTTAAATATCACAGGTGACTGTGTTTCTCTACTTGTAGTTGCTGGTTGATGAACTTTTGGTGTGCAATGGAAGTTTCCCTGCTGTAAGCACTGCCTCCAGGGGTATCCTCCCCACCTGTGACATGCCACAACCCTACCACACCATTCTGTTTAGTGGGATCAGAATATTCTTCGGAAAGAGAAACACACCATCGTAAGGTAAGTTAATTTGTGACTTGATCCAATGAAAACCAAGGATGTTGACCAATTACACAATTTATTTAAAGCTTATATCTTCATCCTTGTTGTTTTTATCATTAAATTTTGACCAATATGTTCTTCAGCTTTCCTTAATACCTAAAATTCAAATAATCTTTTTTTAAATGTATGTATGTACCAACCCCTCCACATGAGTAGGATGTGACACAGGGTCAATTTTTAAGCAGAGTTTAACTGGTTTTAATTCAAGTTTTACTTCTCCTAGACTGGCTGTCTAACCAAGGTTTAAGAACCAAATTTTCCCAAATATTTACCCATAGTTGGATTCATACCTTTCCTAAGGGTATTAGTAATATGTGAAATGCAAACAGTCTCGTCCAGGATTTGAACTCTCTTCCCTGTATCCATTTCCTATGATGGTAACCATTACACCAAGCACACACACAATATGCCTACATATCAAAATGTTTTATTTGTATTTTCATTATTTAGGTTAACTTTTCTTCAATAGAAATAGAAATATGACTCCAGTCCATTACACCCTTCTCAATGTATGTATATATATATATATATATATATATAGTTAATTTTTTGTTATTATTATTGGAGAAATGATTATAAAGTGCTCAATTACTTCTGTAAGAGCTATATATTTATTTATTTATTTATAGTCACCAATACAATTAAAAGTCCGTCTTACCAATGGTTTCGGAACATCACTTTTAGGTGATTATCCGTCATCAGAAATGTTTCTGATGACGGATAATCACCTAAAAGTGATGTTCCGAAACCATTGGTAAGACAGACTTTTAAATGTATTGGTGACTATAAATAAATATATATATATATATATATATATATATCAAACCCTCCACATGAGTAGGATGTCAATTTCTTAAGCAGAGTTTAACAGGTTTGAATTCAGAGTTTTCGTTCTCCTAGACCGGTTGCTATACCAAGGTTGATGATCCTAGTCTACCCTACTATTTACTCATAGCTGGAGGGAGAATAGTTGAATGCATACCTTTCCCAAGGCTATCAATGCTATGTGAAATGTAAACATAACCACTCTCTCTATCTTTCCCTAACTCTCTTTATCTCTTTCTTTCTTTCTTATTATATTTTTCGGCTTCACATGTACTTTTCCCCTTTCCCTTTCTTTCTAATAAAAATGGAACGGTCCATCATTTAGCTGAAGTGACGACACTCATAAGAAAGAAGAATTTGGTGGATATGGAACACCAGATAATCAGGATTTTCATTATTCATTTCATCTTTCATTTGCAAGATTTGATCACTCATTTCAGTGCGCTTTTTGCCAGACTCTCTCAAATCTCAACTCTCACATCTCTCTTACTTGCTAACCTTGTCTCTTACTCTTCTATTCTTTTTCTTGCTCTCTCTGCTCTCTCTGGCTTGCGCTCAAAGTCGTTTCTTTCCTCCCCACTGATTTCATGTTTCTATTTTATATTTTGATTGACTTTTTCTTAAGGTAACTGCCTGTTGCATGTTTGTCTCGCTTTTGTGCTGTCCACGTAATAAAATAAGAAACAGCAGTTGTATAAGATGACTAGAAAACAGAAAACTAGCCAGCCATTGTAAATTGACAAGATGAATCAAACAAAAATTGACAGAAAATATTAGTTGAAATTGATAGATGAAAATGCTTCTTCTAAGAATAAAAAATGAATTAAAGATGCTACAAAAACTATATAACAACAAATATTGCACCGACAGAGACTGAGAATAGAGTAAAGGATAAGTATTAAAACAAAAAAGGTAGAATTGATTCTTTAAAGCTTTGTTGACTTGTATTTTTAAACATGTTTTCACCAAGGCGAAAAACAAAGATAGGAGTTTGACTCTCACAAGAGTGACAGTTGAAAAGTACATATAATGACATCATATATGGTATGTAAGTACTGCAACCTCAATGGAAGAAGTCTGTAGACTGCTAGGGGGACTGTTTAAAAATAAACCTCATTTGGTTACATTCTATGAAAGTATCTTGGTCAGCTTATGAACTTTTCAGCCAACCTTTGTATAAACCTCATATGGTCACATTCCATGAGAGTATCTTGGTCAGCCTATGAACTTTTCAGCCAACCCTCAAATAAACCTTATTTGGTCACATTCCATGAGAGTATCTTGGTCAGCCTATGAACTTTTCAGCCAACCCTCAAATAAACCTCATTTGGTCACATTCCCTGAGAGTATCTTGGTCAGCCTATGAACTTTTCAGCCAACCTTCACATAAACCTCATTTGGTCACATTCCATGAGAGTATCTTGGTCAGCCTATGAACTTTTCAGCCAACCATCAAATAAACCTCATTTGGTCACATTCTATGAGAGTATCTTGATCAGCTTATGAACTTTTCAAACAACCTTTGTAGTGAACACTTCTGGAGAAATATTTCTTCACAATGACGAGGCTCCCCTGGCAATTCCATTTCTGTGAGAGAGAAAATACAGTTCATTTATTGTCCTGGGTATGATGTTAAACTGCATCTAATGGTGAAGTTTCAATTTTGGAGCTCTGGGGTGTGTGGAGTACCCTTCATTGTCATTACTCCTGGGTCCATTTTGATATGAAGAGGTAGTGTCTGTTAGGGTGCTATCTATAGGTTTAATAGAAAAAATGAGTTTTAAAAAAGTGTCTAAAAAATTGAGTTAAAAAGAAATGAATAAAACAAAACATCTTCGATATAAAATAACCCAACAAGGGTTGATATGCCATAAATTCATTCTGTAATCACAAGGTTTATGAATATTTGATTGCAATCATAACTATATTGTCAGTGTTCCAATGCATTTTTTTTATTGCACTTTTTTCATTTGTCTGTAATTATTTGTTTACAGTCATATGATATCAAGTATTCCTATCTAATACAAATAATTTGCTCATAGTTATATGGTTTCAAGTATTCATATCTAATACAATTAATTTTCACAGTTGTATGGTTTCAAGTATTCCTATCTATTACAAATAATTTGCAGACAGTTATATGGTTTCAAGTATTCCTATCTAATACAAATAATTTGCTCATAGTTATATGGTTTCAAGTATTCCTATCTAATACAAATAGTTTGCACACTGTTATATGGTTTCAAGTATTCC
Organism: Doryteuthis pealeii; assembly: GCA_023376005.1. Lineage (NCBI taxonomy): Eukaryota > Metazoa > Mollusca > Cephalopoda > Myopsida > Loliginidae > Doryteuthis > Doryteuthis pealeii. The sequence goes on along the minus strand of CM042161.1, from coordinate 81,349,803 downwards.
TATCTAATACAAATAATTTGCACACAGTTATATGGTTTCAAGTATTCCTATCTAATACAAATAATTTGCACACTGTTATATGGTTTCAAGTATTCCTATCTAATACAAATAATTTGCACACAGTTATATGGTTTCAAATATTCCTATCTAATACAAATAATTTGCACACAGTTATATGGTTTCAAATATTCCTATCTAATACAAATAATTTGCACACAGTTATATGGTTTCAAATATTCCTATCTAATACAAATAATTTGCACACAGTTATATGGTTTCAAATATTATCTAATACAAATAATTTGCACACAGTTATATGGTTTCAAATATTCCTATCTAATACAAATAATTGCACACAGTTATATGGTTTCAAGTATTTCTATCTAATACAAATAATTTGCACACAGTTATGGTTTCAAGTACTCCTATCTAATACAAATAATGTGCACACAGTTATATGGTTTCAAGAATTCCTATCTAATACAAATAATTTGCACACAGTTATATGGTTTCACACACAGTTATATGGTTTCAAATATTCTATCTAATACAAATAATTTGCACACAGTTATATGGTTTCAAATATTCCTATCTAATACAAATAATTTGCACACAGTTATATGGTTTCACAAATATTCCTATCTAATAAATAATTTGCACACAGTTATATGGTTTCAAATATTCCTATCTAATACAAATAATTTGCACACAGTTATATGGTTTCAAATATTTATCTAATACAAATAATTTGCACACAGTTATATGGTTTCAAAATATCTAATACAAATAATTTGCACACAGTTATATGGTTTCAAGTATTTCTATCTAATACAAATAATTTGCACACAGTTATATGGTTTCAAGTATTTCCTATCTAAATACAAATAATTTGCACACAGTTATATGGTTTCAAGTATTTCTATCTAATACAAATAATTTGCACACAGTTATATGGTTTCAAATATTCCTATCTAATACAAATAATTTGCACACAGTTATGGTTTCAAATATTCCTATCTAATACAAATAATTTGCACACAGTTATATGGTTTCAAGTATTTCTATCTAATACAAATCACACAGTTATCAATATTCTATCTAATACAAATAATTTGCACACAGTTATATGGTTTCAAGTATTTCTATCTAATACAAATAATTTGCACACAGCCTATCTAATACAAATAATTTGCACACAGTTATATGGTTTCAAGTATTCCTATCTACAAATAATTTGCACACAGTTATATGGTTTCAAGTATTTCTATCTAATACAAATAATTTGCACACAGTTATATGGTTTCAAGTATTTCTATCTAATACAAATAATTTGCACACAGTTATATATCCAGTATTCCTATATATATATATATATATATATATATATATAGATATATATATGTGTGTGTGTGTGAGTGTGAGGTGTACATCATTTTTGACAGTTACATATTCATTATTGTGGTTACTGTTTCAAAGCCATAGACGATGGTGATAAATAATACCTATTAATATCCATATTGATAGAAAAATGTTCCATTAGAAATTAAGAAATTTTGTCATCTTTGGAAATTAACTTTTATGATAACTTTCTAGCCGTGCACTTTCTTATGGGTAATACTATATTCCGAATATTGCAGTTTTATTTTCTACATAAAAAATCATATTTCTAGATTTTTTTGATTTTTTTTTAACATGAAAAGCAGATATCTTTCTATGTTCTTAAATATAAAACTCAAACTTTTTTCTTTATTCTTAAACCTGAAAACCAGATATGTTTCTATTTTCTTAAACATGAAATGAAAAAAAAAATGTTTGAAAGAAAAGTTTTTTTTGTTTTATTTTTTAATAGAAAGTGTAGTTTTTTTTGTTTTTTTTCTTTTATAAAAAAAATGTGGTGGAATATTTATGAATTTTTTAAGCTTCTAGAACTAAGAAGATGAAACTGCTGAAAATAAGGTGAGTGTTTATTGAATATAAAATATAAAAGATTTGGAGCTTTTATGAGCTTAAGAAAATGTTTTAATATATTAAAGAAGACTTACTAAGGTCATCAGTAAAAGAAAATAAGAGTTTGGTTTGCATTAGCTAATGGTGTCCAGGACATGACATTAAACTGCATATGTACTGGCTATGACATCTTGTGGTGAGGGTCTAATTCTTGAGCTATGGGGAGTACCCCTTCATTGTCATTACTCCCAGGTCCAATGGGTCCAGCTGTTAGCTGTGGTTGGTGACCTGTGATGTTCAAGGAGAGAACCCTCTGAGTAGTTAATGACTTCTAACACTCCACAACATTACTTAGGCTAAACGGGAAGTTAGAGAGGCTCCCTCCAATCAATTGGCTAGTCATGTCAAGCCCTCTCACCTTTATGATTGTCCCAACCCTATTGCCCTTATGGCAAGCCCCAACCCTTTTTATCATATATGAGCTAGAAGGCAGTGGCTTGAAGTGTCCTATGTATGATGTTAAATTATCTGGTGTGGTTCCAGCTCTGAGGAATGTGGAGTATCCCTTTATCACCATAACTCTCAGTTCCACTCTGTCATGGAGTGGTAGTACCTGTTAGGGTCCTATATATGAGTTAAATAGATTTTAAAAAATGAGTTAAAAAGTGTTTTTAAAAAAGAAATGAGTTAAAAAAAATTGATTACCCAACAAGAATGAATAAAACAAAAATGTCTTTGGCATGAAATAACCCATTTATTTTTTTTGATGTGCCATAAAATCTGACCAACTAAACTACATCCTGTAGTGAGGTTCTAATTCTGGATCTGTGGGGAGTGTGGAGTACCCCTATATTGCCATTACTCCCAGGTCCACTCTGACCTGGAGTGGTAGTACATGTTAGGTTCCCATCTAGCAGAAAGGTAGATCTGTTTGAAAAGTATCATTAAATACAAATTGTTGAAATTATTCTTATTAGTTATTTGAAACTATATAAGTAAAATGTAAGTAAAGTCATCAAAATGACCTATTGTTGGTATCAGCCGGTCAGCGAGGGAGTCTATCCCCTTTTCACGAACACTGGACCAAGGAGATTGTTTTTGTTTGAGGTGGAGTGCCACAACTACCATCAGCTCTGCACTTTACTGTACCAATCCTAGCTGTGCTACCCATGCGCTGCTTTGGCGATGCCTGGTATCTAACCTGGAACCTTGTGGTCCTTAAGTAGATGCTCTACCGACTGAGCTAAACCGTGCAAATTATAAGTATTAAATAAATCTGATTAAAAATTAATAGTCATCAATATGTCACGCAATTAGCATGGATATCCATGACAATATCTCACCAACATTCTCTATCATTCATTGTCCCAGGGAGCTCCTCTGCGCAGCATCCGGTATCCATGCAAAGTTGGTCAATGTAGTTCCTTGCTGGACGTCCCACATTAGCATGTCCATGTGTTAGCTTCCACATGAAACCATATAACTGTTGAATGTGAGTTATCTCCCTTAAGTTATCTCTGACTTCTTAAACATTGGTCTTAGGAAGAGGGAGCTCTTTGATGAAAAGAGAAAATAACTTTTATTAGCAACATACTGGAGATACGACTAACGTTGAACACATTGAGAAATGGTATTTTGCATAGATGGGAATCTACAACAGGCAGATTCTCTAACCAAAAGAGGAGCTTCTACACTAAAATTGTTAGGAGTACTTGATACATCTCAACTTTGAAAAAAAAAATTTTTAAAGTACTAAAGGGAGCTGCAATGTGGATTGTGAGTTATCCCCGCTGAACCATTTCTGACTACTTAAGGGTTGGTCTTTGGAAGAAGGAACTCTTTGACAAAAAGAGAAAAAAGTTGTATTGACAACATACTGGAGATACAACTAACATCGAACAAATTGACAATAACTGTGTAGAAATAAATGATTATTAATATTAACTTGGAATGGTTACTTTAAATTCTGGTGGTATAACACTTATTCAAGAAAGAAATTGACTCAGTGATCCAAGTTCAAATCCTGAACAAGGCTGGTTGCATTTCACTTTATCCTAGGTAAGTCTAGGAGAATAAAAACTTATGAATTCAAGACTAGGTGTTTTGACCTTGCTACGGCAACCAATCTAGGAGAAGGAAAACTCTGAATTCAAATCTGTTAAACTCCACTTAGAAATTGACCTTTTCGTTGCATCCTGCTTATGTGGAGGGGTTTGGTAAATAAATATAAATCATATGGTTTAATGTATGTGTTTACCCAAACATTGGGACTTAACTCTCATTGCTTTGAGAGTAAAGTCCTTTTAAGACTTAAATGAGAGTTAAGTCCTTTTGTTCTTTTTACGAGAAGAAGCTTGTAAACAATGGCAGCCATCTTTGATTCAATGTAATTTTCATGGAGAAAACACAATTCTTTTCAAATCCATTTTAATGCAGGCTTTTAACTTGAAAATATCATAAAATGTGTTTTTAATAACAATTAAGTTCATTTCAATTAATGTGCAAGTACAATTTTATTTTAGGAATTTAGTCACTTAAAGTTTAAGATTATGTAGAATTAAGAGAACTGACGATCACTTAGGAAAAAGGAGACCACCCAACAATGCCTCCGGGAACAAGCAAACTAGCTTAGCAGACCATTGTTAGGGAATTCGATTCTCACTGGGTGCCCAATATTTCTAGCCTTTGCCTGGTCTTCAAGCCTACATATGGTGATCAAGGTACCTCATGTAGCCTAATGGTTAGCAAACTAGCTTAGCAGACAAACAGTTCTCTTAATTCTACGGATTACCTTTCCTTCTCTTAGTCCAGTTGCTAAAGAACCCAGTCTGCTCTACTATTTACCCTTTAGCTAGGGAGAAAAGAGCATTTGGCATTATATAACCCAGATGGGGTTGATATGCCATTTAACAAACTAAACCAAACCAAGTAATAGCTAAAGTAACACCAGATTTGAGCATCTGCCCAGGAATTGTAATGTTCCGGATTCAATACCGGTTCCCGCCAACTTAGCGCATGAATAGCACAGCTTGGATATTTTGATCTGTTCAGTAAAGCACCTGGGAGATGACAGTAGGTATGGTGTTCCACCTCAACACCTGGTCTAATGCTAGGGAAAGGGGGATAGACGCCCTCGCTGTTTGACTGATACCAACAATAGGTCACTCTGTTACCTTTATCTGCCACTTATGAGCAATATTTCTGTAAATAGTGCTCTACAATCTGTGTTTCTTGAATTCCCTGCCATGGCAACAAGTGACTGAGAACTTCATCTTGATGGCACAGCATTGTCATTAACAAGTAGATATTTTGCAGAATAAAGTTGCTAGGGTAAATAACAGGGCAGGCTGGGCTCTATAATCTTGGTAAAAAAGGAAAACTCTGAATTCAAACCAAAAGGAGCTTTCTTCTCGTTAGTCAAAAAGAAAACTATTTTGAGAGCTCCTCCTCTCTCCCTTCCTCTCTTCCTCCTCTCTCCCTTCCTCTCTTCCTCATTTTCATTCCCCCTCTGTTTTTTTAAATTTTTTTCTTGACTGGTTCTGTAGCGTATTTATTATGGTTTACAGGGAATTTGGGGATTGAAAAGAAAACTGTAATTGGATTTCTGGAGAAAGAGAAGAAAAAGAGATAAGAACAAAGAGAGGTTAAAGTTTGGAAGGGTAAACAAGGGGGGGCATCCACTGACTGACCAATGTTGAGTTGGTTGGCAATTCTTTGATGTTTTGAATTTGGAACCCAGTTTGGGATGCTGGAGGACATCTTGTCCTGTTGTAGCATAATTATAATAATTATGCTACACGGAATTTGAGGATTGAAAACTGTAATTGGATTTCTGGAGAAAGAGAAGAAAAAGAGATAAGAACAAAAAGAGGTTAAAGTTTGGAAGGGTAAACACTCAACAGGGTTGACCGACCAATGACCCTGGAACTAGAGTTAAAAATAAAGACCGAAGTCCCAGTTTCTGTGGAGGAGCGGAATTGAATGTTACCCACCCTTGGGACCACAAACGGAAGTAAAGAAAATTTGGCCTCTCTTTTGCCAAACCCGAGGAGGGTTGGACGTGTTTGTTGGAGCTCTGTCATGACATATCTAGGGTAGCAATGAAACAGTGCGCATGAACGTGATTTACCATAGAATAGCTTGATCTTACTCCCTCACTCTCCTTCTCTCTGAAAATGAACCCACGAGCCTAGAAATAAATAAACAACCCCTTTGTGACTATACGACTTTGTATGTTGTTCCTTTGAGCTAACGACGACGACTACTACTAACTTATTTATTAACAATGTGTCTTATATATCACTAAGAGATAAAGGTTTACATAATATACTGTGTGGTTAATTTGGGTACTGGTTTTAACAAATAATTACTTAGTATTATTGATCTCTAATATTATTGTTTTATTCTCTAACATATTAAAATCAATCCTATGAATAATTTTATATAGAAACCAATTAAAATATAATTAAAATAAGAGAAATCTTTTATATACGCTCCTATTTAATTTCATTAGTCTTTCTAATTTAATATATTTCATTACATTAAAACTTAAATACTTATGCTCAAAGGTGGCAGGGCACATATTATTTCTATTTAAAAAAAATCTAGATTCATCTAAATTTTCTTCATTGCTTTATTTTTCATTATCTTTTTTTTTACTATTTCTCTGAATTTTTTTTAGATGAGGCTTGATAATTAGTATTATTTGTATTACTCGGACTATTGTCCTCATCTTCATTGTTATCTGTACAACTTTAAACCTAACCCTTTATTCAGTCCACAGGGATATCTTTCTCTCATTCTGCTAACCATAGCTAAATGTTAAGCTGTGTTAATTATTATTCTATGTTACTGCTACCCCTGACCAGGATTGAACCTGCAGTCTAGAGATAACTGTCACTTAGAACTGTTTTAACCTAACTCCACTATGCTATGTGTCCATGATGGTTCCCGAGTCCGACAAGAAATACCTGAAGAAGGACGGAGGGCACATCGGCCGAAACGTTGTACAGATAACAATGAAGATGAGGACAATAGTCCAAATAATACTAATCTTTTTTTTTCTATTTCATTTCTTTAGTTTCATTATTTTTTATTGATTTTTATCCTCATTGTCTTTTTTTTTCTTCTTTTATATTTTCTTCTTTTAATCTATTTCTATTTTCTTTCCTTTTTCATTGTTATTTCATTAACCCTTCCCCTGCAAACAAATCAATCAATATTATTTCATTCGCTGTTATTTTCTGCTCAAAGATATTTTCTATTTTCTATTCTTCTTACTTTTTGCAAGATGATCATTTGAGATTGTCACCTTGAGGGAAATATCTGTCATTATATAACAACCATTTCTCCGTTTCATTTTCCTAATTGGGGAATTATCATTATTATAAAATAATCCATCCAAATTTGTGTCTTTATATAAGTTGTTAGAATGTATCATCATAAACAAATCATTAGTCGGTTTAATGGCATTTTAACCGGTGTGGGCTATTTAATGCCATTTTTTTTTTCTTGTGTATATGATTTCAGTTTCTTTGTTTCATGGCATATCAACCTTTGTGGGTTATTTAATGTCCAAGCTATCCATTTTTAGAAGTGTCCTGGGTATGACATTAAACTACATGTGGTGGTGAGATTCCAGTTCTGGAGCTCTGGGAAGTGTGGAGTACCCTTTCATTGCCATTACTCCCAGGTCTACTCGGAGTGGTAGTATCTGTTAGGGTCCCACCTATGGGTTAAATAGATTTTTTTTTAAAAAATTTGAATACCCAACAAGAATGAATAAAATAAAATAAAACATCTTCAGTGTAGAATAACCCAAGAAAGAACAGTTGGGGGTACTAAAGTAAAGTCGTCAAAGTGGCTTAAAGTCAGTATCAGCCTAACAGTGGGGGAGTCCCTTTTTCACTAGCGCTAAACCAAGGAGATTGTTTTGACATCGGAGGTGGAGCACCACACCTACCATCACCTTCTCACTTTACTGCACAGATCCTTAGAGGGTTTATACCTTTCCCAAGGGTAGTAGTGTTGTATACCCTCTTCATTACTTCTTGTCGTATTTTCTATTCTGGCTGGCTGCTATTCTGATCGTCTTTGGTATTTCTTCTAACATCTTGACTTGGTCTGGTCTAGCGTCTCGTATCTCCTAAGGTCTGGTTTTCTATTGCTATGTTCCTGCTGGCTGGTCGTCCTGGATTCATTTCTTAGTCTTGTTACCAAGACATTCATCAACCACAAGAACATTTTACTTATATAAACTTTTATTTCCTTAACTATACATTTCATGTAACTAATTATCTGACTAACATAGCGTGCGTGAGTTCCAGTTTTAGGCAGGACCTAAAATGGTCGACTTCTCTGCTTGATGTTTAACTGAAAACCGGGGACCGAACAGGTCCCACGTGACTTCACGTATTTTGGTGGGCTTCTGTAATTTTCCATTGAAGGATCCGGCCATGGTATGAAAAGGGTCATCCCCTCAGAATTACAGGAGACCCACAATAATCAAATGCAACCCCATAGATTATGTAACATTAGGCTGAAAGTGAACATAATAGCACAACTGGAATTCTAACTTGCTTACTATAATATTTCAGATCAGCCTTTAACCACAGTGAAATCCCCTGTATATGATTTCATATTTGTTAATAAATTGGTAGAAATAATTTTTATTTACTTCATGTGTATTAATAAATTAGAAAAAATAACTTAATGGAGGGGCTTGGTGTAATGGTTAGAGTCATAAGAAATGGACTTGTCAATGAGAGTTCAAATCATGGACAAGGCTGTGTACATTTCACATAATGCTAATAACCTTGGAAAAGGCATGAATCCAACTCTCCCTCCAGCTATGGGTAAATAGTAGAGCAGACTAGGCTCTTTGACCTTAATTAGGCAACCAGTCTAGTTTCTTAGAAGAAATAGCTTCATGTGTATTAATAAACTGGTGGTTGACTCTCAGTCACCACCTTCTAGCACCCATAAGATAAAAGGTATAGTTGTTTGCCATAAGAGAAATTTGAAGAAAACAGTCGATACAATCATATAGGTGCTAGGGCTTGACATGACCAGCTGATTGATAGCATTGGACCTCTCTGAAGTGGAGTGTTGCAGGTCACATGTTAACTTTGTTCTTGGGTCACAGACCAATCAGTCACTAGGATCCCTTCCTTGGGCATTACTGGAAATCACCCATGCCCAACAGGTGACCCCATGTAATTAAAAATCCAATAGCCAGAAGGTGTAAACCATTGTGCTATGATAATGCTCTTTATGTAGATCTTACATCTGTAGTGAGGTATAGCCACACTGGGTGCCTCACACATGTGATACTAAACCAAACTAAGGTGAGAACCATTGTGTTATGGTAATGCTGGTCACAATATCTAATGAGTTGCATCCTTTCTGTTTACCTTATTCTCATGCTGCCCTGTTAGCTGGGGCTGTAGAATATGCTGAATGAACCTTTGTAGAAGGGTAAGACACCCCTCCACCTCCAATGGGTCCAACTGTTAGCTGTGGGTGGCGACCTGTGATGCTCAAGGATAGAACCCTGGTGGCTGAGTAGTTAATGACATGTAACACTCCACAACATTACTCAGGCTAAACGGGTAGTTGGAAAGGCTCCCTCCGATCAATCAGCTAGTCATGTCAAACCCTATCACCTTTATGATTGTCCCAACCCTATTTCCCTTATGGCAAGCCCCAACCCTTTTTATCATATATGAGCTAGAAGTCAGTGGCTTGAAGTGTACTATGTATGATGTTAAATTATCTGATGGTGAGGTTCCAGCTCTGAGGAATGTGGAGTACCCCTTTATCTCCATTACTCTCAGTTCCACTCTGTCCTGGAATGGTAATACCTGTTAGGGTCCTATCTATGGGTTAAATAGAAAAAATGTATTTTAAAAAATGAATTGTGTACCCATCAAGAATGAATAAAACAAAAATATCTTTGGCATAAAATAATCCAATGGGTTGACATGCCGTTAAATCCAACCAACCAACCTAATTAACCAACACCTCTGACATAATTAGGATGTGACACAAGGTCATTTTTTTTTTTAGATGGATTAAAACTGATTTGAATTCAAACCTAGAGTGGTAGTACCTGTTAGGGTCCCATCTATAGGTTAAATAGAAACAAATATCTTTGAAAAAAATGGGATACCTATAAAGAATGAATAAAACAAAAACATCTTTGGCATAAAATAACCCAGTGGGTTGGCATGCCGTAAAACCCAAACAACCAACCAACCAACCAACTTTATCTCAGTCTTCTCATATACTATAGATCGTCTAGTTCTACTCTGGCCTAGAGTGGTAGTACCTGTTAGGGTTCTGTCTATGAGTAAAATAGACAAAAATGAGTTTTAAAAAAATTGAGTACCATCAAGAATGAATAAAACAAAATATCTTTGGCATAAAATAACCGAGTTGATATGCTGAAAAATCCAACCAACCAACCAACTTATTTTCATGGCCTTGTACTAGACTAGGTGTCAGTAGGATTAAGGCATCATCTTATCGGGGAAAACCTAGAACAGTATTTGGGAATTAGATTTTTCTAAGTAGACTCTGATAACCTTTTGTTTGTTATAGATAGGGGTACAAGTGGCACGGCTTACAAAGCCCTTTTTAATCCAGTGCCTCTGTGCCAACCACACAGATACCAGAGTCTTAATTCCACTGACCTGACCAGTAAGCCGTCTTTCTGTCTTTAAGTAAAAACAAGAGCATTATACATTTAGAAATAGCAGACTTTTCTCCTGCCCTGGAATTCTTTGTTTACCATTCTAAGAAATCTTAGGGGGCAAGTAAATCATCTTAAAATCATAATTTGTTGTCCTCTCTCTTAAGACAAAACGCAGCTAAGATGATTTAATATATCCAGAGTTCTGGGGTTGTTTGAACCCGTTATTTTTAGATGGCCTTTTCGTTTTTATTTTAGATTAAAGATTAATTCTTCAATTCATGAAGTTCATTCCTATTAATTACTGATTTACACACACAGTGATTGATGATAGAAAATGTAGATTTTATTATTATTATTATTTTCATTTTATACATTTCTTTGTTTGTATTCGTATTTCCTAACTGACTCGGTGGGGGTGGGGGGTCTTTTTAGAGTTGATATTTATTGCAGTCAATCATGTAAACGTTTCAGCTTCTAAGTCTTTCTCCTTCATCTTCTTAGAATTAAATTATTCTTATTGATGATTATATTAAAGCTATGCCTGCATCTTTGAAAATCCATGGGTCATATTATGAAATGGTTGAGAGAAAGTGGCATTTTTATTTATATATATATATATATATATATATATATATAAGTATATTTTGGCAGCATTTTTTTTTTTAAACATGTTTTGTTAAACTCTACAGACAATTCTTGTCAGATGAGTTTTTGTTCGATCCTTTCTAACTGTCTGGCTATCTTAAAAAAGATGGCCAGACAGTTAGAAAGGATCGAAGAAAAACTCGTCCGACAAGAATCGTCAGTAGTATTTAACAAAAGATATATGTATATATATATATATATATTTGTCTGTTTATAATATATATATTGTTTGGGAAGTAAAAAAAATTAGTCTCACAAATCAATTATTATTGAATCGCGAGTTGGATCCTCATAGTATGCCCCATTAAAATTCCTATGTAAAAACAAAAGACGTTGCATTGATCCAGCCAGTCTGGAAATAAAAATTAATGTCTACTATTTAAAATATTAAATGCAAAAAAAACCCAAATCTATGCTACTATCATTTAAACTTTATTTTTTTAAGTATCTTCACTAATATAAATCAAATCTTCATTATTTTTGCTCAAAAACCAAGAACTGGTGATATTTAATGTGTATATATATTTACTTTTTCATTAATTGTATTATTTTTTAAGTTTCCTCTGGACATACACCTACACACAACTGCCCTTTATATGTTATGATGGGTGCTTTGCTATAGCTATAGATGGAGGGAGAATAGTTGGATTCATACCTTTCCCAAGGGTATTAACATTATCTGAAATGTAAATAGCCTCATACAGAATTTGAACTCGTCTCGCCATCTCCATTTCTTACTATGATAACCATAACACCATACTCCTCAACGTTTTATTACTATAAGTCTTTATATTAAGAGTGCAAGTAGAGTTTACCGGTTTTGACCAAGTTCAACGTTAGCCAAAATTGATTTCACCTCTGCGTCTTCAGCGCCAATGTCTGCTGACATCTGAACCAAAAGACAAACATTGCCATGATTCAGTGTAAATAGACCCTTCCCATGATTCAGTGCAAATAGACCCTTCCCATGATGCTTTAGGAGGTAAAACATCCTTGTAACAGTGCAAGTGTATATTGTTGGATAATTGCTTTCATCATTTCGCCAAATAAGAAAAAAAAAGCATAAAACTTATTTCCACTTTGTTGGCAAAAGTAAGAGAAACTAGAATATTGACCCCACCGCCACCTCCCCACCCTCTGGCCTCTTTCATTGACTTCTTCCTGGGTGGCCATTATTGCTCTCTCTCTCTCTCTCTCTCTCTCATCAAGATGACCACTTTCCCCTGTGGATAAATTACTATTTATTTTATTGATCTTGTGGGGAGAAAAAATCGGCTGCCCAGCTGATTATTTTATATTCATTCATCTGATATTATTCCATCCCTACTGAGTTACGTTAGACAGAACATTTACATTTACCCACGATCAGATTATCTTAGGTTTTGTCAACTCTTTTTGATGAAGATATCTTTTATCTTAATTTCACTTCCTCTATTTACACTTCTAGTTTTAGTAGTAACATTATGTTACATTGGGTCTGTTTTAGCTCAGTCAGTAGAGCACCCGCCTCGGAATTCCAAGGTTCCGAGTTCAATACTGGTCCCTGCCCACTCAGTGTATGGTAGGTGTGGCGCTCCACCTCAGCAGAAACAATCTCCCTGATTTAGCACTAGTGGAAAGGAGATAGACTCCCTCACTGTTCGGCTGATACCGACAATAGGCCACTCTGCCAACTTACTTATGTTAGATGTATATTAGACTAAAAGTGGCTACCCAGCATCACCTGGTTAGAAGGGGACGGCATCAAAAAGTTAGTCTTGCAGATCTATTATTACTAGATCATGAGTTGGATCCTCACAGGATGCCCCATGAAAATCCCTATGTAAAAAAGACCCAGTGTTGATTTGGTGCACAATCTGCAAAGAAAAATCAATGTCACCTATTTAATATGTTAATTGCAAAAAATCCATCCTGTTACTATTTATATTTTATTTTTTAATTATCTTCGTGAATATAAATCAAATCTTCACTATTTTTGCTCAAGATCTAATGATAGTGAATGTGTATATATATCAATTTTTTTTTAATTCATTAAGAATTTTTGTATTATAATGTTAATTTTATTTTATTTTATTTTATTTTTTTTTTTTTTTACATTTAAAATATCATTTTAGAAAATGTAACCCTAAACTCGTGAGTGTTTGAAAAAAATTATTTTTCTAAAAACATTTTTTGGTACATATGACAAAAATCTAAATTCAGTTCTTAATTAGTTGTTGAGTTAAACAATGGAGTTGCTTCCCTTTGTTTTTGTTTACATTCAAAACTCCAAGTGCTGCAACCATATTATAGTACTGACATGGTTACACCTTAGAAGAATTCCCATTTTTTATTTTATCAGAGAAATCAGATTTCTATATATTCATTAACCTGTCAATAGTAGTCCGTGTATTATCTATGCATATATTGACATTGCTTTCAGTAGATGAGATATTACTACTAAGGTATTTGAAATGGTCTACTAATTTTAAAGTCATGCCATTTAATGAGGAGACGGTACCATCTTAATTAAAACACATGAACTCTGTTTTATCTAAATTCACATAGAGGAGCTTTGGTGTTGGTGGAGTGGTCTATTTTCAATATTAGCAGGACAGTGAGGGAGTCTATCCCCTTTTCACTAGAGCTACAGGAACTGAATGTTGACATTGCTTTCAGTAGATGAGACATTACTACCAAGTTATGTGAATTTCAGAGTCTTACCATTGAATTAGGAGACAGCATCATCTTAATTAAAACATATGACACTCTGTTTTATCTAAATTCACATAGAGGAACTTTGGTGTTGATGGAGTGGCCTTTTGTCAGTATCAGCAGGGCAATGAGGGAGTCTATCCCCTTTTCACTTGCACTAAGGGAACTTAAGGATCTATAATTATTGTATCTTTGTTTTAAACATTATTCTACATTTTTTGAATCAAGGACACTGAAAGTTAATGTAGTCATTTTCTGATAATAGTCATTGTCAGATGTCAGTATGATTTTTATTTCACTTGTATTAGTGAATAACTATTCTTTTCTTTTTTTTTTGTTGTCTGGGGGGAAAAGCAATTCTGGGAACGTCTTGGATATTCAGTACCAGTTCCTGTTGAAAATGGAACATGAATTCATAATAGCTTTTCCAAAGAATGACTTATTCTTTCGACTTTGTTTATCTTATTTATTTTATTTATTTTTTTTGTCTAAAATTATCTTTCCAAAATGTCTACTGGTTATTTCATGCTGTGACAGTAGCAGCCATTTTCCTTTTCAGATGTAATCTTTTATTTCTGCTACGGTTTAATAATTTTCATTTTTTTTTTTTTTTTTTGGTTTGATTGTATATTCTTGCTGCCAGTCCATTTATAAGTAATGTCTTTAGGATTTTCTCAGCATTTTCATTCTTCGTTCCATTCTGGATTTTTATTGCCAGGTTTCTAAGAATTGGATTTTTCACCTGCTCAAAGACAGAAGCATCTTTTAGAATTTTTTTTTTTTTGTCTCTGAAATGGCAACCATTTCCACTCCATTGACCATTTTTATTTATTCCTTCAAGAGGAATCGATTCCATGCAATGTCTGCTAGAAAATGGTATCTGTATTCTTGACAGGAATTAGCATTTACTTTCTTTTTTTTTGTCTTTTTTAGTTTTCTTTTCTTTTTGTTTTTGTTGTCTTTTTTAGTTTTTTTTCTTTTCTTTTCTTTCTTTTTTGTTGTCTTTCTTATTTTATTTTCCATCAAATTTTGTTGTTGAATTTTTGTTGTTTTTGTTTTGAATCTTCTCTCTGCGTATTTTTTTTTTCTTTCTAGCTCACCAAGACAACTAAAGTGCCCAAAGGTCTTTGTCTTTATCATATTTGTCAGCAAGTTAATTTTCTTCATCTATCCAAAAATAAATTCACAAAAAGATAAGACAACTAATGTATCACACCAATAAGTTTTTTTCTCTATAACAGATGAACCCATTAAATATGTTTCAAAGATGATGATTTTTTCTTATGTTTATACTTATTTAAAGACCACCTTCAAGGGCACTTAACATCCTATACTGCCTCATAAGGAAGCGCGTGTTGTAATGGTTAAAGTCTTGGGAAATGGACTTGTCGCCCCGAGTTCAAATCCTGGACATGGTAATTGCATTTCACTTAGCGCTAATAACCTTGGGAAAGGTATGAATCCTACTGCTAGTGCGGAGGGGTTGGTAAATATATATATATATACTGCCTGTTGTGATGTTAGTTCAACAGTAAAAAAGAAGTCAAGTCGAGGTAGGGTAAAATGAGACAAGTGTATTTACAATAAGGTACAAGAACGGCTAGCTTGCCGCTAAACGGTAACAGTACAACCTTTTCACTCGGTGTCTCACTATTTATAGTGAGAACCGGTGTATATTCTCCACTGTAGGAACGGCCGGTACAACACTGCCTCATTCCACCCAGATAAGGAAGCGCGTGTTGTAATGGTTAAAGTCTTGGGAAATGGACTTGTCGCCCCGAGTTCAAATCCTGGACATGGTAATTGCATTTCACTTAGCGCTAATAACCTTGGGAAAGGTATGAATCCTACTGCTCGTGCGGAGGGGTTGGTAAATATATATATATATATATACTGCCTCATTCCACCCCGCTGGAAGTCACATTTGTTTTCCTAATCCACCCCAAATGATAGCCATTTAATATTAAACATATTTAGAAGTATATTATTATTTATATTTTTGAAGGCAATTACAATGCGTATATCATATAAAATTTGATAATTATTGAAAATGATCATGACAAGCAAACTCTGCGAATAATGTGCGTGACGTGGAACACCGTACAGCTATTTCAACTTTATTAAGTCTCATCAGCGGTGTATACTTATGTTCTCCCTCTGACAGAGATCGAAACTGAGAACCCAGCACACAGAATCAGAAACTTTACCTCTGGGCTACCGACCCGTCGCACACAAAACACCCCAAATTAACCTGTCAATGATAAACACGTCACTACTATACATAGTACAGTGAGCGTTGAGAGGATCGCAAATTAGGCCTTTGCTCAGGTGTAAGAATAATAGAATTTGATAATTTGCTTTTGAAGCATTGTTAAGTAAAGTATATTATTATTTATATTTTTGAAGGCAATTACAATGCATATATCATATGAAATTTTATAATTATTGAAAATAATCATGACAAGCAAACTTGGGCGAATATTTATTGATAAATCCTTATAGGAATGGGACTCTGGATTTAAAAAATTCTCAACAGGATGTTAAGAGTTAAGCTCAATATTTCTGTTAATAGGAAAAAAATATTTTTTGCTTTTAAATTAGGACATCATTATCTCATTATTATTATTTTTATCAAAATACGCAGATGAAGTGGGATATGTGAATTAGTACAAAATGTAGTCAGACCAATTTTCCATTTTTACTTTTGGAAAATTCCATTTTTCCGTTTTCGCTTTTGATAAATTCCCTTTTTTCCATTTTAGTTATTGTATTTCATTGATAAATTGAAATATAACTAAGTAAAGTAGTTGGGGTGGCCTAATGTCTGTATCAGCCAGACAGCGAGGGAGTCTATCCCCTTTTCACTAGCGCTAGACCAGGGAGATTATTTTAGTATCTGAGGTGGAGCGCTACACCTACCATCAACTCCTCACTTTACCACACTGATTCCTGCACTACTCATACGCTGAGTTGGCGAGGACCGGTATCGAACCAAGAACCTTGTGATTCCTAGCTAAACAGTGTACTGACTGAGCTAAAGTGAAAAGAGCAAAACCAAAATTCAAAGTTTTATCACATTTAAAGAAATTTCAGATATAATTTCTGTTTATTTAACAAAAATTTTCAATTCATCTCAGATACACATTCCTCATGCAAATCTATTTCTTAGATTATGAAACAAAACAAATTTCTGTATGTTTTGATGTGTATATTGATTGTCTGTTATCCCAAGTACACCCTCCATTTCCAATATGAATTATCAAATCTCTACCCCCTCCTGAGTTCATTTTCTATAATCTCAGTCATCCTTCCACCACAATAGGTCTTTAAACGAAGGTGATATAAATCTCACAAACGTTCTTATTAAGAATTTTTATTTTGATAACTAGGAAGAATATGTACCATCCATTTGGAGGTACGTGGTCTAATGTTTAGAGTCATGGAAATGACTCGTCAACGCGAGTTCAATTCCTGGACAAAGCTTTTGGCATTTCACATGGCGCTAATACCCTTGGGAAAGGTATGAATCCAATTCTCCCTCCAGCTATGGGTAAATAACAGGGCAGGCTGGGCTCTTTAACCATGGCTAGGTAACCAGTCTAGGAGAAGGAAAACTCTGAATTCAAACCTGTTAAACTTGGCTTAAGAAATTGACCTTGTGTCACATCCTGCTTGTGCAGAGGGGTTGGTAAATATATATGTGCCATCCATTTAAGTTTTACTTTAATGAAATATATTAAATTAAAAGACTAACAAAATTAAATAGCAACATATATAAAAAGGTTTCACTTATTTTAATTATATTTTAACTCGTTTCTTTATAAAATCTTTCATAGGATTGATTTTAATACATTGGAGAATAAAACAATAGTATTAGAAATCAATAACACAAAGTAATTATTTTTAAACCCAGTTTTGTTAAAATTGGTATGCAAATTAACCACACCATATTAAACCTTTTTTTTCTTAGTAATATCGGGGCCTGTGTCTGTTAATATAAATTAACAGCGTCGATCCCAGGGGGCTATCCCCCCAGGCAACACCTGCCCCCTCGATTTAAAGGAGCAGGGCTGGGTTTATTGCCCAGCGACTGAGGCGCCCCCCTCGACGGGGGGGGGATGCTGACTGGATCGACGCATTTTTTGTGCCTACCACCCATGAGCTTTGGCTTGTGGGTGGGCCCACATAAAAACGAGACATAAGTGGGGTGAGAGGCAAATACCCTAATAACAAGGGTGGTTTTGAAGCAAAACTAACTCCTATTTTCATAGAGACATTGTACACAATTCCTGAGGGTATTGTGACATAAGCAGTGACATAGTTTTGGTTAAAGGCTGATAAACACCAAATCTCCATTATAATAAGATTTAGATTAATTTTAACAGCATGTCAATCTGTCTAGGGTTATTTTATGCCTAGAGGTTAGGGAATTGCATTCATTGCACATTCGTATTTACATACAAAATGTGAATTGCTAACAGCCTCGTCCAGGATTTGAACTCTGGTCATCAAGTCCATTTCCTCCGACTCTAACCATTATATCACGCACCTCCTATGATCAGGTGATATATGCGCAATAAACTAGCATTCACCAGAATATTGCAGACGGGTTAACATGCCATTAAAACCAATTAATCAACTATCTTTTTTTTTTTCTTAGGTGTTTGTCTTTGATGCCTTTTCAATGGATTATACTGTTTTTCCTCTGATTAATTTGTAATTGATGCGTAAGACTTTGATCTGCTGATTCTGATTGATTGATTGATCTGGCGATTGTTGAAAATTCTTTTGACGATTGAATAATTGCTGTGTTCTGATCTGAAAGAATGTCACAAAGAAAAAGGACCACACGCTATTTTTTTGTTTTTTTTTGTTTTGTTTTTAGATTATTTATTACCCCCAAGATATATTTCCAAGGTGAGACAGTTAAAGAGATTTGAGCTTGATGGACTGTTAGAATTTAGGAGTGTCGTTTTACCTAACCCCTCCACCACAAACAGGATGTGACAAAAAGTCAGTTTTTAAGTGCAGTTTAACAAGTTTTATATCAGAGTTTTTCTTCTCCTCAACTAGGTACCATACCAAGGTTGAAGAGACCAGTATGCCCTACTATTCACCATAGCTGGAGGGAGACTAGTTGAATGCATACCTTTCCCAAGGGTATTAGTGTTATGTAAGATGCAAACAGCATTGTCTAGAATTTGAATTTGAGTTGCCATGTATATTTCTTCTGATGATAATCATTGCACAATGAGTGTCACCATAGAATTTATAAGTAGCTTACTCGACTTTGAATGCATGTTGTATGGGTGAGTGTAGAATGAATATCACACTCACCTTCACAGGAAGACTAACTAGCCTCCATGTTAAATGAATGTTCTCTGGGGGGCACAGTTAAGTCCGACGATTTTACTCTCCCAGCAATGCTGCACTCTTCTCACCAATACTATCACAAGGTCTTGTCTCTCGTTCACTCGTCACCACAGCCAAAATGCTACTGCAAGCTTTCTTCCCGGTTTCCCAGAGCTGGTCAAATAAATACACAATTACAGTGTTCATCCGGGCTCCTTCCTCTGACCAGCACGTGCGACACTAATCAGCACGCGTCAATCCTTCACATCCTGGCCACTCTGGATAGCTTAGTCATTCCCATGCGTCGGGCCACGACTCACGATCAGGAGAATGCAAGTTCAATCTCCCCACTCGCCTCTGATCTTCATTCTGTATGCCAAACACAGTCGTGCACGCTTTGAACTACTACATTTGTGGTTTCTCTCGCCACACTACCACCTGATCTCATGATCACATATACTACAGTGTGGAGCAGGTCTCTTTATTCTGCTACTTCGTCTAAGCGGGACACGCTCGGTAGTATCTTCATCCTCGGTTGTATCATCGGATGTGTCTCTCTCGGTAGTCTCTTCGGCCTCAGTTGTATCATTCGTGGTTTCTCTCGCCACACTCCAGTCACCTGACAAAAAAAGACAGAGCGTAACTGAATACACTCTGTAGCAACTGACAAGACATGGTCAAATGTTCAGTATATATGGATAAAAATATCCAAACTAAAACCACCAGCCAATCAAAATCCTGGAAATAGACTTGACCATGCCACATAGTAGAATAGTCAAAGTTGCTATTTAAACCACTTACCAAGTGTGGATTCGGAGAAGCAGATTCAACTTGCAACACAGTTGAATACTGATCAGTCTACACAAATTTCTACAGTGAGTTAATTCTTTAAACTAGAATAATCCCAAGTGGTTATTACTGCTCATTTAGAGACACAGAAGCGTAATGGTTATCATCATAAGAAATGGAATCAGCAATTTGAGTTCAAATTCAGGATGAGGTTGTTTGCATTTAAACTTTAGACTAATCTCTTTACTTAGATTCAAACTCATGTATTCTTAGGAAAGAGATTAGGTCTACTCTAGCTTTACTACACTTAAAAAATTGACATTGTGTCATATCATGCCTGTGACAGAGTGTTATATACGTCTTTGAATCGGGTATATATATATATATATATATATATATAAATATATTTATAATGGAAAAGGTGACTTACCGGTGAATATGGTCACGATGGTTAGATGGTGCAGAATTCGGGGAGGTAAGTCAGCGATATAACAAATACAAAGTGCTCAATACATTAGTAGAGCAAATTTATTACAATATAGGTACAAGTGATAACCTACTCGAGTTTCACCATAAGATCTTCAGGGTTAAATCCACTGAATTAATCGAGATACCGATTAATTAATCTAAACCCTGAAATTAATATATATATATAATATATATATATATATATATAGGAGTGAATTCGCTCTATTAGAATCATGAGGACATTCATGGTTATGCCTTCATATTTCGGGGAGACATCCATGGTTTATCTCTGGCATATATGAATCTTTACTTACTTGAGTAGCTGGCTGGTACCTTATGGCTTCTATAGTCTGTTTCATGTGTAGCTGGGACATTTCTTCTAACTTCTGTTCTTGTGTTCTGTAGTCTGCAGCTGGGATATTTTTCTTATTGTATTTTATTGGCTGTCTAGTTCTCTTTTCGCCAAGGCTGCCATTAGTTCATAGAGACAACACAAGGCATGCATTTCATGATCACATTTTTTTTATTAAGTCAGAACCAGAACTTTTTCAACCACATGGTGGAGTGCAGCCGGTACATGCTTACATTACAGCATTTCGGCTTAACTGACTAAGCTAACTAACTTATTCCCCACAGTCTCAGTGGCAGGAAGTTTGGGTCAGCTTGGTGTCACTGAGGGTCAATCATCTAACTGTGTAAAGTATTCAACTCTGTTACAAGATAAATGCAAGACTGTATTTAAGTTACAGCTTGTCTGTTGTTTTCGTCTACTAACTCGACGGTAGTTAGAACCCCACTGCGACGGTGAGTATCATTGTTTCTATATCTGGAGGATAACTTCTACACTAACTGTCCCTGATTTTGAATTTCAACAACCTTGAATTCAAAATCTATCTCTACATTAACTTTCTAAAAAACAACAGTACTTAGTACTAAGATTATGAGAGACATCCATGGTTTTACCCTCATATATCTTTTACTTACTTTCTTGCTGGAGCAGTTGGTTGTTACCCTACTTCTTTTGTAGTGTGTTTCTTGTGTAGCTGGGACATTTCTTCTAACTTGTCTGGTTCTTGTGGTCTGTAGTTTGCAGCTGGGAATTTCTTCTTCTAACTTCTTTTACTTTTCTAAAATCTTTCAATTTCCACACACTTTCTCCACGTCAGCGCACTGACTTCTAACCACTTTATTATTTAACAGATATATTAACAACTATTATTGGTTGCATCTTTTACATATATATGAAATTCTGGTTGCTGTACCAAGGCTAAAGAACCCAGTCTGCCCTACTATTTACAACATAGCTGGGAAGAGAAGAGATAGATTCATGCCTTCCCCAAGGGTACAATAGCAAAATAAAATGACAACAGCCTTGTACAGGATTTGAACTCAGATCTCCATGCCCATTTTCTATGACAATAACCATTATGCCACAAGTACCTACCAAGATTTGGTAGAGCATTGGACAGGATTTGAACTCTGAATGCTGATTCCACTTCCTACATTAATAACCATTATGTTAATCATGCCTCTATAAATTTATGAGTCGGTATATTGTTACCATTTTGTGAGGCTTTCAGATGAGTATCTTCATCTTTGTTATTTTTATCATATTGATTTCTTTTAAATTAACCTCTGAGCTACTATTTACTATCGTATTTCATAGTCTTTGTTAATAGTCAAGTGCATTTTCTTTTTATTATTGATTTGTATCTCTAAACTATAAAAGGGCCACAAATATGTCGAGATCTGTGTGGGTCCATTGAAACCATCAGACATTACGGACCAACAAATCATTGGGATTTATTTTTGTATTTATCCTAATTGCTAAATGATATTCCCTTGTCTCCCAAACTGACAAGATTACATTACAGGGGGTGGGGGTGGTGGCAGAGATTAATTTTGTTTTTGCCTGAACATCTGCTGGAATATAGTTGGTGGTATAATCACTGGGTGTCTTATGTTGGACTTGGTTGTTGATGGTATCTCAAAGTCAAAAACGATTATTTGATGGTTGCCAATTTTGTTTCCTAGAACTAGGGTGAGTTGAAAATTTTGCAATATTTTGATAACATGAGACACAATTTGTTGTTGTTGGCAGAATTCACCCAGGATAGGTTGTGTCAGCTTCATCTATAGAATTTGTTGAGTCCCTCACGAAGGCCTACCATGCCTGATGATCCGATATGAGTGTATGGGTGATCTGCAGCCAGTCATGGTTCCAGTGGTGCAATCCGTAAACATGATGGCCAATATTTCATTAAATATCAGCCCTCACCTTCATTAGCATACTTTTTGTTGACCACCACAACGTTTCTACCACTCTGGAAGGTGGTCTGGGGTGATCGTTTCACAGATATATTCTCCAGCGCAGATGTCTTGTTACATAATTATTAGATTCCTAATACATATGTACAGTAGTGTAGAAACCAAAATGGCTGTTATAAGTTCAGCCGGCAGCCTTGAAGGATTGAATGACAAAGCTTGACCTCATCCTGATCCTTCCGGTGGATACTGTGAGAATCGGTGGAG
This sequence comes from Doryteuthis pealeii, assembly GCA_023376005.1. Classification (NCBI taxonomy): domain Eukaryota; kingdom Metazoa; phylum Mollusca; class Cephalopoda; order Myopsida; family Loliginidae; genus Doryteuthis; species Doryteuthis pealeii. The sequence continues at coordinate 81,326,681 of CM042161.1, read as the reverse complement.
AAGACCCTCTTCCGGTTTAGATTAGAAAGAGATGTTTAGGCAGATCAGCCAGAGACCACGACGGTGGTAAGTCGTGTTATGCACGCTCCGACTCAATCTGCACAGGTAGTCTGGTGGGGATTTCAGAATAAAATATGATTTAAGTTAAATCGTGTTATTATCTAAAAACTACCAATGACACAGGGCTTCTGATAAATAGAAATCCCCAATGGAAGACCAGACACAAAGTCCCCAAGACGAAGTCCAGACGCTAGAAGAGACGCTAGAAGAATAGAAGTAAGAAAGAAAGGAAAGAAAGAGGTATGCAACATTGCGACCACAGCTTGCTGGACCAAGTTGATTTTGCATCGAAGACGCACAGTGGCAATTTATAGGATATTGATGCTGCATAGACAGTAATTATCTAACACCTCAAGTCTACAGAGGTCTTCTACACAATTCATCAGCTCCAGATACTTTCAGGAGGTCATGAAGTTGATTATGAAATGCCAAGCTCACCTGATACTCTCAGAGTGCTACTTACTAGATTTGCCTCTATGGTTTAGAGCACGGCCTCAGAATCTACAGTTTTAGACTTATCTGACTATACCTGATCATCAAGGTTCATCTAATGCTTTTTTTTTAAGTGACAAATTATACAGGACTTTGAGATGCCAAGTTAGCCTGATACTCACCAAGTGCTACTCTCTGGATTCATTTCTATGGCTTTGGAGCACAACCTTGGAATCCAGAGTTTTTGCCCTACCTGACCTTGCCTGATCATCAAAGTTTTTCCAATGCTTTTTATGAAGGTAAGAAACCACATTGGACTTTGAGATGCCAAGCTAGCCTGATACTCTCCAATTGATACTCTCTGGATTCATTTCTATAGCTTGGAACACAGTCTCAGAATCCACAGTTTTAGTCCTAGCTGAGTTGTCTGATCATCAATACTTGCAGAATGAGCAATATTTCTTGAATAATCTGGTTACTGTAAAATATACTTTTACCTTTCGCACAACAAATACTTTTGCCTCTCCATCTCCACATTCACCAGGTTATAACCTGATGTTGTAGAACTCAAAAAGTATGAGTCCTCAGTTAGAGTAAGCAGACAAAATTTTTGAACCAAGAATTTGTATATGAAGCTCTTGGTGCTTCCTGTGTGTAGATAGAATATGCTTGGCATAAATTTCATTTTTAGGATTATCGTATAATGCCTGCATTAAAAAATTTTTTTTCCAAAGGTCAAAGGTTTATCATGTGATATATGATCACAATTTTATGCTGAATTCAAAAATACCATTCATTATGTTTAGTCAGGTCTGGTTTTTAAGATGTGCTTGAATAAGTTGTAGATAATAACACTTATTCAAAAGCCATGAACTCTACTTGTCACAGCTATAATTCTGTTCTATACATTTAAAGTAAAGCTTTGTATCTTAAAAATTTGATCTGATTAGAAAAAATGAGTATGATTTTTGGATTCAGCATTAAAAAATGCCTTAAAATCAGCTATTATATATTTTGTAATGAAACATTCCATACTCTCTCTTACCCATATGGTCTGACTATATATATAGTGAGCACTGCATTATACTGCTGCTTCATTAGTAGCGTGCTTCATTATTCCTTGTCTGTCTTATTGTATCTCTCTGCAATAAAACAATCTATCTTAAATCTATGAACGTGTTGACTCATCCTTCCACTCGACTACAACCTTGTCTGATGGTATCCCTTTTAAGGACACGGCAATATATTCGACTTTGAAAACATCTCAGACCAGTGTAATCATTGGAGTTTACTGATGGTCCCCTTGTAGTCGGAGGGGTCAGAGAAAAAACTCATACACAGAGGGGGTCAATAAACTTGATGAGCACCGTTCATCTGTTGATTGTGTACTAATCAATACTTTGCAGGAAATCCTCAACCGTAGAATAACCAGTGTCTCTTACAATCTCTTACAGAATCACCAAATAAGGGAGTGTCTTGAATAACTGCATCACAGAATTTTGTCAATGATTATTTGTTGAATAGATTGTAATGAAAAACACAAATATCATAAGAATGTAGCAAAAACCTTTTTAAGTTTTAAAGTCGGTATCAGCCAGATAGCAAAGGAGCCTATCCCCTTTTCACTAAAACTAGACCAAGGAGAGTTTTGGCATCTGAGGTGGAGCGCCACACAGCCCCGACACTAACTTTTTTCATGACCGTCCCAAACAAAATTTATCAACTGTCCCGAATGGGGTTTGGACCATCCCGAAATCAAAATATTTTTGTTTAATTCATCATCTATACTAGAGTGGCCCAAAAAATCGTTTGCTATGTTTTTAAAAACAAATTAAAATTAATTAAATCTATTATTTAAGGTCAAACTTTTGTTTGTAGTAATAACTTTTAGGAAAAATTTTTACCGTCCCCAGCAAACTGTCCCGGATGACATATTGATTGTCCTGGATGTAATTTTTATCGACGACGGGACGGCATTAATGTCTTGCTCTGGCGCCACACCTATCGTCAGCTCCTCACTTTACCAACACAGATCCCTGTGTTACTCATGCAATGAGTTGTCAAGGGCTGGTATCAAACCCGGAACCTAAAGTTGGTATCAGCCAGACAGTGAGGGAGTCTATGCCCTTTTCACTAACGCTAGACCAACGAGATTGTTTTGGCATCTGAGGTAGAGCACCACACCTACCATCAATTCCTCACTTTATCGCACAGATCCTTGTGCTACTCATGCACTGAGTTACTGGGTCTGGTATCAAACCTGGAACCTTAGGTTCCTAGTCAGACACTACCAACTGCTTTGGTTTTATTTGATAATTATTAGAAATAAACAGAACAGAACAGGCCTACTATGAACAGGCAGAGTCCATTTTACTAACAAAAGAAAAGGATAGGCAATTTTACTACAACACCATAGCAAATTAAACACAAGCCAAGAATTCAGAATTCAAAATCTATTCTATCACTGCAAATTATTTGTATTAGATAAGAATACTTGAAACTATATAACTGTGTGAAAATTATTTGTATTAAGAATAGTTTCTTGAAGCTCTAATAGATTATTTTATTTACTTGAAACCATGTAACTATATGCAAATTATTTGTATTAAGAATAGTTACTTGAAGCTATAATTATTTACTAATGAGTATTATTATCATTAGTTACTTAAAATCATATAACTGTGTAAATTATTTGTCTTAAGAATAATTACTCGAAGCTATAATTGTTTTTTAAGGATTATTATTATTATTAGTTACTTGAAACAATATTATTATGTGTAATTTTTTGTAGTAAAAATAGTTACTTGAAGCTAGAAGTGTTCATTAAGGATTATTATTATTATTATTATTACTTAAGACCATATAACTGTGTAAATTATTTGTATTAAGAATAGTTACCTGAAGCTATAATTTTTTACTAAGGATTATTATCATTAATAGTCACTTGAAACCATATAATAGTGTATAAATTATTAATATTAGATAGGAATACATGAAACCAGACACCTGTATGCAAATTATTTGTATGAGAATGGATTACTTCAAACTATATAAATGTGTGCAAAACAAATTATTATTTTTAACTTGAGTTTATAACAGTAAATAAATTTTTTAAAAATTCAAGGGTTGGGGAATAATAATAATAATAAAAAAATAAAAATAATAAAAAAGTGCATCTCAAAATAGAAAAGAGAACAAAAATGATTGAATATTGATCGTCAAGCCAAGAAAATTAAATTTCTATTCCATCAGAATTGAACCCATTATTATTTGATGAACAGAAACAACGTGCATTGGCCAATATTGAAGCTGAGAAAATTTAGTTATTTCCTTCAGATTTGAAATCATTATCCATTTTATTATTATATGGAGGCCTGTACTGGCCAATAATGATTTTGAAGAAAACTCAATTCTTATTCCTTCCTATTTTAAACCCATTAATCTCCTTTTTTTATGTATGGGAGCATACACTGGCCAATATTGATGTTGAGCCAAGACAATATAATTCTTATTTCTTCAGGTTTGAACTCATTCTGACTTTCTGAGCCAGAGAAAACATGCAATGCTCTCCTAAATCATCTTATCCACAAGCGTGACTTTTAAAAAGTGTAAAAATCAATGAATATTTGGTCAGGATAATTAGACTATATAATTCTTGCATAATTTTGTGTTGTTTTTAATCTATGGGAGCCTGTACAGCCAACATTAGCATTCATTCAGTTTTGAAATAACTGAATCACAATGCTAATGTTGGCTGTATGGGCTTGCATAGAATAAAAATAGCAAGTTTTTACCAAAATTCTTTGTAATAAGTATAGGATTAACTTAAGGATTATAAGAATATCTTAAATTGTTATCGGCACAGCTGATTCCCCCAACATAAGTGGCAAAGTATTGCTTGTACGTGTATAAAAAACTCGAACAGCAAGAGGTGTAATTTACATAAAAGCTAGGCAGGCTGTAAGAACAGCAGGCAGTCGTTCATACTGAAGCAGAACGAACCAGGTGGTAGGAGGAGGAGAAACAGTTTTGATGACAGAAAAAATAGTGTATATTGTTCATTTATCCAAGAATTTAAAGCAGCAAGTCTGAGAATTCGAGAAAGAAACAGTGTTTACTGAGAGTCTGTACCCCATTAGAAGATTGTCCCAAATTTTTTGTGTGTTGTTTTTTCTTCATAAATATTCAACTCTTTTAAGCGAGTATTTTGGCCTCAGGAAAATTATATCGGATGCTAATGATAAACAGAGAAAACATGCAATACTCTCCTAAATCATCACATTCAAAAGTGGGACTTTTAAAAAGTGTAAAAATTAATTAATATTTGGTCAAGTCAGTCAGACTATATAATTATAGTTATTTTAAATATATGGGAGCCTATACAGCCAACTTCAGCACTGTTAGTTTTTCTGATAATTGTATAGGAAGCAGTGGTTTTCTTGAAGATTAAGAGAAAATTATGATTATTGAGGTCAGTCAGTCAGACAATTGGTTTGAACAATGTGACTGGCCAAGCACAACTGAACCAGTGTCAAGACAACTGGTACTTATGGGAATTCAGAACAGTCCACTCATGCATTTGGGTGATTCCATTCCCTGAGTCCTGATTGGCTGCTTGGTTTGTATGATCCTCTGAGGCTCCATAAATCCTGCCACTTTGCAGTGGTCTTTACAGCATACCAGAATCGTATTGGGTTACGACTGCTTGCTGTCTTGTCTTGCCAATTCAACGGTAATTGGACTTAGTATGATTATGCTACAATGATAAACATTTAGCACTTTGAATTCATAAGCACAATATTTTGACTTCATGACGATCCTGTTATATATTAAACTTCTTGATAAAGGGACCATTTGATGCCTTTATTTTAATGTACCATGATTATTTGTGTATAGCACACACTTATGTATAACACCACTCCTAACTTTTAGCCCCCTTGTCGGCTGAGGTTATAGTATATGACGATTGTACTTTTGCAGTTTTTATATGGATTAATAAGAATTTATTTTCATGTCTACATTTGGATATGAGTTCTAATCGTTTGTTAAGAAGTTTATTTTGTTCTGGTAAGGATATTATGGCTATTTTTTCTTCTAGGCAAAGGTTAAAAAATATATATATATATATATATATATATATATATACACACGGATGCTGATATGTACATGTCCAGTATCACTGATGCATAAAAATGTGAAAGTACGCAGAATAATTGTATCCATGTGTCCCAGTATTTTTTTTTTCTTCCCTCACCATTTCCAGCTAACTCTAAATACATTTCAGTATTTTCTTGGAAACGAATTACACTGTATGAGGTACAAGGTAGGCTTTAGTTGTTCATAAATAAAAACTCTGCAATTTATTAAGAAACGTTAGTTGGGACCCATCAAATTTCCCAGTGACTCATTCAATTCAAATCTGCATCTCAGGATGCACTAAATTAAAAAAAACTATCAGCATCAGTGTGTGTGTGTATGTATATATATATAATATATATATATATATATATATATCATTTAGGCACTCTCCATAGATTATCATAATTCTTTCCCTAGCAGTGTAGAATCTGTTTTTTGTAATAAATTCATTTGCATTCTAATATATCAATCTGATTTTCAAAATTGTTTTCTTTTTCACTTGATACAATGTTTACTATTAGTATTTTAGTTTTATACAAATAGTTTTTGGGCTTCTTATATATATATATATATATATATATATATTATATATATATATAAGAAGCCCAAAAACTATTTGTATAAAACTAAAAAAACCTTCGTATTTCATACCTCCCCCCATATTTTATTTTCGTAATAAAATATTGTTTTATTCTACCATCCCCCATCTTGTATGATCTCACAACCTTTAATTTTGGTATTCTATAAATTTTCTTGTACTAAAAATTTATTCATATATATATATATATTATATATATATATATATATATATGAATTTAACAACATCTCAACAATGGATGACTTCAGATTGATCCGTAAATACAAAAGCCTACTGATCTCTGCCCATTCCCTTCAAAACAGAACTTTTTTGAACAACTGTATTCTTGAGAAGGTTGTACCACCCAGCACATCCAGCATTTTAAAACCTTCATATCACACACACATACACACACATATATATATATATATATATAAATATATATATAATGATGATGATTCCCAAAATAACATTTATTCAAGGAGAAAAGTCTGTATAATCAATATAACTCACATATGCCAACAAAAGAGCCTCGCTGTCTCTTATGTGTTCCTCCTTTTGTGAATTTCCTTGATTTTAATTTTATAACTTTATTTCAACTTTGACCTTTTGAATCATCCAATTCTGATACAAACTCTTTTGTTATCCAACTTCATACCACAGACACCTTTATCTTTTTTTCTTTTTTTAAAACTGTTTTGAGGCGAATTGAAATTGTTAAGAGAAATTTTCTGGCTCGCCTCCTCAAGAGTACGATTCTTGAAAACAATGAATTGATTGTTGATCTATTTTCAAACTTCATTTTTAGCGATTCAAAATATTCCACTCTGGAATTTCATTTTTATGTTTTCATTTCAAATCTGCCTCAAAATCACTGAACATTGTTGGTATGATTGGCAGGAATGCAACCATTAATCATACTGTTCATATTCGTGTATAGTAACGCGAGAGAAGTCAGCTTCAGATTGTGGCTTTTTTTTTTTTTTTTGTGACATTGTATTTGTGGGGTGGCTGAGCATTCTTCTTTTGGGCTGGTCGCATATAGAGTCATAACAGGGATACGATAAGCATAAAGATAAATATTAATCTTATTTTTATATTTTTGTATATTAATTCAAGGGATGTCTGCTTCAGATTGTGGCTTATAGCATTTCTTTGGTGATACTGTATTTATGGGTGTAGAATAATCATACTAGTTCCAATTACCATCGAATTGGTAAGACAAGGCAACAAGTAGTCGTGACTGAATACGAATCTATTTTGCTGCAATACTACTGCAAAATGCCAGAGTATTTATGAAACCTCATAACATCATAGAAACCAAGCAGCCAATCAGGACTCAAGGAATGGAATCGCCCAAATACATGAATGGACTATTCTTGATTTCCATAAATATCAACTGTCTTGAGCACTGGTTCAGTTGTGCTTAGCTAGTTGCTGTTGTTCAAACCAACAGTATACTAACTCACTTCAACAATGGGGTTGCTGAATGTTCTTCATTAGGCTGATCACAGATAGAGACATAATGGAGGTCAATATGCTGAAAGGTAACTGTTAATGATACAGTTATATATGTGTGCATTAATGCAAGGAAATTCAGCTTCAAATTGTGGCTTGTAGCAGTTCTTTGGTGACATTGTATTTATGAGATGGCTGATCACATATAGAAACTGTTATATCCCAAGATGTAGGAATAGCAAATGATAACAAAAACAGTGAAATATGTTTAACATATAACAATATTTCTCTGAATGTTTGAGATGAGGCTTGAAGATTAGTATTATCTGCGTTATTCGGACTTTTGTCCCCATCTTCATTGTTATTTGTACAACGTTTCGGCCGATATACCCTCCGGCCTTCTTCAGGTATTTCTTGTCGGACTCAGGAACTTTCTCGGACTTATTAGGAAAAGAAAGTTCCCGAGTCCGACAAGAAATACCTGAAGAAGGCCGGAGGATATATCCGCCGAAACGTTGTACAAATAACAATGAAGATGGGGACAGTAGTCCGAATAACGCAGATAATACTATAACAATATTTGTTTTATTCATTCTCACCAACCGAAAATATAGTGGGATGAGTTTGGATAGAATTCAACTGTGTATCATGTGTGTGTTCATCACATGCGGTCATGCCCTTGTCTTCTGATGTCTCACTGCTTGTCCATGAGTATATCCGGTGTGAATCGTTAGGGGAGATAACTCTCCCTAATAGAACCATGACAGGGATATGATAGACAGAAAGGTAACTATTAATTATACTAGTTATATTAGTTATATATAGTAATGCAAGGGAAGTTAGTTTTGGATTTAAATAATTATGTATTAACAAACTAACATAATATAAGCTGTTTTGGTGTTAGTATGGATGCGGAAACATGCATAAATATTAACATTTATTAATTAATAATAATTTAATAAAGATGATTTTTTATAACATGACCAATATATAGGAATCAATGTACAATAAATGTTATTTCTTCATGATGGATAACCACCCTGTTGGCAAGGCTTAAAATATGCTGACTGTATCACCTACAAGGCAGTAATACACCCCCCCCCCCGAAAAAAGGGTGTATGACACTAAACTGCAGTTGATGGTGAAGCTCCAGTTCTGGAGATCTAGGGAGTCTACAGGGAGTAATGGCAATGAGTGGGTACTCATTGCCACTACTCCCAGTTCCACAAGAATGGTACTACCTGATAGGGTCCCATCTATGGGTCAAATAGATCTGTTTTAAAATTATTTGTATTCCATAGGAATATTTGATACTGTATAACTGTAAATTATTTGTGTTAAGAATAGTTCATTGAAGCTAGAATTGTTTACTAAGGATTATTATTTGATGAAACCATTTAACTGTGTGTAAACAAATGATTATTATTAAATAGAATTGTTAATGTTAGGAAGATTTGAAACTTAGGGATTATTATTATTAGTTAATTGAGACTATATAATTGCTTAAAAATTATTGGTGTTAGATAAGAATACTTAACTCTTTCTCTGAATGTTTGAGATAAGGCTTGATGATTAGTATTATCTGCATTATTTGGACTATTGTCCCTATCTTCATTGTATTTGGCTCCCGATTACGACAAGAAAGTTCCCGAGTTCGAAAAGAAGGTTCCTGAGTCCGACAAGAAATACCTGAAAAAGGCCAGAGGGCATATCGGCCGAAACGTTGTACAAATAACAATGAAGATGGGAACAATAGTCCGAATAACGCAGATAATACTTAACTCTTTGCCTACTTTAAGCTGCTATAGCTCTCCCACCACAAGCCACTGATGTTTAGTTTATTATAATATATTATTATAAACAAGGGCATCTCCTTCTCATGACTCGGTTATGCATGTGGGGTTTGGGGACCACTTGTGAATTTCCTATTCTCTTGTTACTCCTTCCATGAAATTCACCACAGGTGAACTTGTTGGATGGAGCCAGCTCAATCGACCCAGGGTGAATGCCATTACAGAAAAGCTAGATGGGTTGATGTGCCATTAAAATTAATCAGTCCTCATGAATAAAGAGATTTCTTGAAAGTATCATCATCATCTTCATCATTGTGTGTGCAATACCAGAAACCATGGATAGCAGCATGGTGGATGTGTGACACGACAGATGAACCCAACAAAAGCCAATGGCATTTTTCACAAGATGCTGAGCGGAGGGACCCAAAACAGACCAACAGCCAGGATCAATCAGTTAGTAAACTACTGTTCCTCATCTTGAAAGTGTCATCATCATCATCATCATCAAGTGTGTAATACCAGAAACCATGGATAGCAGCATGGTGGATGTGTGACACGCCAAATGAACCCAATAAGAGCCAATGGCATTTTTCACAAGATGCTGGGCGGAGGGACCCAAAACGGGCCAACAGCCAGGATCAATCAGTTAGTTAACTAGTGTTCCTCATCTCTAAGTCTAGCGTTTATTGATGAGTTAAAAAAAACAACCACTGGAAGGTATCAATGATACCAACCCAACCGAAACTATTGAAATAATTTTCAGTGATGGATTCAGTTGTGATTGATATGTTTTGCTACTTGACTTGTTTTTTGTGATTGTCTTTTTTGTTTTCCTCCGCCCCTTTCTTGCTTTTTTTTTTTTTTAATTGTTTTTGTTGTGTGCTTTCTTTAACATCTCCTGGCAATTCCTTGTGTCTCACGTAAGGTCATCGCAGATGTCTCCTCAAAGCATTGCTGCTTCCCCTGCACCTGATACTAATGAATTGTCATCGCCCATTCACGGTCCTTCCAACTCAGTTTGGAGTTTTCCGGGCTTCTGCAAAATGGTTCAGTTTTGTTGGTATGTCTCTCGCACACATTCAGAATTCTTTAAAAGATTTTTTTTCTCCAAGAAAAAAAAATAGAATAATAGCTAAACTATTCTTTTATTATTTATTTATTTATTTATTTTATTTCTTGGTGGTGGATACTTTTTTTATGCATCTCTCACTGTCCCATAACATAGCCTAACTTGGGCAGGAATAGTCTGGAAGAACCCATCCCTCTCCAGGTCCTACAACTAGTTTGAAATCAGAGTTTTCTTTCTTTTTGACCAATTACCATACCAAAGTTAAAAAGCCCAGTTTGCCCTACTATTTACCCATAGCTGGAAAGAGAATACTTGAAGTCATACCTTTTGCTAAGAGTAGGACATTTCATTGTGGTGTAATAGTTAGCAAACTAGTCTTAGAGATCCATTACTATTTAATATATATTTACCAAAACCCTCTGCTCGTGTAGGATGTGACACAAGTTCAATTTCTTAAGCGGAGTTTAACTGGTTTGAATTCAGAGTTTTCTTTTTCCTAGACTGGTTGCCTAACCAAGGTTAAAGAGCCCAGTCTACTTTACCATTTACCCATAGATGGAGGGAGAATAGTTGGATTCATTCCTTTCCACAATGGTATTAGCATTTCAGGGTCTGAAAATTTGTTACCTACATGAAACTTGAGGCATTCTGGTTTTTGACCATTCGGTTTTTAATATTATTATATATATATATATATATATATATATATATATACTAAACATGACCTTTTGGGTCACCCATTGAGCGCTATGTAGATAAGTGGGATTAGGGAAAATTAAGTTTGCAAAGCGAATTAATTTTTTTTTTAAATAATTACGGCTGGGGAATTTTAAAAAAAAAAAAAAAAAAGTTGAAATCATTTCATAAAATTTTAAAAAAAGGGAATGTTTACCAAATTGAGAAGCTACAGGCTAGCTACTTCTGAAACTTAACATACAAATATATTTCACATGCTCTAATCACTCTCTTTACGCTCACAGAGAAACTAACATATATAATGAGGAGGTTATCAAGATATACATAGAGAGGGGGAAAGTGGCAGGCATAATTTTTTTCAGTTTTTTTACTTAATTTTAAATTACAACTAATTAGAACCAATTCAAATGAATTTTTTTTCAAACATAAATCAATCCTAGAACTCAGGAGTATTTTGGTATGAATTTTGTGTCATTAAACTAAATAGGAAAAAGCCTTTAGCAAACAATCATTGATTCACTCAGCTTTAGTATAATAATCATAATATATAATATATATATATATATATATATATATATCCATAGATGGGTTACAAGTCAGTTGGTATTAGGATGATTCTAAGTTGGACCTTTCTTCCAACAGCGGAATGTTAGAGTTGTTTAGGTCCATGATGAGAGCTTCATGTTCAATATTATTGTACAGAGCTATATAATTGTTAAAGAAAAAGGCTTAAAATTCAGTAATTTTCCGGTTATAGATCTATTTCTGCCCACAGGTATCTGTGTATACCTATGAGTTTCATCAGACTGCTAACTTTATTTAAAATGGTAAATAAATAATTCATGAGGCTTTATATATGATTTTTCTGGGAATTCTTGAAAAGGAATCGGGTTTTAGTTCCTCTCATTATCTTAGGGGTATTATATATATATATATATATATATATATATATATATACACACACACACACACACACACACACACACACAGATGCTGATAGGTACACGTCTTGCATCCCTGACACATAAAAATCTAAATGGATGCAGTAAAATCATATCCATGTGTCCTAGTGTTTTTTTCTTTTTTCTTCTCTCATCATTTCAAGCAAACTGTAAATACATTCCAATAGTTTCTTAGAAATGAATTACAAAGGATAGGTTATAAGGTAGGAGTTAGACAGCTTTAATTGGGACCAATAAATTACCCCGGGGACTCATTCAAAGCAAATATGTGCATCACAGGACACACTAAATCAAAAGCCTATCAGCATCACTGTATATATATATATATATATATATATAATCCAAAAGTTCAGAGAAGAAATCTTCCCTATGACAAGAGTTTTATTTAAAAACAACTGTCGCAGTTTGAGAGCTCAATGTGTGCTCTTAATGTTAGAGTCACAGAGCAAATATATAAGTAAAGAAATAACAAAAGACTTAGAGATTTAGCATTATAGATTATTATTAGTATAATGCTAAATCTCTAAGTCTTTTGTTATTTCTTTACTTTTATATATATATATATATATATATATATATATATATCACAGGGAGAAGTGGATTCTTGCCTTTCTCAAGACTTAATAGTGCTAAGTGAATTTTTGCCTATTTCATTTCCTGCACAGATAATTCTGGCATGTATCTTTCTGTTTTTTTTTGTTTTTTTTTTGCTTCATTCTTTTGTTGTCTCTTTCTTTCTTTATTTTATTTTTTTTCCTAAAACAAAACACAATGATGTGAATGTTGTGCAAACTGTTTTCCATTAGATATTTTTTTGATTTAAGTGCCTAAATGCCAAACTACAAAACAAAAAACAAAAACCATAAAAGAACTTGTTGCATAAATGTATTTCTCTGCTTAAAAAAAAAAAAATCCAAAAACCTCTCCAAAATAATGGATGACACCAGGTTGTCTGTCTCCAGGAAGAGAGGGGGTTGATGCTGAACAATTCCTTGTTATCTGATTCTCTTCCTTGTATCTTGCTAATGAAGAATTTTTTTTTTAAAAAGACAAAGTACCATATTTTCCCAGTGTTAACACCACACTAATTTCCAGAATGAATTTCCAAATTGCTCTTTCCAAAGCTTTGAAATAAAAACAATATATACAAGGGAGGTATAATTTAAAGTAAGGGGTTTGGGTAGAGAGAAAAAAAGTATTATCAAATTAATTGCAAATAAATTTTATCTCCTTCAAAATGGTTCCTTTGGAAGCCATATATTGACAAAGTAATAAAACTGTATATACAAAAGGTTGGTCTATTTAATAATAAAACTGTGTAAATATATATATATATATATATATATATATATATATATATATATATGTAATAAAAACACACAATGCTGTTCATTTTGAATTCAAATTATTTTCTGTTTCTCTCTCAATGAGTCCGGATTAAAAACAAGCTCTGATGATGATTTTTATAAATCGAAATATTGTTCAATATTAGCTATGAATATGATATCAAATATTTTCATTTTAACAGCATTGTGTTGTTTTCATATCCTTTTATCTATACTTATACCGTCGGATTCATTTCCTTAATCTTAACTTATATATATATATATATATAAATTTTATAATCTGCTTGAAGCATTGTGTATATATTGGTTTTGTGGTTGATTTTGAAGGCTATCACAATGCACGTGTGAAGAAGAATGAGTCAACTATGATGTTATTTGTTTACCTTTGATTTATTCTTAATATTTTAGGATAAAGATATCCTCCTCGGAAGATTTCTGAAAGCTAAGTTCTGGAGCTGTTACCTTGTTGCAGAACTTCGGAGGTCACATCGGCTGAACATTGTACAGATAACAATAAAGATGAGAATAATGGTCCGAATAGTCTGAATAATACAAACTGCATCTAACTGTGAAGTTCCAGTTCTGGTGGTATAGGGAGTGTGGGGTACCCCTTCATCAACATTACTCCCAGGTCCACTCTAACCCAGAGTGGTACTACCTGTTAGGGTTCCCTCTATGGGTTAAATAGATTAAAATGAGTTATTAAAAAATGTGATTTAAAATGTGATTTTTAATAATAATATGTGTATATATATATATATATACATATATATATATATATATATATATATTTAATATATATTTATATAATGTAGATTTTAAAATGAAAAAAAAAAACACTGAATGCCCAATAAGAATGTATTAAACAAAACATCTTCAGCATAAAATAACCCAATTAGTTGACATGCCATAAAACCAAACCAACCCAGTATTGTCGGTTGGTGCTTTAGAATACATCAACTGGACCACCTGCTGGTTGTGGGTTGCGACCCATGATGCTTAAGGACAGAATCCTGATGGATGAGTAGTCTGACATGCAACACTCCATATTGGCTCTTACTTAGGCTAGACGGTCGGGTCAGGGTGGACCTGGGAGTAATGGGGTGCTCCACATTCCCCAGACCTCCAGAATGGGAGCCTACCAGAGTAGTAGTACTTGTTAGGGTCCCCTCTATGTGTTAAATAGAAAAATGTGTTTATAAAAAAAAAATTGAGTATCCATTAAGAATGAATCTATTTCAAAACTTTGTTGGCATTAAATGACCCACTGAGGTTGATATACCGTAAAACAAATCAAACAAACTGAACGGAACCAAACCAAACCAAACCAACTAACCAACCATCCTGAAAAATTGAATTAACTGGAAAATAAATGTAGTTTACTGCATTGTTATCAGGTAGGTGGTCCTTAAAAGGGGGAAAAAACGGTATTATTTACCCTACGTGTAGGATTTGACACAATAACAGGACAAAACACCAGTGTTGATATTAAGTTGCTGTTTGTAGTATATAATCAATAATAGCAGCAACGATAAGAGTCCAAAATCAACTCTAAGTCAAATAAATAAGGTGGGGTAGAATTTAGTTATTTGACCAAAGAGTAAGTATTGTATAACATTGTAATAAAGGGTAAAATACATAGAATGAGCAGTGATGAAGAAAAAGAAAATTGGCTGTTATAAGTTCCAATTCAATTGACTTAGGGGGGTGGGGGATTAGGGCCCCATTGCATAGGAGCTAATTTACTGGACTGTAACGTTGTGGTAAACAAGTTCAAACTCTAGTTGTAATATTATATTCACTTTTGTACTAATACTCTTGGGAAAGGTATGTACTCCCTCATTCCTTCAGATGAAATGGGTTGAATAGTACCACTACTGTTCTTCTACAAGGATGGTTTTGGTATTGAAGGTTGATATACCATTGAAAACAAAGAAAGCAAATAAAATGCATAGAATGAGCAATGATGAAAAAAAAAAAAATTGGCTGCTACAAATTCCAATTCAATTGACTTCGAGGGGGGGGGGCATTGCATAGTACCTAATTTAGTGATATTGTAGTAAACAAGTTCAAATTCCAGTTGTATTATCTACATACACAAGGTGTAATGGTTGTCGTCAAAGGAAATGGACACACCGACAAAAGTTCAAATCCTGGACAAAGCTAGTTGCATTTCATATGGCACTAATACCCTTGGGAAAGGTATGAATCTAACTATTCTCCCTCCAACTATGGGCAAATAGTAGGGTGGATTAGGTTCTTCAATTTTAGTATGGCAACTGGTCTAGGAGAAGGAAAACTCTTAATTTAAACCTGGTAAACTCTGCATAAAAATTGACCCTGTGTCGCATCCTGCTCATGCAAAGGAGTTGGTAAATACATACATTCACTTTTAGACTAATACTCTTGAGAAAGGTCTGTACCTCCTAATCCCCTCGTCTATGGGTTAAATAGTACCACTACTGTTCTTCCACAAGGATGGCTTGGGTATTGAAGGCTGATATGCCGTTGAAAACAAAGAAAGCAAATGAAATCAATATACTTTGGAAAAATTAGTGAAATGGGATATTTTAGAAGATTTTTACTCAATTAGTCGACATGAATACAAATATTGAAATATTGGCTGTCAACTCACTTATGAGCAAGACCATTTCCCGGTGTTTTTTTTTTTTTTGTTGTTGGGGGTTTCATTTGCAAGCACCTGAGAGGCGGCAAGCAAAAGGATAACTCTTCAGTCCACTGAGACTTCTGAAGAATCTATTCCATAGTAAATATACATGAGTACCAGTAGCACTTGGCATTGTATCCTTATGTTTAGATCAGTCCTGGAGAGATACACTTTTTCACATAAAAGTTGGAACTTCTCTACTTTGGATGTTAATGGACTCAAATTTACCCCTTCTAACAGGTCATTTCGATTGTTGTTGTTTAATCGGTTTGGGCTCAAATTCTTTCACAAACCAGCAGATGGTGCCTCTCCAGCTGAAGTGTCTTTGAGACAATCCTTAGACCTCATTTTAATCTCTTGTGCAATATGCAGAGTCTGCTCTGACCTGGAGTGGTAGTACCTGTTAGGGTCCCATCAATGGTTTAAATAGAAAATTTGTTTACAAAAAAAAATTGAGTTTAAAAAATTTTCTTCCAAACTATCGTTACAAATCTTTCAAAACTTTGCTGGCATTACTAAAAAACCGATGTTGATATGCCATAAAACAAACAAACAATTCCCAGTGCATCACCTTTCCCACTCAGTCAATGCTAGTCTTGTACTTTTTTCTTTTGCTGCATTAACTTATTATGAGAGTAACCGTATTGTCTCTGTCTTTTAAACACAACTCACACTTGGTATTCTATAATCTATTTTCACTTTCATATAATTGTTCCTTGTAGGACAAAATAATGTTACATAGCAATCAACTGAAAAACTTTTTTAATTGTTTTGCAACTTAGTTTTATGAAGATTCCACACCCGATCAAAAAGACGCAGCTAAGTTTAGTTACAGATATAATAATAGAATTATTCTTTATTAACTCTTAACATCCCATATTGCTTCATTCCGCCCACTCGGAAGTCACATTCGTTTTCCTAATCTGCCCCAAACGATAGCCTTTGTTTAAATTTAATAGTAAACATATTTAGAAATATATATTAATATTTATATTTTTGCTTGAAGGCAATTACAATGCGCATATCGCATAAATTCGATAATTATAGAAGATAATAATGACAAGTGAATTTCGCAAAGAATTACTCGGTGTGTAGAATATCGTACAGACTGTTTCAACTTTATTAAGTCTCATCAGCGATGTATACTAACGATTTCCCTCCAACAGAAATCGAAACCGGGACTTCAGCAGGATAGTCAGAAACTATACTGTTTCGGCCACGGTACAGCACGGAGAAATTCCTGCGAAACTAACCTGTCAATGATACTGAGACGTCTCTACCATATGAGGCAAGGGGGCACTGAGTGAACAATAACAAACAAACCCGGAGCCTTATGCTCTTCGGCGAAGGAAATAAGATTTTTGGATGTTTGTTTATTTTTAGAATCATTGCATAACAATGCTTCTAAAAATAAACAGACATCCAAAAATCTTATATTTAGAAGTCTTTATTTTGAGGGAAATAACAGGTAACTTTAAATGAAAATGAAATTCTTAACCATTTTTTGATAAATGCTTATAGGAATGGGATTCTGGACTTGGACAATTCTCGACAGGATGTTAAGAGTTCAGATGAGATTGGATGGTCACATCAAACCCAAGCACCAACTGTATAATTGATTTTATGGCAATCCCCCCCCCCCAACCTTTTTTTATCATATATGGGCTAGAATGTGGTGGCTGAACATCTTAATGTCCTGGATATGATGTTAAACTCTATCTAATGATGAAGTTTCAGTTCTGGAGTTCTGAGGAATGTGGAGTACCCCTTCATCACCATTACTCCCAGATCCACTCTGAACGTCTTAGTGTCTTGGATATGATGTTAAACTCTATCTAATGATGAAGTTTCAGTTCTGGAGTTCTGAGGAATGTGGAGTACCCCTTCATCACCATTACTCCCAGATCCACTCTGACCCGGAGTGGTAATACCTATTAGGGTCCCATCTATGGGTTAAATAGAAAAAAATAAGTAAAAAAAAATGTATTTAAAAAGAATTGAGTACCCATGAAGAATGAATAAAACAAAATGTCTTCAGCGTAAAATAATCCAACGAGGGTTGACATGCCGTAAAATCTAACCAACCAACTTTATTAAGTTGGGAGTCCTTTTATATACAAACTTTGGATATCATTTCTTTTTTTTTTTTTTTTTCTTCTTTTGCTACTTGGGTTAACCTTGTCTCAGACTGAACTTTTTGTTATGAACGCCGAATTCTGCCACAGTGTCTGCTTCTTTGCATCGAAGATTGTTATCCGTCATTGACTGGTGGTTTAGATTTCAAGCATTAGCACCCTCACCACCACCACCACCGCTGCCCCCCCCCATTGGCACCTTCACCACCACCACCTCTACCCTTGGCACCTTCACCACCACTGCCCATGCTTAGTCAGGGATTCAGTTTCTTTCCATGGCTTCAATTCTTTGATAACAAATCCATTGTACAGAGTTTGCGTATTGTTTGTAATGAAAGCCAAGTCCAGAGTTAAGGAGAATGGCCAATGCCAGTGATGTTTGGTCAGTAATCATCGGATTCTTTGATTTTTATCTCCCCCACCCCCTCCACCACCAACTTCCCCCTCCCCCTTATTGGTTTTGTGTTTGTGGTTCCTGACCAAACTTGGAATCAGTGTTTATACATTGTTCGATAATATACGATATGATTTCCAATGTTTTTCTTTATTTTCTTCTTGGTGTCGAATGAAAAATGAATGAAATCTATGCTGGTTTTGTTTCTTCCTTTTATGGATCCATTTCTTCCTTCCTTCCTTCCTTCTTCATTCTATTGGAATTTCCTTCAAGTATAAGAGCAAATTCCAAAATCTTTCAATTTGAAAAGTTATCATCACATGAGCAATTTCTTTGCTTATATTCAATTTATATATATATATATATATATATATATATATATAAAGATAATCTAATGAGTCAGACGAACCTACTATTAGTTTCGCATAAAGCTCTTCAGGGCTAAAATCTGACTCTTTAAAGTCAGATTTTAGCCCTGAAGAGCTTTATGCGAAACTAATAGTAGGTTCGTCTGACTCATTAGATTATCTTTATTACTTGGCTCTACTTAGGTATCGAGCACTTTTGGCCAAATACTGTACCAATAGATTATTTTTTGTTGGTACGAATATCTTGGTCCTTTCTTTTTTTCAAAAATTTTTTTCTTCCTGGTTGATGTTTGGTAGTATATTTTTACAATCAAACTCTCTGATGGGTTTTTTCTCTCCGCAAGGATCTACCAACACGCTTGGTATATTATATATATATATATATATATATATATATATATATATATAATCTTATTAAAATAGAGATTCCTTGTTTACATTCAATCTTTATATATATATATATATATATATATATATAAGTTTTTGAAGAAACAATGAAATATTTCAAAGATTGACATTTAGAAAACTGATACTAAAGAGTTTCAGTTTTAATTAAAACATCAACAGGACTCAGCTTGGTTAATAATTAAAAATCATATTAAAAGGAAATGTGGAAACAAGCAAAAGCTTGTCAGCCTTTGTTTATGATCTTAAAAGGTTCCTCTTGATAATATATATATATATATATATATTAATTATAAAATGGGTACAAGAGATAACCTACTTGAGTTTCATCATAAGGATTTTCAGACACTGATTAATAACAGTCAATTTCACGTGTGTGGTCATTGCATTTGCTCTACTTAGTATTGAGCACTTTGTATTTATTATATCGCTGACTTACCCACCTGAATTCCACACTTACTAACCATCGTGACCATATTCACTGGTAAGTCAACTTTTCCTTTATATATATATATATATTATATATATATTTATTTATTTATTTATATATATATAAAATAGAAATTAGAAGGCAATTGACAATGCAATGGAATAGGTGATGAAAATGATGTTTATTTACCTATATAATAATAAACATCATTTTCATCACCTATTCCATTGCATTGTCAATTGCCTTCTAATTTCTATTTTAAACTCATACATACAATGCTTCAAGCAAACTATAAAACCCTTATATATATATATATATATATATATATACTTATAATAATCGAGATTCGGTGTCTGTTTGTAACATAAACTATGTCACTGCTTACATCACAATACTTTCAGGAATTTTGTAAGTTTATCAATGTATATTCATACTTAAAATCATATATCTTATTATAATGGAGATTGTGTGTTTTTCTGTCTGTAACCGAAACTATATTCCTACTCAAGTCACAATTCTCTTAGTTATAGACATCACATTCTCCATGATTTTATTTTTATTTAACCTCAATTATTAATAAAATTGTCTTACATTATTAATACTGTTAACTATGTCTACATATTGACAACATGCAATTATATTTATATATACAAAAAATAGCGGTTTACAGTGTGAACGGAAAGGCTAATTTGCATATTAATATTAAAAATCGAATTTAATAAATATGTGCTTAGTATTATTGATTTCTAACTGTTTGGTTTTATTTTAATGAATATAGCAAAAATCTCTTCAATGAATCTTAAATGAAATCCATTAACAAGATAAATAAGTGTCATTTTATTCTTTACTTCCTCTTAAAGTAAATACTTAAATTAGAAAAATAACAATGAAAGACGAGAGTGATGGAAGAGTAAGTTTCAGTTGTTCCATTATTATACTCCTCTGTTTCAAATCTTTATTATACTCCCTCTGTTTCAAATCTTTTATCTGTATTCTTATTTAGTTTCATTAGCCTTTCTAATTTAATACAATATTTATTACATTAAAATTAAATACTTGCACCCGGAGGGTGCATATATTTGCTAGTACATAGAATAAATCTTATTTATTTACAATGTTTTTATGAAATTCTGAGTTAGATTCACCTCAAAACAGTCCATGTTGTTGGTGCATTTAAAATCCTACAATGTGTGTTATATATCATTAAGAAATGAAGGTTTACCTAATATATGGTGCAGTTAATTTGCATACTGGTTTTAACAAAACTAAATAATAACTTGCTGTTATTGATCTCATATATTATTGTTTTATTGTCCAATGTATTAAGATTAATCCTATGAATGATTTTATATAGAAACCAATTAAAATAAGTGTAATCTTTTTATATGCGTTCTTATTTAATTTCATTAGTCTGAATAATTTATTATATTTCATTACATTAAAACTTAAATACTAGATGGTACTTATTCTTGCTAATATGTATGTATGTATATATATATATATATATATATATATATATATATATATATCTATTATAATGGAGATTATGTGTTTGTTTTTCTGTAACCGAAACTATATCACTACTCCAGTCACTATCCATTTAGTTATTATATATAACATTCTCGATGAATCATTTTTATTTAAGCCTCAATTATTAATAAAATTGTTTTTCATTATTAATACTGCTGGCCATATCTACGTAGTAATAACATTCAATTGTATTTATATATACAACAAATAGCGGTTTACAGTGTGAACGGGAAGGCTAATTTGCATATTGATATTTAAAATTTGATTTTAATAAATATCTGCTTGGTATTGTTGATTTCTAATCATTTGATTTTATCTCAATGAATATGAGTAAAAATCTCGGAGATAAATCTTAAAAGAAATTAATTAACAAAAAGAAATAACTGTAATTTTATTCTTTACTTCCTAATTTAACTAAATAGTTAAATTAGAAAAGTTTAGCAATGAATGACGGGGGCGATGGTAGAGGAAGCTACAGCTGTTATATTTTATATTATTATTAATATAATATATTATGACATTAATACTTGCACCCGGAGGGTGCATATATTTGCTAGTATATATATATATATAAAGGAAACCAAACCAATATATCTCTGTAAATATAAACAAAAACCACTATAAACTAGACTACCCTTCCCATCATGCCTCACACAATAGATAAACGGATACCCACTACATGAGACACTCTTGGTTTGATGATTGCATAGGCAAAAAACTAGCAGTCATCAATCGCTACTGATTCTATGTCTGTGCTATTCAAACTTACATCTAGATATGCTCTATCACAATATTAAGCAATCTTTATTAATATATATATATATCTACCAACCCTTCTGCACAAGGTCAATTTTTTAAGGGGAGTTTAACAGGTTTGAATTCAGAGTTTTCCTTCTCCTAGACAGGTTGCCTTACCAAGGTTGAAGAGTCCAGTCTGCCCTACTATTTACCCATAGCTGGATGGAGAATTAGATTCATACCTTTCCCAAGGGTATTAGCACTATATGAAATGCAAGCAGTTTTGTCTAGGATTTAAACTCCGATCAACGAGTCCATTTCCTACAACTCTATCCATTGTGCCATGCGCCTCCTTTATTGATATAGCAATCTTTGTTAATATAGCAAACATATAACTATATAATTATCATTATTATTCTCAGTGTCAAATGAAATGTTTTTAAAAACATTCAGTTGTCATATAAACACAAATGCTCACACTAATATTTGTAAGCCTGATAGCTTAATAATCCTTAAAATTAAAACTTCCTGGTGATGACCACGAGTAATAATTAATTAATAAAACTTATCCATTAAACAGTTGTTTTTTTTCATTCACACTTATACACACACACACACACACACTTGCTTTATTCAAAAAGTGTTGTTATGACGTAATTTCTTGTGCACATAGATTCTTTCTTGTATCATTAGTTAAACAAAAATTAACATCAACAGTTGATATTTGTTTTGTCCTGAAGAAGTTTAGAGATTCATGTCTGATATATATTTATTTTAGATATATGTTTGATGCCGTATATTATCAATCAAAACGATAAGAGTAAATAAATATATATTTTTTCAAATATCAATAAATCATGCTCACGTTTCCTATTTTTCACTCTTACTTATTATTCTTCAACATACTCTCGGATACATGTCCATTTTTCACTCATATATATATATATATATATATATATATATATATATATATATATCTTATTATAATGGAGATTGTGTGCTTTTCTGTCTGTAACCGAAACTATATCACTACTCATATCACTATTCCCTTAGTTATTGACATCACATTTTCCATGATTGTATTTTTATTTGAACCTCATTTATTAATAAAATTGTTTTACATTATTAATACTGTTAACCATATCTACATACTGACAACATGCAATTATATTTATATTTATATATACAACAAAATAGTGGTTTACAGTGTGAATGGGAAGGCTAATTTGCATATTGATATTAAAAATGTGATTTTATTAAATATGTGCTTAGTATTATTGGTTTCTAACTGTTTGGTTTTATTTTAATGAATATAAGCAAAAATCTCTTCAATGAATCTTAAATGAAATCCATTAACAAGATAAAATAACTGCCATTTTATTATTTACTTCCTCTTTTAACTAAATACTTAAATTAGAAAAAATAACAATGAAAGACGAGAGTGATGGAAGAGTAAGTTTCAGTTGTTCTATTTTTTATTATACTCCCTCTGTTTCAAATCTTTTTATCTGTATTTAGTTTCATTAGCCTTTCTAATTTAATATAATATTTTGTTACATTAAACTTAAATACTTGCATCCGGAGGGTGCATATATTTGCTAGTATAAGTAAAGTTGTCAGGGTGGCCTAAAGTCGGTATCAGCCAATCAGCGAGGGAGTCTATCCCCTTTTCACTAGCGCTAGACCAAGGAGATTGTTTTTGCATCTGAGGTGGAGCACCACACCTACCATCAGCTTATTTTACCACACAGATCCCTGTGCTACTCATACGCCGAGTTGGCGAGGATCAGTATCAAACTAGGAACCTTGTGGTTTCTAGCCGAATACTCTCCCAACTGAGCTAACCCGGAATTCATACAAATGTTACCTCAAAGACAATAACAAAATCATCACCTTAATTAGAGGATAACACAGGTTAGACATATATAATATCACTAGCATTAGCACCTAGATTTTGCTGCGATATGTTTTATTATAGGTTTTTAGGTAAAGTTTTAAACAAATGGTATTTGTTTGAAAGCTAAATAGACACACACACACACACACACACACACATAAATGTAAATGGAGAGAGTGTACTTAGGCAGCAATTTTTCCTTTTCAATATAAGACAATATAAGTGAAATATTTTTAAAGCTTCTTATAATTCATGTCTAAGTAATAGGATTAAAAGTTTATAATGTTCATAAATTCATGTTTTTGGTTTAGTTTCTTTGTTTAATGGTATATCAACTTTCAGTACATACAGATACTACACACTCATCACAGTTGGAAACATTGAGGAGTAATGATTTGATCCTAAACAGGGCATACACATACTACACACTGATCCAAATCAGAAACACTGGAAGACTGATGTTTTGATTCTAGGAAGGGCACACAGATACTACACACTGATCCTAGGTAAAAGCATTGGTAGAGTAATGATATGATCCTAGGCAGAGCACACAGATACTACACACTGATCCGAAGCAGAAACACTTGGAGAGTGATGTTTTGATTCTAGGAAGGGCACACAGATACTACACACTGATCCTAGGTAAAAGCATTGGTAGAGTAATGATATGAGCCTAGGCAGAGCACACAGATACTACACACTGATCCGAAGCAGAAACACTGGAAGAGTGATGTCTTGATTCTAGGAAGGGCACACAGATACTACACACTGATCCTAGGCAATAGCATTGCTAGAGTAATGATATGATCCTAGGCAGGACTTATAGATACTAGAAACTGATCCTAGGCAGAAACACTGGGAGACTGATGGTTTGATCCTAGGAAGGGAATGCAGGTACTATAAACAGATCCTTGGCATTGATAGACTGATGCTTTGATCCTAGACAAAGCATTACAGATACTATACTATGGAAATACGATGGGGAAATTAATCCGACAATATGTGAAGAAAATATTTGTTAAATGTTTGTTATATTTTTAAAATATTTTCTTCACATACTATACTTTGCATAAAGGATTTAGACACTTTTTATAAGAACTTTTCCATTATATATACTAGCAAGAATGTACGAGCTCTGGGCATAAATATTTAAGTTTTAATGTAATGAAATATATTAAATTTGAAAGATTGATGAAGTTAAATAGGAATGCATGTAAAAAGATGACACTTATTCTCATTATATTTTAATATGTTCCTATATAAAATCAGTCATAGGATTGATGAATAATAATTGAAGAATAAAACAATAATATTAAAAATCAATAATACCAAGTAATTATTTATTAAACCTGTATTTGTTAAAACCAATTAACATTCCAACTGTTGTTTCTAGCAAAGTGCCATGCTCATACACCTTACCTGATTGTTGGTACGTTGGAAAGGTTTGGGCAAATTTTCTAAATCGGGGTTTGAAAGGTTTTTTTTACTTCCAAACGTGCTATTAAAAAAAAACCAAACCTGTGCAGCAATATTGAAAATGAATAAAATAATATTGAATTTGGTATTTTTAGCAAGCCTCCAACGGGTCTAATCATGCCTGATAGTTTGAAAATTTTGGTTAAATTCATATCCTTAAAATCAAGGCTTAAAAACACTTGAAAAAGACGTCAAAACAGGCAATTTTTCACTTTGTTTTGACGCATGTAAAAAAACCTTAAAAACGCTTGTAGAACACCTTAAAACTATGAAATTAACATTCCAAAAAATGAGAATGAGACACATTGCAGGATTTTAAATGCACTAATAACATGGGCTGTTTTGAGGCAAATCTAACTCAGATTTTGATAAAGACATTGTTTATGAATAAGATTTATTCTATGTCTTAATGATTTTGACTATAAATCAAATACTCATTGATAAACTTATGCAATTCCTGGATGTATTGTGACATAAGCAGTGACATAGTTTTGTTTACAGACACATAGGCATTGAATTTCCATTATATATAATAATTAGCAAAAAAAAATGGTGTAAAAATTTATTTTTGAAAGATATTGCCTGAGGGGTTGGGAGTTAAAAATTCAGTTTGAGAGGGTTTGTATCATAAGTTAGTAAAATTATCAAATTTATTAAAGGTGTGAAAACATAAAACAATTTGAAATGGAACCTTAGTTCTGTCCCCCTCAAATAAAATGTTACCCACATCTATTAATTCTTAATTAAATAATTATTTTGAATATCTTACTCATAAATTTTACACAAAATTGTAGGTATTTAAAGTGAGAGTAAAAAAAATAATTTTAAAAATTGATTACGAATTTCGCAAATATTTTTTTCCATTTAAAGTAATGATATAATTTTTTAATTAATTTCATAGTTTATATAGTTTATTTATTTAAATGATATATAGTTTATTTTTTTAAATTGTCATTATTACAATGGAAAGTATTCAAGGAACCGTTTTTATTTTGTTGATATTAATTGTTCTTTATTCTTTGTATTGACGATTTTAGGTAATGTGATGTAAGCAGTGATGTAGTTTCAGTTACAGACAAATAGAGACTGAATCTTCATTATATATAGATATATATATATATATATATATATTTGCCAACCCCTCTGCACGAACAGGATGTGACACAAGGTCAATTTCTTAAGCGGAGTTCAACAGGTTTGAATTGCCTAACCAAAGTTAAAGAGCCCAGTCTGCCCTACTATTTATCCATAGCTGGAGGGAGAGTAGGATTCATACCTTTCCCAAGGCTATTAGCACAAAATGAAATGCAATTACCACATCCAGGATTTGAACTCAGGGCGACGAGTCCATTTCCCATGACTTTAACCATTACACCACGCGCTTCCTGTTATAGATATAGATATGTAAGCTTGCAAGATATGTAAGCTTACATACCGTCGGATTCACTTCCTTTCTTCACAGATATAGATATATGTTTTGGTGAAGCTGCTGTCATCGTTGCTAGATTGTGAAATAAAACTTGCTGACAAAGATGATAAGTTAACCAAACAAAGAAGACATTCAAAAACATTTGGAAGTGTAGCATCATCTGGAAATTGTTTTCTTTTTCTTTTTTTTTGTTCCTTTATTTTGTTCGGATTTGTTCGATAGAATAGAAAGTATCCAAACATCCATCGGGCAAATAGGAATAAGTTCCCAAAATAACGACCACAAGGAACAGAAATCCAATTGCTTCACTATAACAGCAAAAAAATTTTCTTCACACAGATAATGAATCATGAAAAAGGTTTGAGAAAATGAAACAAAACAAAAAAAAAACAATCATTAAAAGCCTGTTGGTTTAACCAGAGAGAATTCTTTTCTGGTTTTTTTCTTTCCTTTCTTTTTTTTTTTCTGTTGATTCTTCGTGCTCCTCTAGAATGAACTGAATTAGCAACGGATGCAGCGAGATTCAAGGATTCCAATTGCCACAAAATTGGTTATGCTGAATTAGTGATAAATTTTAACTCCTTTTTTAGCGCATCAAATTCTTTATTTTAGCAACAGAACCAAAATTGCCAAACATGCATTATCAATCTTCTTGAAAAAAAAATAAAATGAATAAAACTAGGGAGAGTCAAAAGTTTTTGCAATATCTTCATCATATCAGACTCTATTACCCAACACTGGATTCTTTTGCTGAGGTTGTGAATGTGACAAACTATATTAGATTGTGAGATGGCAAGCTCGCCTGATACTCTCCAAATGCTACTTTTTAGATTTGTCATCTATGGCTTGGAGCTCTGCCTTAGTTATAAATTTTAACTCCTTTTTTAGCGCATCAAATTCTTTATTTTAGCAACAGAACCAAAATTGCCAAACATGCATTATCAAATCTTCTTGAAAAAATAAAAAAAATGAATAACACTAGGGAGAGTCAAAAGTTTTTGCAATATCTTGGTCATGTGCAACACAATTACCCAACTCTGGATGTTTTTGCTGAGGTTGTGAATGTGACAAACTACACTAGGTTGTGAGATGCCAAGCTCGCCTGATACTCTGAGTTCTACTCATCAGATTTGTTTCTATGGATTAGAGCACAGCCTCAGAATTCACATCCTACCTGATCTTGCCTGATTGTCAGGGTCCTTGCAACCCAAGCACAATTTCTTGAATTATCTGGTTACTGTACTCTGATCAACTGCACTTTCACCTTACACATAAACAAGTTTACCTCTATGGCTTGGAGCACAGCCTCAGAATCAATGGTTTTAAGCCTACCTGTCCTTGCTTGATTGTCCAGATTCTTGAAACCCAAGCAAAATTTCTTGAACCATCTGGTTACTGTATTGTGATCAACTGCACTTTCACCTTTCACACAAACAAGTTTACCTCTATGGCTTGGAGAATGAGACCATCTAAACTCAGTGGACTGCTAAAATAAACACATAGAGATACATGCACGAGGCGCGTGGTCTAATGGTTAGAATCATAGGAAATTGACTCGATGACCCGATTTCAATTCCTGGACGAAGCTGTTAGCATTTCACATGGCACTAATACCCTTGGGAAAGGTATGAATCCAATTCTCCCTCCGGCTATGGGCAAATAGCACGACAGACTGGGCTCTTTATCCATGACTAGGTAACCAGTCTAGGAGAAGGAAAACTCTGAATTCAAACCTGTTAAACTCCGCTTAAGAAATTGACCTTGTGTCACATCCTGCTCGTGCGGAGGGATTGGTAAATATATATAGAGATACATGCATATAGATTTGGATAAGGAGACATAACAGTTAACATTATAGGAAATGGAATTGGTGATTCGAGTTCAAATCCTGAATGAGACAGTGTTTCACTTCATGCTAATGTTCTTGGGAAAAGTATGAATTCATCTGTTCTCCCCCTAGCTATCGATAAATAGTAAGGCAGACTGGGTTGTTTAGCCTTGGTTAGGCAACTAATCTGAGAAAAGAAAAACCGAATTCAAACCAGCTTGCCTCCACTTAAAAATTGACCTTATCTCACATCCCCTATGTTGATGCACTTGTGGTCTAATGGTATTGTCATGGGAAATGGACACACTGAGATGATTTGGATTATTTGGATTATTCAGACTATTGTTCTCATTTTTATTGTTATCTGTACAATGTTTTGCTCGATGCACCCTCTGTTTATTTTTTGGGGGGGTCCTAATCTATTCTAGTCTTTTTAATTATAGGTTCCCATATTGTATTCATCTTTATACTTGATCTACTTAAAAGGTTACTATAGCCTATCATATGAGCTATGGTTAGCGGAATGAGAACAGGATACCCCTGTGGATTGAATAAAGGGTTGGATTCAAAGTTCTGTCATGGTTCCCGAGTTTGACTAGAAGGCTTCCGAGTTCAACAAGAAATACCCGAAGAAGGTCGGAGGGCATATCGGCCGAAACATTGTACAAATAACAATAAAGATAAGGACAATAGTCTGAATAATACAAATTATCAAGCCTCATCTCAAAAATTCAGAGAAACGGTGAGATGAGTTCAAATCCTGGATGAACATAGCTATCACAAATAGCCTTGGGAAAAGTATCGATTCAACTATTTTTTCCTCTAGCTAGGGATAAATAGTAAGGCAGTGTTGGCTCTTTAACCTTGGTTAGGCAACAAGTCTAGGAGAAGGAAAACTCTGAATTCAAACCTGTTAAACTCTGCTTAAACAATTGACCTTCTACATCCTACTCGTTTGGTTTGGTTTGGTTTTACGACATATCAACCTCAGTGAGTCATTTAATGCCGATAAAGTTTTGAAATAAATCAATTCTTAATGGATAATACTATTTTTTTATAAATACATTTTTCTATTCAACCCATAGATGGCACCCTAACAGGTACTACCACTCCAGGTCAGAGTGGAACAGGGAGCAATGGTGATGAAGGGGTGTTCCACATTCCCCAAACCTCCAAGACTGGAACCTCACCATCAGATAGAGTTTAACGTCATTTCCAGGACATGCAGCCAACGCCTTCTAGCACCCATATGATAAAAAGGGGTTGGGGTTTGCCATAAGGGCAATAGGGTTGGGAAAATCATATAGGTGCTAGGGCTTGACGTGACCAACTGATTGATCAGAGGGGGCCTCTCTGACCGTCCGTCTAGCCCAAGATAGGGCCAAAGTGGAGCTTTGCAAGTCATGAACTGCTCATCCACGTGGGTTCTATCCTTAAGCATCACGGGTCGCCACCTATGGCCAACAGGTGGCCCCATTGGGGGAGTCTTACCCTTCTACAGAGGTGCAGTCAGTGTATTCTAACGCCCCACCGACAGGGCGGCCTACTCATTCGGAGGGGTTGTTAAATATGTATATGTGGCAGAAGGGTTGGGTAAATACATACAATGGGCTATTGCTGAAGCTCAAATCAAACTTATAAACTCTAATGGTAAAAATGGTAGCTTGGCATGTTTTGTATAGTACCAATCGATGGACACTGGCTTTTACGGATACAAATTTTGCTCTTATTATTTATTTATTTATTTTTTTGACTCCTACTTCTAACGTGTGATTAAAGCTTTCAAAAGTTTTGGCCATTCCTTTGATTGGTTTGATCTTTTGTGTCTCTGACTGAAATGGTTTCTTGCTTATTAAAGTCTTTAAAAGCCGACCACCACCCCCAGGTGTGGGGGGGGGGAGTAAATGGAAAGGAGTTTTGGCTTTAGATCTTTTCGGTTTGCATCATCAAAATGAGTTCTTTTCAAAATTTGTCACTTTTCTTTCTCCTGTGTTTCACTAGAAAAACAATTTCCAATCAATCCACTTAAAAATACCATTTTTTTTTTTCACACAGCCCAAACGTTACTCTTCCTCACATCTAACGACCAGTACAGAGGAATTCTTCTTACAAGTTACTGCAATATTTTTCTTTTATAGTTCTTTCTTAACACCTTCTGACAAACTGACTTTTGAAGTTATAGTCCAGTGGTTATAAAATGGGGTAGAAGTTTACAAGGTTTTTGTTTCTGACAAAACTGACTTGATAAAAGTAAATTTGACTTTTTCCAAAGTGGAAAAATGACATTTTCACTATCAATTGTTAAAAACATAAAATAGTAACCCAAACCCTATACCTAAACAGATGAATACTTCTTAAGTACCATTTCAAGAAATTAGCTTTTAGATAGATCGTTTTAGAATTTGTTGAATTGCACATCAATTACGTTTTAAGCTTTTTAGATAATCCTAGATTGCTCGTCAACAACCATTTTAATCTTTTAGCTTTTAGAAAGTTTGAAATATATTTAAACATATTTTACATATATTTGCTGGCAAAATAGCATGTGTTCTATTTTACTAGGGCCGGTAAAATAAGCTCAAAAACATTTGTCTATTTTACCGGAACCGGCTAACTAGCCCATTCGTTTTGACATTAACACTCGTGTTAAGAAGGTCCCTAGTTTGCAAATCTTAAAGAAAGGCATTTGCAAGGCTTAATATAATGAAATGATATGTATTTATTTACCTTACAAAATAAATGCAAATCGCTTAGTAGCACGCAAAAAAAAACAACAAAAAAACTTGCGAATGAAAAATGTCTTCAAAAATAAAAGAAACATTAACTATTTCATGGAATATAAAGCCATTTCTTTTTTCCTAATAATTAAGTTTGTTAAAATAAAAAATGGAAAAGATTTAATTATTTTTGTGTTTTAAATCAGCTCAATAAGCTTAAAATTGAAATGTAAACAACAAAACGTGTTGATACGAGCTCAAATTTTGTTATTGTTTATAGTATGTTGAATAAAATATTTTTGCAGCATTTGATTGTTCAGTGGTCATGGGAGTGATTATTTTTTTAAAACTCATTTTTCTATTTAACCTATAAATTAGACCCTAACAGGTACTACCACACCGGGTCAGGGTGAACCTGGGAGTAATGGCAATGAAGGGATGCTCCACAGTTCCAGAATTTGACTATTAGATGCAATTTAACTTCATACCCATGACACAAAGACCCTCAGCCGCCACCTTCTGACACATATATGATAAAAAGGGTTGGGTGTCTGCCATAAGGGCAATAGGGCCAGGACAATCCTATAGGTGCTAGAGCTTGACATGACCAGCCAATTAAAACATTATTTTTTATATAAATCTATTTCAAACAATATTTTTATAATTTAAAAAAAAAATGTATTTTATGTTTTTAAAAAAGATTTCTGCCTATTTATTGAATGACCGTTTGTATTTCCTTTCTTCTTTCAGCAATCAAGCTCCTTTGAACCAAGGTCAAGATATTCAAATGACCAACAACAAACAAGTCTTGACCACTTATGAGAGTCCCAGAAGAGCAAACAGTAAGAAAACAGTGAATCAAGGTCAGAAAAAAAAAAAGTTGCAATTATTTTTTCTTCTAATTATGGTTATAAACAACGATCTCCCTAGTCTAGCACTAGCAAAAAGGGGATAGACTCCCTCACTATCTAGCTGATACCAACAATAGGCCACTCCAACAACTTTATTACTATACTAGAAGTGGCTACCCGGTGTCGCCTGGGTAGAGAGGGGATTTTTTAAAAAGTTAGTCCTGCAGATCCATTATTACTGAATCGTGAGTTGGATCCTCGTAGAATGCCCTATTGAAATACCTACATAAAAAAAAAAAGACCTTGCATTGATCCAGCCACTCTGCAAAGAAACGTTAAAGTCTACTATTTAAATTATTAAACGCAAAAAAAATCCCATGCTGTTATCAGTTAAATTTTATTTTTTACTAATATAAATCAAATCTTTATTATTTTTGCTCAAAAACCAAGCCCTGGTGATATTTAATGTATAAATATATTTACTTTGTCATTAATTGTTTTATTTTCAAAGTATCATCCGCACATACACATGTGGGATTGTCTGCCCTTTTGTCTGGAAGAGTTATCTTCCCTTGTATTTCTGGTATTAACCACCCGGGCGCTCTGACTACTTAAGCAGGCAAACGCCAAGTTTTAACCCTTTTGCTTCTCGGTAACTCAACGAACATACATGGGTTAGACACTTTGGTCAACACCTTTCTTGTGTGGGGGTTTTCATCCCTCACACAGACTACGTCAGTAAGTGACTTTGTCTTAGGAACTCTTCGTATCTTTTGCATGTACATTTATGTATCACCCTTATACTTCATTATTGTATCTTTTCCCTTATATGTGTTTCTTATGTATCTTGTATACGCATCTTCTCCACATGCTCCATGTATTAAAGTCCATTGTGTATTTAACACCCTTAATCGGAGTTGTTTGTTCACCCAACTAAGTATAATTAACCTTATTATACTTTTGAACCCAACACACAAAACTGCCCTTTATATATGTATAGATAGATAGATAGATAGATAAAGATGATGAGAATATGAGAACTCTCCATTGTCTTTTCCTCTAGATCCAATCACTTTTATAACCTGTAAAATGTCAATTACAACATCAATCATCATCTCTATTCTTGAACTGTCTTATTCCACATTGATTATGGTGAAATGATGAAAAATAAAAAATTAAAAAAAAACACCAATAAACAATGAAAAATAGCAAAATTGAGGCCAAAACAATCTGAAAGATTTATTTTAAACAGGAGTAAAAACACAATTTGCATTAGATATTGCTTTATGATATATCCGGGTTGAGGGATATATTATGAAGTCTGTATTTGGTATATTATCGCAGTAGTAGTTGGTATGTCGAATAGCAGTTCATTTTCCGAGCAGTCTGGCGAGTAAGTTTAGGCTTGTAGGCTTAGGCTTAGGTACTACCAGTGTCGAATTGAATTTATACATGACACTGTCCAATCAGATTATAGTGAGGGGGCACCAAGGTATTTACATATTCATTACATCACTCTACAAAACTACACATGCATAAGTAGCACAGCTTTGATCTTTGTGGTAAAGTAGGGAGTTGATTCCCTGGGGCTGGGTTAGCTCAGTCGGTAAAGCGTTCGGCTAGAAACCATGAAGTTCATAGTTCGATATCGGCCCTTGCTAACTCTGCGTATGAGTAGCACAGGGATCTGTGTGGTAAAGTAAGGATCTGATGGTAGGTGTGGCGCTCCACCTCAGATGCAAAAACAATCGTCTTGGTCTAGCGCTAGTGAAAAGGGGATAGACTCCCTCGCTGATTGGCAGATACCGACTTTAGGGAGTTGATGGTAGGTATGCTGTTTCCTCAGATGTAAAAAAAAGTCTTTCTGGTCTTGTGAAAAGGGGATAGACTCCCTAACTGTCGAGCTGATACTGACAATAGGCCACAGCACCAACTTTACTATGTCAAATGTATATGCATTTAGTCTGTGTTTTAAGATTTTATTCTCTATGAAATATCTTCATGTCAAATCAGCTTTGTTGAATATTGTGTTTTCGCTGTGTTGAAGTGAGTTAGTATACTGTTGATATGAAAAACAGCAACTAGTTAAGCACAACTGAACTGGTGTCCAAAACAGCTGGTATGGAACTCAAGAATACTCTGTGCAGAAGCGATGACATTAATATGTTTTAATCAAACATGATGAAAAGAAAGAAGGAAAGAAAGAAACAAAAGTGAGAGAGTTAAATCAAGATTAGTATCCTTTTTACATACTGAAGTATGTGGCAATAGCTCTTCAGTAATCATATCAGACGGTTGTAATAATTAAATTATCATACTGTGGTATATCAACAGGTCCTGCTAGTTAAGACTTATAAATTTCCTGAGACTTGGAATGCATTGGATCAAAAAACCTTAGACTGGATTTTTGTTAACTGGCAAAGTTCTTGACTCACTCAGAATATACTTACCTTTCACTCGTCCTCCGGGGCGGGGGTCCAGTGTGCTTCAGCCACTATATCAGGTTAAAGTACAAATAATAGCGTCGATCCCAGGGGGCTTTCCCTCCAGACAACACCTGCCCCTGGGTTTATTGCCCAGCGCCTGAGGCGCCCCCCTTGAGGGGGAATGCTGACGGGATCGACACAATTTTTTGTTCTTTCCCACCCATGAGCTTCGGCTTGTGGGTGGGCCCACGTCAAAACGAGGCCTAGTGCCCAGTCCATACAAGTGGGGTATGAGACAAATACAAATACCCTTAGAAAATCTTTGATGCAGATATTTTTCAGATTTTAGTTTTAAGTACAAGATGTCAGAAAGAGAGAACACTTTAAAATGTCATATTTATATATATATATATATATATATATATATATATATATATATCCTATAAATAAAATAATTAAAGACCCAGCTAGTATTATATTATTCCATTTCTGGGTTTCTGTGGTGTTATAGTGTTTGATAAATAATCTGGCATTCTGCAGTAGGTTTGCAACAAGGTAATATCCTTATTGAGTTATGGCTTCCTTGTTGCCTTATATTGCCAATTCGATGGTTATTGAGATTCTTCTACACAATGCACAGAATAGGGAAATGCTTAAATATGATAGATTTGTATATCTGTATATTAATGATTGTGTTCCTTAATTGTATGACTGTTGTCATCTTGCATCACCCTCTGGTTAAAAATGAGACTATCCAATCATTTAAGATAAAATGCAAAAATGTAAATCCTGATTATCTGGTGTTGCTTATCTGCAGATTTCTTATTTCTTATGAGTGTTTTCACCTCAGCTAAATAATGAGAGGGGGTGAACACGAGGAAATGATAACGCTAATCTGTTTCAATTGAACATAATGAAAAAATGAAAAGAAGAAAAAAAGTGTGAGAGAGACCTGGGGAATGTGGAGTACCTCTTCATCAATATTACTCCAGGGCCACTCTGACCGGAGTTGTACCTGTTAGAGTTCCATTTATGATTTAAATAGAAAAAAATGAGTTTAAAAAATAAAGAATTGAGCTTGAAAGAATTTTGAATAAAACAAAACATATTTGGCATAAAATAACCCATAAGGGTTGATATGCTGTAAAATCCAACCAACCAAATACCATCAGGTTTAAACTTATCTCTCATTTTGCAATGAGAATACCACACTACAGCATTCTGTTTTCAAATTTCCAGAGGTATGAATTGCATCATGGTGCTGTTTTTCTTAGAAACAATGCTAAACTAATGCTTATTTCATAGAACTTCAAACTGAACCCTTTATTTAATCCGTTGGGATAGATTGTTCTCCTTCCAGTAACCATGACCAGGTACAAGTGTTAAGCTATATTAAGTATTCTATGTTAGTTTTACCCATAGCCAGGATAGAACCTGCAACCTCCAGATGATTGTCAGTGTTCTTAATTTGATTTGAACCCGAAACCTGTTCTTTCTGGATGCACAATTTCTAGCCTGGTATGTGTTTATCATAATTTTGACACATTAAACATCAGGAATCTTTGAGAGAGATGTAGAGGGAGAGAGAGAGATGTAGAGGGAGAGAGAGATGTAGAGGGAGAGAGAGAGAGATGTAGAGGGAGAGAGAGATATGTTGAGGGAGAGGAGAGAGAGAGATAGATGTAGAGGGAGAGAGAGAGAGATGTAGAGAGTGGGGGAGAGAGGGAGAAATGTAGAGGGAGAGGGAGAGAGATGTAGAGAGAGATATGTAGAGGGAGAGAGAGAGAGAATGTAGAGGGAGAGAGAGAGAGAGATCTTAAACATAGAAATAACAGTAGAAACTTGTAATGGTAAATTCAGAAAACGTGAACGAAAACAATTTGCCATCCAAATAAATGACCAGCTGAGAGTAATCAACGTCTCTCAATGGAACCAGACAATTTTAATTAATTCTTCAAATTTTCCTGTCAAACAATTTTTTTAAAAAGATATCTTCTTTCGTTGTCTTCATCTTTATTTGTTTATTGTCTTCAAATGTAAATACTAATATTTAGAAAACAGTTTTTTAATTTAGGTAATTTAATTGTTAGACGATGCATATGAGATTTTATGTACTATTGTTTGAAAAAGCATCGATTTTTCATTGGAAATATTTATGGATAGGATTTCTTCCAGTTTACAACAGAAATTACAGAATAAATGTTTGAGAAATTCACTTTCCTTGTCCTGTTCCTTTTTACTCCTACCTAGTGGGCCAAAATCGCCAAAAACTTCCCCTTGCCCACTAATGAATGACGACCCATTCCTTCCACCCTGCTCATTCATATTTAACCTCTCCCCATCTACTTCTATGTATGAACATTTCATCCTCTCTACCCTGCAGCCTTCTTTCTGCCTGGGTTTCTCAGATGAGATGTTCTTTTGGTTATACATTTGAAATTATTGCAGAAGAGTTTTAAAGAATTAGTCCAAAAAAAGAGGGTCTCATTACAGAAAGGCTTATTATACCTGAAGAAGTTCGGAGTACTAGCCGAAATGTTGTATGAACAACAAAAACGAATGTGTTCATTTGTGTGTAAAATCTCTGAAATTATTGCATAAAAGTGAAAGAAGAAATTGTGCAAGTGCAGAAAATTGCAGAAAATTAAAAGCTGGCAGCATTATGTAATCAAATAATTTCTCTTGCTCATATTAAGAGACGTGCACTAAAGAACCACTCTAAAGCAAACAGTTCCTTGTCGTTAAAAAAACAACATAAACAACATTTTTTTTTTTTCTTAAACCTGGAGTCATTTAAGAGGCGGACATTGTTTGCTCTTGTTTCACTGACACAATCAACTCCAAATTCCTACGAGGAATTCAAACTTTATTGCTTCATTAATCCTCATGATTACCCGTTGCCTTTTTCGTTTAGCGTACTTTTCGTTTTGCCAGCTTTTCTTCTCAAATCATAAGCAGTCAGTGTGAACATTGCAATGACAAGACTTGCATTCCAAAGCTGCAGGTCTTTTTTTTTTTTTCTTCTATGGATTTAGGCCAGAAACATCCTACAATGCTTGTCATTTGCAACTACCAAGCCAATCAACAAATGAAGCAGAAAGTAGAGCCATAAGAAAATCCCAAAGATTTAAAGTTACTGTCTTTGTCGTTCCAATTGTAAAATAATGACATAAAGTGATACAAGAAGAAAGAAACAAAAGTTTCATTTGAAAATATACAATTACTATAGAGAATTTTTAATTTGATTTATAAATATATTTATTATATAAAAATATACTATATTTATATACAATTGCTATATAGAAAATATATCATGTTTCAATATACAATTACTATATAGAATTTTAGTTTGATTTGAAAAATAATTTTACTATATAGAAAGTATACTATATTTCAATATACAATTAAAAGAAAGAAATATACATTATTTCAATAATACAATTACTGATATAGAATCTTTATTTGATTTGAAAATATATTTATATATAGAATATACTAAATATTTCAATATATAATTACATACAGAGTTTGATTTGAAATATGTTTATTATATTTCAATATACAATTCTAATTAGATTTGAAAAATATATTCATTATATAGAAAATATACTATATTTTGATATACAATTACTATATAGAAAATATACTATGGTTTCAATGTACAATTACTATTTAGTATTTTTAGTTTGATTTTAAATTATACAATTTCTCTCTCTCTCTCTCTCTCTCTCTCTCTCTCTCTCTCTCTCTCTCTCTCCTCTCTTCTCTCTGTGTGTCCTGTGTGTGTGTGTGAAAAAGAAATTCCATCTCAGTTTACTAAGGAATTACATCAACTTACTTAAGGGTAGGGTAGTGTCCTGATGAATTGAAACCATGGTAGACCCTTAACTCTTTTCCTTTACTAATATTATTATCATTATTATATAATATATATGTGTGGTGGAGAAAATAGAAAAACAAATATTCATAAAATGATGAATTTATTCTTTTTTCATTTTTTTTTTTTTGGAATACTTTGTTTTTCTATTTTCCCTACATACTGTCAGATTTATTTCCATATTTACTCCATGTATATATATATATATATATATTTATATTATCATCATCAATCAAGGTCACACTAGTAGCCACAAATTCAAACAATTTTGTTGAACACAACCAGAATACAGATGACTTTGCATTTTTATTATATTTTTTTTTTTTATCAATTTTTCTAATGATATTTTTTTATTATCATCATGAAAAGTCCAAACTTCCAAGTACTTTCGGTTTTATGTGAATCCGCTTATCAAGTATATATTCAGTATATATATTATATTATATATATATACTATATATTAATATATATATTAAACAAAAGACACATCTCCTGTTTAACAATTTTATTTTGATCTTTTCGAGTTTTCTGGCCAATTTTAATATTTGGGTGGAAATTTCGTGGATAAGTCCACCAAAGTTCAGCGTCCCGAGTACCTTTCGGCACTTCGATAGTGCATCATTCAGGGGTGAATGTGTTCTATGTTTTTTTTAAATTATATTAATGTGGAGCGCTGGAATGGGGGAGAAGAATTGGTGAGAAAGGGTGTATAGGCATTTTAAAAATGTGTGTACTTCATGTGGAATTAATTTTGTTTAAGGATGGTTTGTATTGGTTTTATGTATAAATGCTCTAGTATTTGGAGTTTTGTTTACTTTTTTTGTTTATGGCGAATGTGTGTACTTTTTCCCTTAGAATACAAACCACTTTTTGTTTAATTCTACATGTATAAATGAAAGAATGCTGCCAAAATACATTATATATATATATATACAATGATGCTGATAGTTTTTGATTAAATTGCATCCTTGGTGACGCACATATTGCCTTTGAAAAATGAGTCCCAGGAAAATTTATATGGGTCCCAATTAAAGTCGTCTAACTCACTACTTGTAACCTTTCCTGTGTGATTTTCATTTCTACAAACTATTTAAGTTAGCTTGAAATGGTGAGAGAAGGAAAAAAAAGAAAAACACTGGGAAGCTTTTTTTTGAACACTTCAAAATTCTCTGTAATTTCGCCGCTTTAAATTTCAAAACACCAAACATTTTAGCCTCTGATAAAGACGCGTTATTTCTTTTGTATACTAAAAGATTTTGTAGTTTTTTCTATCATTATTATTTTTATTTTATGTTTAAAATAATAATAAATAGAATACATGTATACATGAATCAAACTACTCGACGAAACCCAGTGTTTAGTAAAAAATAAATCTATTTTACTCCATCTCAGCCTTTTCTTTCCTTGTTTTATTTTTCTTTCAACATACTGTCGGATTCCGCTTTTTCCATTTTTCAACTTACATATATATAAAAAGTCATAAGAAATAGTATATATAATATATAAGT
>CM042161.1:81227301-81286372 GCA_023376005.1 Doryteuthis pealeii | reverse complement strand
GAGAGAGAGAGAGAAGAGAGAGAGAGAGAGAGAGAGAGAGAAATGAATAATTTAAAATCAAAAACAAAATACTAATAGTAACGTACATTGAAACATAGTAATTTCTTAATATATTGTATATCAAATATAGAAATATTTTCTATATTATTGAATATATTTTAAATTAATTAGAATTGTATATTGAAATATAAAAAGATATTTTCAAATCAAAACTTGTATAGTATTATAATTGAGAGGATATAAGTATATTTTCTATATAATAATAATTTTCAAATAAATTAAATTCTATATAGTAAATTGTATATTAATAATGTATATTTCTTTCTTGTAATTGTATAATGAAACATATAGTATGACTGTTCTATATGTAAAATTATTTTCAAATCAAACTAAAATTCTATATAGTAATTGTATATTGAAAAATGATATATTTTCTATATAGCAATGTTTAAAATATAGTATATTTTTTTATAATAAAAATATATTTATAATCAAATTAAAATTTATATAGTAAATTGTATATTTTCAAAATGAACTTTGTTTTTCTTTCCTTGGTATCACTTATGTCATTATTTTACAATTGGAACGAACAGCACAGTAACTTTAAATCTTTGGGATTTTCTTAGGCTCTACTTTCTGCTTCATTTGTTGATTGGCTTGGTAGTTGCAAATGACAAGCATTGTAGGATGTTTCTGGCCAAATCCGATAGAAGAAAAAAAAAAGACCTGGCAGCTTTGAATGCAAGTCTTGTCATTTGCAATGTTCACAGCTGACTGCTTATGATTGAGAAGAAAAGCTGGTCAAAACGAAATACGCTAACGAAAAAGGCAACGGGTAATCATAGAGAATTAATGAAGCAATAAAGTTTGAATTCCTCTAGGAATTGGAGTTGAATTGTGTTCAGTGAAACAAAGAGCACACATGTCCGCCTCTTAAATGCTCCAGTTAAGAAAAAAAAAAAAATGTTGTTTTATGTGTGTTTTTTTTAACGACAAGGACTGTTTTGCTTAGAGGGTTTTAAGTGCACGTCTCTTATATGAGCAGAGAATTAATTGATTACATAATGCTGCCAGCTTTTAATTTTCTGCAATTTTCTGCACTTGCACAATTTCTTCTTTCACTTTTATGCAATAATTCAGAAGATTTTACACACAAATGAACACAGTTCGTTTTTGTTGTTCATACAACATTTTCGGCTAGTACTCTGCCGAACTTCTTCAGGTATAATAAGCCTTTCTGTAATGAGACCCTCTTTTTTATTGGACTAATTCTTAAAAACTCTATCTGCAATAATTTCAAATGTATAACCAAAAGAACATCTCATCTGAGAAACCCAGGCAGAAAGGAAGGCTGCAGGGTAAGAGATGATAATGTTCATCAATAGAAGTAGATGGGGAAGGTTAAATATGAATGAGCGGGTGGGAAAGGATGGGTCGTCATTCATTAGTGGCAAGGGAAGTTTTTGGCGATTTTGGCCCACTAGGTTGGAGTAAAAGGAACAGGACAAGGAAAGTGAAATTTCCTCAAACATTTATTCTGTAATTTCTTGTGGTAAACTGGAAGAATGCCTATCCATAAATATTTCCAATGAAAATCGATGCTTTTTTCAAACAAAGTACATAAATCTCATATGCATCGTCTACATATTAAATTACCTATAAAAAACTGTTTTTATAATATTAGTATTTACATTTTGAAGGCAGATAAACAAATAAAGATGAAGACACGAAGAAAGATATCTATTTTAAAAAATTGTTTGACAGAAAATTGAAGAATTAATTAAATTGTCTGGTTCATGAGAGACGTTGATTACTCTCAAGTCTGGTCAATTATTTGATGGCAATTGTTTTCGTTCACGTTTTTGAAATTACCATTACAGTTTTCTATCTGTTATTTCTATGTTAAGACTTCTCTGCTCTCTCCTCTACATTCTCTCTCTCTCGTCCTCTACAATATCTCTCTCTACATCCTCTCTCCCTCTCCTCTACATCTTTCTCTCTCTCCCACTCTCTAACCATCTCTCTCTCGTCTTCCTCTACATATCTCTCTCTCCCCTCCCTCAAATATCTCTCCTCTCCCTCTAACATCCTCTGCTCTCTCTCCCTCTACATCTCCTCTCCTCTAACATTCTCTCTCTCTCGGCTCTACATCTTCTCTCAAAGATTCCTGATGTTTAATGGTCAAATTATGATAAACACATACCAGGCTAGAATTGTGCATCAGAAAGACAGGTTTCGGGTTCAAAATCAAATTAAGAAGCACTGAACAATCTCTGGAGGTTGCAGGTTTCTATTCCGGCTATGGTAAATAACATAGAAATCTATATAGCTACACTTGTACCTGTCATGTTCTGGACAGAGACAATCTATCCCAACAGAGGAGATTGAAAAAAGGATATTAAATAAAGGGTTCAGTTTGAAGTTCTATGAAATTAGCATTAGTTTTTAGCATGTTTCTAAGAAAAACAGCAGCCATGATGCAATTCATACCTCTGGAAAATTTGAAAACAGATGCTTGTAGTGTGGTATTCTCAATTGCAAAATGAGAAGATAAGTTTAAAACCTGATGGTATTTGGCTTGGTTGGATTTTACAGCATATAACCTTATGGGATTATTTTATGCCAACATATGTTTTGTTTTAGATTCAAAAATTTTTCTTTCAAAGCTCAATTCTTTTATTCTTTTAAACTCATTTTTTCTATTTAAATCATAAATGGAACTGCTAAGACGGTAACTCGGGTCAGAGTGGCCCTGGGATAATATTGATGAAGAAGGTACTTCCCACATTCCCCAGGTCTCTCTCACACTTTTTCTTTCTTCTTTTCATTTTTCATTATGTTCAATTGAAACAGATTAGCGTTATCATTTCCTCGTGTTCACCCCCTCTCATTATTTACTGAGGTGAAAACACTCATGAACTAGAAATCTGCAGATAAGCAACAGCAGATAAGTCAGGATTTTTACATTTTGCATTTTATCTTAAATGATTTGGATAGTCCGTCATTTTTAACCAGAGGGTGAGCAAGATGAACAACAGTCATAAATTAAGGAACACAATCATTAATATACAGATTAATACAAATCTAATCATATTAAGCATTTCCCTACTTCTGTGGCATTGTGGTAGAAGAATCTCAATAACCATCGAAATGCAATATAAGGCAACAGGAAGCCATACTCATAAGGATATACCATTGTTGCAACCTAGCTGCAGATGCCAGATTATTTATCAACACTTACACTCACAGAAACCCAGAAATGGAATAATATAATATACTGGGTCTTGTAAATTATTTTATTTATAGGATGATATATATAGTATATATATTATTATATAATTAGATATATAAGTGTAACACGTGACAATTTTTAAAGTGTTCTCTCTTTCTGACTGCTTGACTTAATAACTAAATTCATGAAAAAACTATCCTGCATGCAAAGATTGTTCAGGTAGTTTGTATTTGTCTCATAACCCATTGTATGGACTGGGCCACAGGCCGCTCGTTTTGACGTGGGCCCACCACAACCGCAAGCTCATGGGGGTGGGAAAGAACAAAAAGATTGTGGTGTCGAATCCGTCGCATTCCCCTCAAGGGG
Source organism: Doryteuthis pealeii (assembly GCA_023376005.1). Classification (NCBI taxonomy): domain Eukaryota; kingdom Metazoa; phylum Mollusca; class Cephalopoda; order Myopsida; family Loliginidae; genus Doryteuthis; species Doryteuthis pealeii. The sequence goes on along the minus strand of CM042161.1, from coordinate 81,282,774 downwards.
GGGCGCCTCAGGCGCTGGGCAATAACCCAGGGGGGCAGGTGTTGTCTTGGAGGGAAAGCCCTGGGGATCGACGCTATTATTTGTACTTTAACCTGATATAGTGGCTGAAGCACACTGGAACCCCCGCCCGGAGGACGAGTGAAAGGTAAGTATATTCTGAGTGAGTAAGAACTTTGCCAGTTTTAACAAAAATCTCCAGTCTAAGGTTTTTTGATCCAATGCATTCCAAGTCTCAGGAAATTTATAAGTCTTAACTAGCAGGAACCTGTTGATATACCACAGTATGATAATTATTATTACAAACCGTCTGATATGATTACTGAAGAGCTATTGCCACATACTTCAGTATGTAAAGGAATACTAATCTTGATTTAACTCTCTCACTTTTGTTTTCTTCTTTCCTTCTTTCTTTTCATCATGTTTGATTAAAACATATTAATGTCATTCGCTTCTGCACAGAGTTATTCTTGAGTTCATACCAGCTGTTTTGGACACCAGTTCAGTTGTGCTTACTAGTTGCTGTTTTTCATATCAAACAGTATACTAACTCACTTTCACACAGCGAAAACACAATATTCAACAAAGGCTGATTTGACATGAAGATATTTCATAGAGAATAAAAATCTTAAACACAGACTAAATGCATATACATTTGACATAGTAAAGTTGTGCTGTGGCCTATTGTCAGTATCAGCTCGACAGTTAGGGAGTCTATCCCTTTTCACAAGACCAGAAAGACTTTTTTTTAACATCTGAGGAAACAGCATACTACCATCAACCCTAAAGTCGGTATCTGCCAATCAGCGAGGGAGTCTATCCCCTTTTTCACTAGCGCTAGACCAAGAGATTGTTTTTGCATCTGAGGTGGAGCGCACACCTACCATCAGATCCTTACTTTACCACACAGATCCCTGTGCTAACTCATACGCAGAGTTAGCAGGGCCGATATCGAACTATGAAACTTCATGGTTTCTAGCCGAACGCTTTACGACTGAGCTTAACCCAGCCCCAGGGAATCAACTCCCTACTTTACCAAAAGATAAAGCTGTGCTACTTATGCATGTGTAAGATTTTGTAGAGTGATTAATGAAATGTAATACCTTGGTGCCCCCTCACTATAAATCTGATTGGACAGTGTCATGTATAATTCATTCGAACACTGGTAGGTACTAAGCCTAAACCTACAAGCCTAACTTACTCGCCAGACTGCTCGGAAATGACTGCTATTCGACATACCACTACTACTGGATAATATACCAATACAGACTTCATAATATATCCCTCAACCACGGATATATCATAAAGCAATATCTAATGCAAATTGTTGTTTTTTACTCCTGTTTAAATAAATCTTTCAGATTGTTTTGGCCTCAAATTTTGCTATTTTTCATTGTTTATTGGTGTTTTTTTTTAAAATTTTTTATTTTTCATCATTTCACCATAATCAATGTGGAATGAAGTTCAAGAATAGAGATGATGATTGATGTTGTAATTGACATTTTACAGGTTTAAAAGTGATTGGATGCTAGAGGAAAAGACAATGGAGAGTTTCTCATATTCTCATCATTTTATCTATCTATCTATCTATCTTATACATATATAAGGGCAGTTTTGTTGTGTTGGGTTCAAATATAATAAGGTTAAATTATATATTGGGTGAACAAACAACTCCGATTAGGTGTTAAAATACACAATGGACTTTAATACATGGAGCATGTGGAGAAGATGCGTATACAAGATACATAAGAAACCATATAAGGGAAAAGATAAATATATGAAGTCTAAGGGTGATACATAAATGTACATGCAAAAGATACGAAGAGTTTCCTAAGACAAGTCACTACTGACGTAGTCTTGTGTGAGGGATGAAAATCCCCACACAGAAAGGTGTTGACCAAAGTGTCTAACCCATGTATGTTCGTATGAGTTACCGAGAAGCAAAAGGGTTAAAACTTGGACGTGTTGCCTGCTTAAGTAAGTCAAGAGCGCGCCGGGTGGTTAATACCGAAAACAAGGAAGATATCTTCCAGAAAAAGGGCAGACAATCCACATGTGTATGTGCGGATGATACTTTGAAAATAACATTAATGACAAAGTAAATATATTTATAACATTAAATATCACCAGGGCTTGGTGTTTTGAGCAAAAATAATAAAGATTTGAATTTATATTAGGTAAAAATAAATTTAACTGATAACAGCATGGGATTTTTTTTGCGTTTAATAATTTAAGATAGAGACTTTAACGTTTCTTTGCAGAGTGGCTGGATCAATGCAAGGTCTTTTTTTTTTTTATGTAGGTATTTCAAAGGCATTCTACGAGGATCCAATCACGATTCAGTTATAATGGATCTGCAGGACTAACTTTTTAAAAAATCCCTCTCTACCCAGGCGACACGGGTAGCACTTCTAGTATAGTAATAAAGTTGTTGGAGTGGCCTATTGTTGGTATCAGCGTAGATAGGGAGGGAGTCTATCCCCTTTTTTGCTAGTGTAGACTAAGGGAGATCGTTGTTTATAACCATAATTAGAGAAAAAATAATGCAACTTTTTTTTTTTTTCTGACCTTGATTCACTGTTTTCTTTACTGTTTGCTCTTCTGGGACTTCATAAGTGGTCAAGACTGTTTGTTGTGGTCATTTGAATATCTTGACCTTGGTTCAAAGGAGCTTGATTGCTGAAAGAAGAAAGGAAATACAAACGGTCATTCAATAAATAGGCAGAAATCTTTTTTAAAAACATAAAATAATTTTTTTTAAATTATAAAATATTGTTTGAATAGATTTACTATAAAAAATAAGTGTTTTAATTAGCTGGTCATGTCAAGCTCTAGCACTACTAGGATTGGTCCTGGCCCTATTGCCTTAGGCAGACACCCAACCCTTTATTATCATATAATGTGTCAGAAGGTGGCGGCTGAGGGTCTTTGTGTCATGGGTATGAAGTTAAATTGCATCTAATAGTCAAATTCTGGAACTGTGGAGCATCCTATTCATTGCCATTACTCCCAGGTTCACCCTGACCCGGTGTGGTAGTACTGTTAGGGTCTAATTTATAGGTTAAATAGAATGAGTTTTAAAAAAATAATCACTCCCATGACACTGAACAATCAAATGCTGCAAAATATTTTTATTCAACCATACTATAAACAATAAAAAAATTTGAGCTCGTATCAACAACGTTTTGTTGTTTACATTCAATTTTAAGCTATTGAGCTGATTTAAACACAAAATAATAATCTTTTCCATTTTTTATTTTAACAAACTTAATTATTAGGAAAAAAGAAAATGGCTTTATATTCCAATGAATAGTTAATGTTTCTTTTATTTTTTGAAGAACATTTTTCATTTCGCAAGTTTTTTTGTTGTTTTTTTTGCGTGCTACACTAAGCGATTTGCATTATTTTGTTAAGGTAAATAAATACATATCTTCATTATATTAGCCTTGCAAATGCGCTTTCTTTAAGATTTGCAAACTAGGGACGCTTCTTAATCACGAGTGAATGTCCAAACGAATGGGCTAGTTAGCCGTTCCGGTAAAATGCAAATGTTTTTTGAGCTTATTTTACCGGCCCTAGTAAATAGAAACACATGCTATTTGCCAGCAAAATATGTAAAATATTGTTTAAATATATTTCAAACTATTCTAAAAGCTAAAAGATTAAAATGGTTGTTGACGAGCAAATAAAGGAATTACTCCGTGTAATATAAGCTTAAACGTAATTGATGTGCGATTCAACAAATTCTAAAGATCTATGTAAAAGCCTAATTTCTTGAAATGGTACTAGAAGTATCATCTGTTTAGGTATAGGGTTTGGTTGCTATTTTAATGTTTTTTAAACAAATTTGGATAGTGAATAATGTCCATTTTCACACTTTGGAAAAGTAAATTTAACTTGTTATAAGGTAGTTTGTCCATGTAACAAAACTCTTGTAAACTTCATACTCGGCTGAGGCCATGTGTTATTACCACATGACTATAACTCAAAAAGTCCAGTTTGTCAGAAGGTGTTAAGAAAGAACTATAAAAGAAAAATATTGCATAAACTTGTAAGAAGAATTCCGTCTGTATGTGGTCGTTAATGTGAGGAAGAGGTAACGTTTGGGGCTGTGGTGAAAAAAAAATGGTATTATGTTAAGTGGAGTGGTTGGAAATTGTTTTTCTAAGTGAACACGGAGAAGAAAGTGACAAATTTTGAAAAGGAACTACATTTTGAGTGATTGCAAAAACGCGAAAAGATCTAAAGCCAAAATCCTTTTCATTTGACTCCACGTCCCCCACACTGGGGGTGAGTGAGTCTGGTGTTAAGACTTTATAGCAAGAACCCATTTCAGTCAGAGACCACAGAAAGATCAAGCAATACAAGGAGGATTAGATCCGCAAAACGTTGTGAAAGTTCTTATAATCACAACGTATAGACAGTAGGAGTCATGATTAAAAATATAATAAAGATAGTAGAGCAAATTTGTATGCCGTAAAGACCGAGTGTCCATCGATTGGTACTGAGTACAATGAAGCATGCCAAGCTTACCATTTTTACCATTAAGAGTTTATAAGTTTGATTGAGCTTCAGAAAGTAGCTCCATTGTATGGTATTTAGCCCAAGACCGTTCTGCCAGCAGGTGATAGTACTTTAATAGACGGCCCTCCGAAATGAGTAGCGATCGCCCTGTTCGATTGGGGGTTCGGGAGGAGGCGTTAGAATACACTGACTGCAACCTTGTTAGAAGGGTAAGACTCCCCCAATGGGGCCACTGTTGGCCATAGGTGTTCGACCCGTGATGCTTAAGGATAAACCCACGTGGATGAGCAGTTCATGACTGCAAAAGCTCCACTTGGCCTATCTTGGCTAGACGGACGGTCAGAGGGCCCCCTCTGATAAATCAGTCTGGTCACGTCAAGCCTAAGCACTATATGATTTTCCCAAGCCTATTTTGCCCTTATGGCAAACCCCAACCCTTTTTTATCATATGGGTGCTAGAAGGCGTTGCTGCATGTCTGGACATGACGTTAAACTCTATTCTGAATGGTGAGGTTTACGTCTTGGAGGTTTGGGGAAAATGTGGAACACCCTTCATGCACCATTTGCTACCTGTTCCACCTGACCTGGAGTCGGTAGTTACTGTTAGGGTGCCATGCTTATGGGTTGAATAAAAATGTATTTTATATAAGTATTATCCATTAAAGAATTGAGTTGAGTATTTCAAAACTTTAATCGGCTTATGACTCACTGAGGTTGTATGTCGTAAAACCAAACCAACCAAACGAGTAGGAGTGTAAAGGATCAATTGTTTAAGCAGAGTTTAACAGGTTTGAATTCAAAGTTTTCCTTCTCCTAGACTTGTTGCTAACCAGGATTACAGAGCCCAACACTGCCTTACTATTTATCCTAGCTAGAGGAAAAATAGTTGAATCGATACTTTTCCCAAGGTATTTGTGATAGCTATGTTCCATCCAGGATTGAACTCATCTCAACCGTTTCTCTGAATTTGAAGATGAGGCTTGATAATTTTGTATATTCAGACTATTGTCCTTATCTTTATTGTTATTTGTAACAATGTTTCGGCCGATATGCCCTCCGACCTTCTTTCGGAGTATTTCTTGTTGAACTGGAGCCTTCTAGTCCAAACTCGGGAACCAATGACAACTTTGATCCAACCTTTATTCAACCACAGGGGTATCGCTGTTCTCATTCCGCTACCATAGCTCATATGATAGGCTATAGTTAAACCTTTTAAGTAGATCAAAGTATAAAGAATGAATACAATATGGGAACCTATAATTAAAGACTAGAAATAGATTCGGACCCCAAAAAATAAACAGCAGGGTGCATCGAGCAAAAACATTGTAAGCAGATACAATAAAGGAAATGAGACAATGAGTCTGATATCCAAATAACAAATCATGGCTCAGTGTGTCCATTCTCACATGACAACTACCATTAGACCACAAGTGCATCCACAATAGGGGATGTGGAGATAAGGCAATTTTAAGTGGAGGCAAGCTGGTTTGAATTCGGTTTTTCTTTTCTCAGATAGTTGCCTAACCAAGGCTAAACAACCAGTCTGCTTACTATTTATCGATAGCTAGGGGGAGAACAGATGAATTCATCTTTTTCCCAGAACATTAGCATGCAGTGGAAACACTGTCTCATTCAGGATTTGAACTCGGAATCACCAATTCCATTTTAATACTCCATGTCTCCCATCGTTCACTCATTTTACAAATTCACTCACATGCACTGTATCTCTATATAATTTACGCAATCCTCCGCACGAGCAGGATGTGAACAAGTCAATTATTTGAGGGTCTTGGTTTGTTACGAGTTTCTTCTCCTAGACGGTTACTGTCATGGATAAAGAGCCCAGTCTGTCGTGCTATTTGGCCCCATAGGGCCCAGCCGGAGGGAGAATTGATTCATACCTTTCCGAGCGCATCTATCACGCTCGACTAGCTCGAAATGCTAACAGCTTCGTCCAGGAATTAAATCGGATCGTCGAGTCAATTTCTATGATTCACCACTTAGACCACGCGCCTCGTGCATGCTATACTTCGCTGCAGTTTTATTTAGCAGTCCACTGAGTTTAGATTGGGTCTACAATTCTCCAAGCCATAGAGGTAAACTTGTTTTTGTGTGAAAGCGTGAAAGTGCAGTATCAGCAATACAGTAACCAAGATGGTTCAAGAAATTTGCTTGGGTTCCAGAATCTGGACAATCAAGCAAGGAGCAGGTAGGCCTTAAAAACCCATTGATTCTGAGGCTGTGCCCAAGCCATAGAGGTAAACTTGTTTATGTTGTAAGGTGAAGTGCAGTTGATCAGAGTAACAGGTAACCGGGGAGGAGATAATTCAAAGAAATTTGTGCTTGGTTGCAAGGACCTGACAAATCAGGCAATATCAGGTAGGATGTGGAATTCTGAGGCTGTGCTCTAATCCATAGAACAAATCTGATGAAGTAGAACTCAGAGTACTCAGGCGGCTGGCATCTCACTAACGCTAGTGTAGTTTGTCACATTCACAACCTCAGGCAAAACAACATCCCAGAGTTGGGTAATGGTTGTTGGCACATGACCAGAATATTGCAAAACTTGTTGACTCTCCCTAGTGTTTTACATTTTTTTATTTTTTCAAGAAAGATTTGATAATGCATGTGTTGGCAAATTTTGGTTCTGTTTTGCTAAATAAAGAATTTGATGCGCTAAAAAAAGGAGTTAAATTTTATAACTAAGGCAGAGCTCCCAAGCCATAGAATGACAATCTAAAAAGTAGCATTGGAGAGTATCAGGCGAGCCTTGCCATCTCACAATCTAATATAGTTTGTCAACATTCACAACCAGCAAAGAATCCAAGTGTTTGGGGTCATAGAGTCGTGATTATGATGAAGATATTGCAACTTTTTGACTCTCCTAGTTTTATTCATTTATTTTTTTTTTCAAGAAAGATTTGATAATGCATGTTGGCAATTTTGGTTCTGTTGCTAAAATAAAGAATTTGATGCGGTAAAAAGGAGTTAAAATTATCACTAATTCAAGCAATAACCAATTTTGTTGGCAATTGAATCCTTGAATCTTCGCTGCATCCGTTGTAATTCAGTTCATTCTGAGAGCAATGAGAGAATCAACAGAAAAAAAAAAAAGAAAGGAAAGCAAAAAAACCAAGGAAAGAATTCTCTCTGGTTAACCAAACAGGCTTTTTAATGATTGTTTTTTTTTGTTTTGTTTATTTTTCTCAAACCTTCTTTCATGATTCATATATCTGTGTGGAAGAAAATTTTTTTGCTGTTATAGTGAAGCAATTGGATCTGTTCCTTGGGTGGTCGTTATTTTGGGAACTTATTCTATTTGCCCGATGGTGTTTGGATACTTTCTATTCCTAATCGAACAATCCGAACAAAATAAAGGAACAAAAAAAAGAAAAAGAAAACAATTTCCAGATGATGCTAACACTTCCAAAGTTTTTGAATGTTTTTTGTTGGTTAACTTATCATTCTTTAGGTCGCAAGTTTTATTTCACAATCTAGCAACGATGAAGCAGCCTTCACCAAACATATATCTATATTGTGAAGAAAGGAAGTGAAATCCGACGTATGTAAGCTTTACATATCTTGCAAGCTTAACATATCTATATCTATAACAGGAAAGCGGGTGGTGTATGGTTAAGTCATGGAAATGAGACTCGTCGCCCTGAGTTTCAAATCCTGGATGTGGTAATTGCATTTCATTTTTGTGCTAATAGCCCTGGGAAAGGGTATGAATCTCTACTCCCCTCCAGCTATGGATAAAATTAGTAGGGCAGACGTGGCTTTTAACTTTGGTTAGGAATTTCAAACTGTTGAACTCCGCTAAAAATTGACCTTGTGTCACATCTGTTCCGTGCAGAGGGTTGGCAAATATATATATAATTATGTTATTCTATAGTATATGAAGATTCAGTCTCTTAATTGTCTGTACTGAAACTACAATCATTGCTTACATCACATTATAAATCGTCATACAAAGAATAAGAACAATTAATATCAAAAAATAAAAACGGTTCTTGAATACTTTCCATTGTAATAATGACAATTTAAAAAAATAAACTAATATATATTTAATACAATAAACATATAAAACTATGAAATTAATAAAGAATTATATCATTACTTTAAAAATGGAAAAAAATATTGCGAACAATTCGTAATCAATTTTAAAATTATTTTTTTACTCTCACTTTAAATACCTACAATTTTGGTGTAAAATTTTATGAGTAAGATATTAAAATAACTTTTTAATTAAGAATTAATAGATGTGGGTAACGATTTTTATTTGAGGGGGACAGAATAAGTCCATTTCAAATTGTTTTATGTTTTTCACACCTTTAATAAATTTGATAATTTTACTAATTATGATACAACCCTCTTCAAAACTGAATTTTAACTCCCAACCCCTCAGCATGATCTTTCAAAAATAAATTTTTACCCATTTTTTTTTGCTTAATTATTATATATAATGGAATCATGCCCTATGTGTCTGTAAACAAAACTATGTCCTGCTTATGTCACAATACATCCAGGAATTGCATAAGTTTATCAATGAGTAATTTGAATTTATAGTCAAAATCATTAAGACATAGAATAAATCTTATGTCAATAAACAATGTCCTTTATCAAAATCTGAGTTAGATTTGCCCAAAACAGCCCATGTTTATTCAGTGCATTTACAATCCTGCATGTGTCTCATTCTCCATTTTTGAAGGTTAATTTCATAAGTTTTAGGTGTTCTACAAGCGTTTTTAAGGTTTTTTACATGCGTCAAAAACAAAGTGGAAAAATTGCCCTGTTTTGACGTTTTGTGTTTTTAAGCCTTGATTTAAAGATATGAATTAACCCAAAATTTTGCAAACACTATCAGGCATGATTAGAACCGTTGGAGGCTTTGCTAAAATACAATTCGAATATTATTTTATTCATTTTCAATTTGCTGCACCGGTTTGGTTGGTTTTTTATAGCACGTTTGGAAGTAAAAAAACCTTTCAACCCGATTTAGAAAATTTTGCCCAAACTTTCAACGTACCAACAATCAGGTAAAGGTGTATGAGCAATGGCACTTTGCCTAGAACAACAGTTGGAATGTTAATTGGTTTTAACAAATACTAGGTTTATAAATAATTACTTGGTATTATTGATTTTTAATATAATTGTTTTAATTCGTTCATTATTATTCAATCAATCCTAATGACTGAATTTTATATAGGAACATTATTAAAATATAATGAGTAAGTGTCATCTTTTTACTGCATTCCTAATTTACTTCAATCAATTTTTCAAATTTAATATATTTCATTACATTAAAACTTAAATATTTAAATGCCCAGAAGCACGTACATTCTTGCTAGTCATATAATAATGGAAAAGTCTTATAAAAAGTGTCTAATCCTTTATGCAAATAATAGTATGGGGTGAAGAAAATATTTTAAAAATATAAAAACATTTAACAATATTTTCTTCACATATTGTCGGATTAATTTCCCCATCGTATTTCCATAGTTAGTATCTGTAATGCTTTGTCTAGGATCCAAAGGCATCAGTCTATCACTGCAACGGGACTGTTTATAGTACCTGCATTCCCTTCCTAGGATCAAACCATCAGTCTCCCAGTGTTTCTGCCTGGATCAGTTTAGTAATTATAATCTGCCTAGGATCATATCATTACTCTAGCAATGCTATTGCTAGGATCAGTGTGTTAAGTACTGTGTGCCTTGCCTAGAAATCAAGACATCACTCTTCCCAGTGTTTTCTGCTTCGGATCAGTGTGTAGTATCTGTGTGCTCTGCCTAGGCTCATATCATTACTCTACCAATCAGCTTTTAGCCTAGGATCAGTGTGTAGTATCTGTGGTGCCTTCCAGAATCAAAACATCACTCTCCAAGTGTTTCTGCTTCGGATTCAGTGGTGGTAGTATCTGTGTGCTCTGCTGGATCAATATCATTACTCTACAATGTTTTACTAGATCAGTGTGTAGTTCTTGTGCCTTCTAGAATCACAAACAATCATCTTCCAGTGTTTCTGATTTGGATCCAGTGTGTAGTATGTGTATGCCCGTTTAGATCAACTCATACTCCTCAATGTTTCCAATGATCTCAAATCAGAAACACTGGAAAGACTGATGTTTTGATTCTAGGAAGGGCACACAGATTAGCTACACACTGGATTCCTAGGTAAAAGCATTGGTAGAGTAATGATATGTCCTAAGGGCAGAGCAACAGAACTACACACTGATCGCGAAGCAGAACACTTGGAGAGTGATGTTTTGATTCTAGAAGGGCACACAGATACTAGACACTGATCCTAGGGTAAAAGCATTGGTAGAGTAATGATATGAGCCTAAGCAGAGCACACAGATACTACACACTGATCCGAAGAGAAACACTGGAAGAGTGGATGTCCTTGATCTAGGAAGGCACACAAGATACTACACCTTGATCCCCCTAGGGCCCAAAAAAAAAATAAAAAGCAAATTGCTAGAGTAATGATATGATCCTAGGCAGGACTTATAGATACTAGAAAACTGATCCTAGGCAGAACACTGGGGAGACTGATGGTTTTGATCCTAGCGAAGGGAACATGCAGGTAACTATAAACAGATCCGTTGGCATTGATAGACTGATGTTTGATCCTAGACAAAGCATTACAGATACTATACTATGGAAATACGATGGGGGAAATTAATCCGACAATATTGAAGAAAATATTTGTTAAATGTTTGTTATATTTTAAAATATTTTCTTCAACATACTATATTGCGCATAAAGGATTTAGACACTTTTTATAAGAACTTTTCCATTATATAATACTAGCAAGAATGTACGAGCTCTGGCATAAATATTTAAGTTTTAATGTAATGAAATATATTAAATTTGAAAGATTGATGAAGTTAAATAGGAATGCATGTAAAAAGATGACACTTATTCTCATTATATTTTAATATGTTCCTATATAAAATCAGTCATAGGATTGATGAATAATAATTGAAGAAATAAAACAATAATATTAAAAATCAATAATACCAAGTAAATTATTTATTAAACCTGTATTTGTTAAAAACAATTTAACATTCCAACTGTTGTTTCTAGCAAAGTGCCATGCTCATACACCTTACTGATTGTTGGTTAACGTTGGAAGGTTTGGGCAAATTTTTCTAAATCGGGGTTTGAAAGGTTTTTTTACTTCCCAAACGTGCTATTAAAAAAAAACCAAAACCTGTGCAGCAATATTGAAAATGAATAAATAATATTGAATTGGTATTTTAAGCAAGCCTCCAACGGGTCTAATCATGCCTGATAGTTTGAAAATTTGGTTAATTCATATCCTTAAAATCAAGGGCTTAAAAACACTTGAAAAAGACGTCAAAACAGGCAATTTTTCACTTGTTTTGACGCATGTAACCTTAAAACGCTTGTTAGAACACCTTAAAACTATGAATTAACATTCCAAAAAATGAGAATGAGACACATTGCAGGATTTAATGCACTAATAACATGGGCTGTTTTGAGGCAATCTAACTCAGATTTTGATAAAGACATTGTTTATGAATAGATTTATTCTATGTCTTAATGATTTTGACTATAAATCAAATACTCATTGATAAACTTATGCAATTCCTGGATGTATTGTGACATAAGCAGTGACATAGTTTTGTTTACAGACACATAGGCATTTGAATTTCCATTATATATAATAATAGCAAAAAAAAATGGTAAAAATTTATTTTTGAAAGATTTGCCTGAGGGGTTGGGAGTTAAAAATTCAGTTTGAGAGGTTTGTATCATGTAGTAAAATTATCAAATTTATTAAAAGTGTGTGAAAACATAAACAATTTGAAAATGGAACTTAGTTCTGTCCCCTCAAAAAATAAATGTACCCACATCTATTAATTCTTAATTAAATAATTATTTTTGAATATCTTACTCATAAATTTTACACAAAATTGTAGGTATTTAAAGTGAGAGTAAAAAAAAAAATTTTAAAAAATTGATTACGAATTTCGCAATATTTTTTCCAATTTAAAGTAATGATATAATTTTTTAATTAATTTCATAGTTTATATAGTTTTATTTATTAAATGATATATAGTTTATTTTTTTAAATTGTCATTATTACAATGGAAAGTATTCAAGGGAACCGTTTTTTATTTGTTGATATTTTGTTCTTTATTCTTTGTAATTTGACGATTTTAGGTAATGTGATGTAAGCAGTGATGTAGTTTCAGTTACAGACAAATAGAGACTGAATCTTCATTATATATAGATATATATATATAATATATATATATTTGCCAACCCCTCTGACGAACAGGATGTGACACAAGGTCAATTTCTTAAGCGGAGTTCAACAGGTTTGAATTGCCTAACCAAAGTTAAAGAGCCCAGTCTGCCCTACTATTATCCATAGCTGGAGGGAGAGTAGGATTCATACCTTTCCCAAGGCTATTAGCAACAAATGAAAATGCAATTACCACATCCAGGATTTGAACTCAGGGCGACGAGTCCATTTCCCATGACTTTAACCATTACACCACGCGCTTCCTGTTATAGATATAGATATGTAAGCTTCAAGATATGTAGCTTACATACGTCGGATTCACTTCCTTTTCTTCAGATATAGATATATGTTTTGGTGAAGCTGCTGTCATCGTTGCTAGATTGTGAAATAAAACTTGCTGACAAGATGATAAGTTAACCAAACAAAGAAGACCATTCAAAACATTTGGAAGTGTAGCATCATCTGGAAATTGTTTCTTTTTCTTTTTTTTTGTTCCTTTATTTTGTTCGGATTTGTTCGATAGAATAGAAAGTATCCAAACATTCCATCGGGCAAATAGGAATAAGTTCCAAATAACGACACAAGGAACAGAAATCCAATTGCTTCACTAAACAGCAAAAAATTTTCTTCACAACAGATAATGAATCATGAAAAGGTTTGAGAAAATGAAACAAAACAAAAAAAAACAATCATTAAAAGCCTGTTGGTTTAACCAGAGAGAATTCTTTCTGGTTTTTTTCTTTCCTTTCTTTTTTTTTTTTCTGTTGATTCTTCGTGCTCCTCTAGAATGAACTGAATTAGCAACGGATGCAGCGAGATTCAAGGATTCCAATTGCCAAAATTGGTTATGCTGAATTAGTGATAAATTTTAACTTTCCTTTTAGCGCATCAAATTCTTTATTTTAGCAACAGAACAAAATTGCCAAACATGCATTATCAGATCTTCTTGAAAAAAAAATAAAATGAATAAAACTAGGGAGAGTCAAAAGTTTTTGCAATATCTTCATCATATCAGACTCTATTACCCAACACTGGGATTCTTTTGCTGAGGTTGTGAATGTGACAAACTATATTAGATTGTGAGATGGCAAGCTCGCCTGATACTCTCCAAATGCTACTTTTTAGATTTGTCATCTATGGCTTGGAGCTCTGCCTTAGTTATAAATTTTAACTCCCTTTTTAGCGCATCAAATTCTTTATTTTAGCAACAGAACCAAAATTGCCAAACATGCATTATCAAATTTCTTGAAAAAATAAAAAAAAATGAATAACACTAGGAGAGTCAAAGTTTTGCATATCTTTGGTCATGTGCAACACAATTACCCAACTCTGGATGTTTTTGCTGAGGTTGTGAATGTGACAAACTACACTAGGTTGTGAGATGCCAAGCTCGCCTGATACTCTGAGTTCTACTCATCAGATTTGTTTCTATGGATTAGAGCACAGCCTCAGAATTCACATCCTACCTGATCTTGCCTGATTGTCAGGGTCCTTGCAACCCAGCAAATTCTTGAATTATCTGGTTACTTACTCTGATCAACTGCACTTTCACCTTACACATAAACAAGTTTACCTCTATGGCTTGGAGCACAGCCTCAGAATCAATGGTTTTAAGCCTACCTGTCCTTGCTTGATTGTCCAGATTCTTGAAAAAACCCAAGCAAATTTCTTGAACCATCTGGTTACTGTATTGTGATCAACTGCACTTTCTTTCACACAAACAAGTTTACCTCTATGGCTTGGAGAATGAGACCATCTAAACTCAGTGACTGCTAAAATAAACACATAGAGATACATGCACGAGGCGCGTGGTCTAATGGTTAGAATCATAGGAAATTGACTCGCCGACCGATTTCAATTCCTGGACGAAGCTGTTAGCATTTCACATGGCACTAATACCCTTGGGAAAGGTATGAATCCAATTCTCCCTCCGGCTATGGGCAAATAGCACGACAGACTGGGCTCTTTATCCATGACTAGGTAACCAGTCTAGGAGAAGGAAAACTCTGAATTCAAACCTGTAAACTCCGCTTAAGAAATTGACCTTGTGTCACATCCTGCTCGTGCGGAGGGATTGGTAAATATATATAGAGATACATGCATATAGATTTGGATAAGGAGACATAACAGTTAACATTATAGGAAATGGAATTGGTGATTCGAGTTCAAATCCTGAATGAGACAGTGTTTTCACTTCATGCTAATGTTCTTGGGAAAAGTATGAATTCATCTGTTCTCCCCCTAGCTATCGATAAATAGTAAGGCAGACTGGGTTGTTTAGCCTTGGTTAGGCAACTAATCTGAGAAAAGAAAACCGAATTCAAACCAGCTTGCCTCCACTTAAAAATTGACCTTATCTCACATCCCCTATGTTGATGCACTTGTGGTCTAATGGTATTGTCATGGGAAATGGACACACTGAGATGATTTGGATTATTTGGATTATTCAGACTATTGTTCTCATTTTTATTGTTATCTGTACAATGTTTTTGCTCGATGCACCTCTGTTTATTTTTTTGGGGGGTCCTAATCTATTCTAGTCTTTTTAATTATAGGTTCCCATATTGTATTCATCTTTATACTTGATCTACTTAAAGGTTACTATAGCCTATCATATGAGCTATGGTTAGCGGAATGAGAACAGGATACCCTGTGGATTGAATAAAGGGTTGGATTCAAAGTTCTGTCATGGTTCCCGAGTTTGACTAGAAGGCTTCCGAGTTCAACAAGAAATACCCGAAGAAGGTCGGAGGGCATATCGGCCGAAACATTGTACAAATAACAATAAAGATAAGGACAATAGTCTGAATATACAAATTATCAAGCCTCATCTCAAAAATTCAGAGAAACGGTGAGATGAGTTCAAATCCTGGATGAACATAGCTATCACAAATAGCCTTGGGAAAAGTATCGATTCAACTATTTTTCCTCTAGCTAGGGATAAATAGTAAGGCAGTGTTGGCTCTTTAACCTTGGTTAGGCAACAAGTCTAGGAGAAGGAAAACTCTGAATTCAAACCTGTTAAACTCTGCTTAAACAATTGACCTTCTACATCCTACTCGTTTGGTTTGGTTTGGTTTTACGACATATCAACCTCAGTGAGTCATTTAATGCCGATAAAGTTTTGAAATAAATCAATTCTTAATGGATAATACTATTTTTTTATAAATACATTTTTCTATTCAACCCATAGATGGCACCCTAACAGGTACTACCACTCCAGGTCAGAGTGGAACAGGGAGCAATGGTGATGAAGGGGTGTTCCACATTCCCCAAACCTCCAAGACTGGAACCTCACCATCAGATAGAGTTTAACGTCATTTCCAGGACATGCAGCCAACGCCTTCTAGCACCCATATGATAAAAAGGGGTTGGGGTTTGCCATAAGGGCAATAGGGTTGGGAAAATCATATAGGTGCTAGGGCTTGACGTGACCAACTGATTGATCAGAGGGGCCTCTCTGACCGTCCGTCTAGCCAAGATAGGGCCAAAGTGGAGCTTTGCAAGTCATGAACTGCTCATCCACGTGGGTTCTATCCTTAAGCATCACGGGTCGCCACCTATGGCCAACAGGTGGCCCCATTGGGGAGTCTTACCCTTCTACAGAGGTGCAGTCAGTGTATTCTAACGCCCACCGACAGGGCGGCCTACTCATTCGGAGGGGTTGTTAAATATGTATATGTGGCAGAAGGGTTGGGTAAATACATACAATGGGCTATTGCTGAAGCTCAAATCAAACTTATAAACTCTAATGGTAAAAATGGTAGCTTGGCATGTTTTGTATAGTACCAATCGATGGACACTGGCTTTTACGGATACAAATTTTGCTCTTATTATTTATTTATTTATTTTTTGACTCCTACTTCTAACGTGTGATTAAAGCTTTCAAAAGTTTTGGCCATTCCTTTGATTGGTTTGATCTTTTGTGTCTCTGACTGAAATGGTTTCTTGCTTATTAAAGTCTTTAAAAGCCGACCACCACCCCAGGTGTGGGGGGGGGAGTAAATGGAAAGGAGTTTTGGCTTTAGATCTTTTCGGTTTGCATCATCAAAATGAGTTCTTTTCAAAATTTGTCACTTTTCTTTCTCCTGTGTTTCACTAGAAAAACAATTTCCAATCAATCCACTTAAAAATACCATTTTTTTTTTTTCACACAGCCCAAACGTTACTCTTCCTCACATCTAACGACCAGTACAGAGGAATTCTTCTTACAAGTTACTGCAATATTTTTTCTTTATAGTTCTTTCTTTACACCTTCTGACAAACTGACTTTTGAAGTTATAGTCCAGTGGTTATAAAATGGGGTAGAAGTTTACAAGGTTTTTGTTTCTGACAAAACTGACTTGATAAAAGTAAATTTGACTTTTTCCAAAGTGGAAAATGACATTTTCACTATCAATTGTTAAAAACATAAAATAGTAACCCAAACCTATACCTAAACAGATGAATACTTCTTAAGTACCATTTCAAGAAATTAGCTTTTAGATAGATCGTTTTAGAATTTGTTGAATTGCACATCAATTACGTTTTAAGCTTTTTAGATAATCCTAGATTGCTCGTCAACAACCATTTTAATCTTTTAGCTTTTAGAAAGTTTGAAATATATTTAAACATATTTTACATATATTTGCTGGCAAAATAGCATGTGTTCTATTTTACTAGGGCCGGTAAAATAAGCTCAAAAACATTTGTCTATTTTACCGGAACCGGCTAACTCCATTCGTTTTGACATTAACACTCGTGTTAAGAAGGTCCCTAGTTTGCAAATCTTAAGAAAGGCATTTGCAAGGCTTAATATAATGAAATGATATGTATTTATTTACCTTACAAAATAAATGCAAATCGCTTAGTAGCACGCAAAAAAAAACAACAAAAAAACTTGCGAATGAAAAATGTCTTCAAAAATAAAAGAAACATTAACTATTTCATGGAATATAAAGCCATTTCTTTTTTCCTAATAATTAAGTTTGTTAAAATAAAAAATGGAAAAGATTTAATTATTTTTGTGTTTTAAATCAGCTCAATAAGCTTAAAATTGAAATGTAAACAACAAAACGTGTTGATACGAGCTCAAATTTTGTTATTGTTTATAGTATGTTGAATAAAATATTTTTGCAGCATTTGATTGTTCAGTGGTCATGGGAGTGATTATTTTTTTAAAACTCATTTTTCTATTTAACCTATAAATTAGACCCTAACAGGTACTACCACACCGGGTCAGGGTGAACCTGGGAGTAATGGCAATGAAGGGATGCTCCACAGTTCCAGAATTTGACTATTAGATGCAATTTAACTTCATACCCATGACACAAAGACCCTCAGCCGCCATTCTGACACATATATGATAAAAAGGGTTGGGTGTCTGCCATAAGGGCAATAGGGCCAGGACAATCCTATAGGTGCTAGAGCTTGACATGACCAGCCAATTAAAACATTATTTTTTATATAAATCTATTTCAAACAATATTTTTATAATTTAAAAAAAAATGTATTTTTATGTTTTAAAAAAGATTTCTGCCTATTTATTGAATGACCGTTTGTATTTCCTTTCTTCTTTCAGCAATCAAGCTCCTTTGAACCAAGGTCAAGATATTCAAATGACCAACAACAAACAAGTCTTGACCACTTATGAGAGTCCCAGAAGAGCAAACAGTAAGAAAACAGTGAATCAAGGTCAGAAAAAAAAAAAGTTGCAATTATTTTCTTCTAATTATGGTTATAAACAACGATCTCCCTAGTCTAGCACTAGCAAAAAGGGGATAGACTCCCTCACTATCTAGCTGATACCAACAATAGGCCACTCCAACAACTTTATTACTATACTAGAAGTGGCTACCCGGTGTCGCCTGGGTAGAGAGGGGATTTTTTAAAAAGTTAGTCCTGCAGATCCATTATTACTGAATCGTGAGTTGGATCCTCGTAGAATGCCCTATTGAAATACCTACATAAAAAAAAAAAGACCTTGCATTGATCCAGCCACTCTGCAAAGAAACGTTAAAGTCTACTATTTAAATTATTAAACGCAAAAAAAATCCCATGCTGTTATCAGTTAAATTTTATTTTTTACTAATATAAATCAAATCTTTATTATTTTTGCTCAAAAACCAAGCCCTGGTGATATTTAATGTATAAATATATTTACTTTGTCATTAATTGTTTTATTTTCAAAGTATCATCCGCACATACACATGTGGGATTGTCTGCCCTTTTGTCTGGAAGAGTTATCTTCCCTTGTATTTCTGGTATTAACCACCCGGGCGCTCTGACTACTTAAGCAGGCAAACGCCAAGTTTTAACCCTTTTGCTTCTCGGTAACTCAACGAACATACATGGGTTAGACACTTTGGTCAACACCTTTCTTGTGTGGGGGTTTTCATCCTCACACAGACTACGTCAGTAAGTGACTTTGTCTTAGGAACTCTTCGTATCTTTTGCATGTACATTTATGTATCACCCTATACTTCATTATTGTATCTTTTCCCTTATATGTGTTTCTTATGTATCTTGTATACGCATCTTCTCCACATGCTCCATGTATTAAAGTCCATTGTGTATTTAACACCCTTAATCGGAGTTGTTTGTTCACCCAACTAAGTATAATTAACCTTATTATACTTTTGAACCCAACACACAAAACTGCCCTTTATATATGTATAGATAGATAGATAGATAGATAAAGATGATGAGAATATGAGAACTCTCCATTGTCTTTTCCTCTAGATCCAATCACTTTTATAACCTGTAAAATGTCAATTACAACATCAATCATCATCTCTATTCTTGAACTGTCTTATTCCACATTGATTATGGTGAAATGATGAAAAATAAAAATTAAAAAAAAACACCAATAAACAATGAAAAATAGCAAATTGAGGCCAAAACAATCTGAAAGATTTATTTTAAACAGGAGTAAAAACACAATTTGCATTAGATATTGCTTTATGATATATCCGGGTTGAGGGATATATTATGAAGTCTGTATTTGGTATATTATCGCAGTAGTAGTTGGTATGTCGAATAGCAGTTCATTTTCCGAGCAGTCTGGCGAGTAAGTTTAGGCTTGTAGGCTTAGGCTTAGGTACTACCAGTGTCGAATTGAATTTATACATGACACTGTCCAATCAGATTATAGTGAGGGGGCACCAAGGTATTTACATATTCATTACATCACTCTACAAAACTACACATGCATAAGTAGCACAGCTTTGATCTTTGTGGTAAAGTAGGGAGTTGATTCCCTGGGGCTGGGTTAGCTCAGTCGGTAAAGCGTTCGGCTAGAAACCATGAAGTTCATAGTTCGATATCGGCCCTTGCTAACTCTGCGTATGAGTAGCACAGGGATCTGTGTGGTAAAGTAAGGATCTGATGGTAGGTGTGGCGCTCCACCTCAGATGCAAAAACAATCGTCTTGGTCTAGCGCTAGTGAAAAGGGGATAGACTCCCTCGCTGATTGGCAGATACCGACTTTAGGGAGTTGATGGTAGGTATGCTGTTTCCTCAGATGTAAAAAAAAGTCTTTCTGGTCTTGTGAAAAGGGGATAGACTCCCTAACTGTCGAGCTGATACTGACAATAGGCCACAGCACCAACTTTACTATGTCAAATGTATATGCATTTAGTCTGTGTTTTAAGATTTTATTCTCTATGAAATATCTTCATGTCAAATCAGCTTTGTTGAATATTGTGTTTTCGCTGTGTTGAAGTGAGTTAGTATACTGTTGATATGAAAAACAGCAACTAGTTAAGCACAACTGAACTGGTGTCCAAAACAGCTGGTATGGAACTCAAGAATACTCTGTGCAGAAGCGATGACATTAATATGTTTTAATCAAACATGATGAAAAGAAAGAAGGAAAGAAAGAAACAAAAAGTGAGAGAGTTAAATCAAGATTAGTATCCTTTTTACATACTGAAGTATGTGGCAATAGCTCTTCAGTAATCATATCAGACGGTTGTAATAATTAAATTATCATACTGTGGTATATCAACAGGTCCTGCTAGTTAAGACTTATAAATTTCCTGAGACTTGGAATGCATTGGATCAAAAAACCTTAGACTGGATTTTTGTTAACTGGCAAAGTTCTTGACTCACTCAGAATATACTTACCTTTCACTCGTCCTCCGGGGCGGGGGTCCAGTGTGCTTCAGCCACTATATCAGGTTAAAGTACAAATAATAGCGTCGATCCCAGGGGGCTTTCCCTCCAGACAACACCTGCCCCCTGGGTTTATTGCCCAGCGCCTGAGGCGCCCCCCTTGAGGGGGAATGCTGACGGGATCGACACAATTTTTTGTTCTTTCCCACCCATGAGCTTCGGCTTGTGGGTGGGCCCACGTCAAAACGAGGCCTAGTGCCCAGTCCATACAAGTGGGGTATGAGACAAATACAAATACCCTTAGAAAATCTTTGATGCAGATATTTTTCAGATTTTAGTTTTAAGTACAAGATGTCAGAAAGAGAGAACACTTTAAAATGTCATATTTATATATATATATATATATATATATATATATATATATATATCCTATAAATAAAATAATTAAAGACCCAGCTAGTATTATATTATTCCATTTCTGGGTTTCTGTGGTGTTATAGTGTTTGATAAATAATCTGGCATTCTGCAGTAGGTTTGCAACAAGGTAATATCCTTATTGAGTTATGGCTTCCTTGTTGCCTTATATTGCCAATTCGATGGTTATTGAGATTCTTCTACACAATGCACAGAATAGGGAAATGCTTAAATATGATAGATTTGTATATCTGTATATTAATGATTGTGTTCCTTAATTGTATGACTGTTGTCATCTTGCATCACCCTCTGGTTAAAAATGAGACTATCCAAATCATTTAAGATAAAATGCAAAAATGTAAATCCTGATTATCTGGTGTTGCTTATCTGCAGATTTCTTATTTCTTATGAGTGTTTTCACCTCAGCTAAATAATGAGAGGGGGTGAACACGAGGAAATGATAACGCTAATCTGTTTCAATTGAACATAATGAAAAAATGAAAAGAAGAAAAAAAGTGTGAGAGAGACCTGGGGAATGTGGAGTACCTCTTCATCAATATTACTCCCAGGGCCACTCTGACCCGGAGTTGTACCTGTTAGAGTTCCATTTATGATTTAAATAGAAAAAAATGAGTTTAAAAAATAAAGAATTGAGCTTGAAAGAAATTTTGAATAAAACAAAACATATTTGGCATAAAATAACCCATAAGGGTTGATATGCTGTAAAATCCAACCAACCAAATACCATCAGGTTTAAACTTATCTCTCATTTTGCAATGAGAATACCACACTACAGCATTCTGTTTTCAAATTTCCAGAGGTATGAATTGCATCATGGTGCTGTTTTTCTTAGAAACAATGCTAAACTAATGCTTATTTCATAGAACTTCAAACTGAACCCTTTATTTAATCCGTTGGGATAGATTGTTCTCCTTCCAGTAACCATGACCAGGTACAAGTGTTAAGCTATATTAAGTATTCTATGTTAGTTTTACCCATAGCCAGGATAGAACCTGCAACCTCCAGATGATTGTCAGTGTTCTTAATTTGATTTGAACCCGAAACCTGTTCTTTCTGGATGCACAATTTCTAGCCTGGTATGTGTTTATCATAATTTTGACACATTAAACATCAGGAATCTGTGAGAGAGAGATGTAGAGAGAGAGAGAGAGATGTAGAGGGAGAGAGAGATGTAGAGGAGGAGAGAGAGTGTAGAGAGAGAGAGAGAGAGGAGAGGGAGAGAAGAGAGAGTGAGAGAGATGTAGAGAGTGGGAGAGGGAGAAAGATGTAGAGGAGAGGGGAGAGAGATGTAGAGAGAGATATGTAGAGGGAGAGAGAGAGAGAATGTAGAGGAGAGAGAGAGAGAGATCTTAAACATAGAAATAACAGTAGAAACTTGTAATGGTAAATTCAGAAAACGTGAACGAAAACAATTTGCCATCCAAATAAATGACCAGCTGAGAGTAATCAACGTCTCTCAATGGAACCAGACAATTTTAATTAATTCTTCAAATTTTCCTGTCAAACAATTTTTTTAAAAAGATATCTTCTTTCGTTGTCTTCATCTTTATTTGTTTATTGTCTTCAAATGTAAATACTAATATTTAGAAAAACAGTTTTTTAATTAGGTAATTTAATATGTAGACGATGCATATGAGATTTTATGTACTATTGTTTGAAAAAGCATCGATTTTTCATTGGAAATATTTATGGATAGGATTTCTTCCAGTTTACAACAGAAATTACAGAATAAATGTTTGAGAAATTCACTTTCCTTGTCCTGTTCCTTTTTACTCCTACCTAGTGGGCCAAAATCGCCAAAAACTTCCCCTTGCCCACTAATGAATGACGACCCATTCCTTCCACCCTGCTCATTCATATTTAACCTCTCCCCATCTACTTCTATGTATGAACATTTCATCCTCTCTACCCTGCAGCCTTCTTTCTGCCTGGGTTTCTCAGATGAGATGTTCTTTTGGTTATACATTTGAAATTATTGCAGAAGAGTTTTAAAGAATTAGTCCAAAAAAAGAGGGTCTCATTACAGAAAGGCTTATTATACCTGAAGAAGTTCGGAGTACTAGCCGAAATGTTGTATGAACAACAAAAACGAATGTGTTCATTTGTGTGTAAAATCTCTGAAATTATTGCATAAAAGTGAAAGAAGAAATTGTGCAAGTGCAGAAAATTGCAGAAAATTAAAAGCTGGCAGCATTATGTAATCAAATAATTTCTCTTGCTCATATTAAGAGACGTGCACTAAAGAACCACTCTAAAGCAAACAGTTCCTTGTCGTTAAAAAAACAACATAAACAACATTTTTTTTTTTTCTTAAACCTGGAGTCATTTAAGAGGCGGACATTGTTTGCTCTTTGTTTCACTGACACAATCAACTCCAAATTCCTACGAGGAATTCAAACTTTATTGCTTCATTAATCCTCATGATTACCCGTTGCCTTTTTCGTTTAGCGTACTTTTCGTTTTGCCAGCTTTTCTTCTCAAATCATAAGCAGTCAGCTGTGAACATTGCAATGACAAGACTTGCATTCAAAGCTGCAGGTCTTTTTTTTTTTCTTCTATGGATTTAGGCCAGAAACATCCTACAATGCTTGTCATTTGCAACTACCAAGCCAATCAACAAATGAAGCAGAAAGTAGAGCCATAAGAAAATCCCAAAGATTTAAAGTTACTGTCTTTGTCGTTCCAATTGTAAAATAATGACATAAAGTGATACCAAGGAAAGAAAAACAAAGTTTCATTTGAAAATATACAATTACTATAGAGAATTTTAATTTGATTTATAAATATATTTATTATATAAAAAATATACTATATTTTATATACAATTGCTATATAGAAAATATATCATGTTTCAATATACAATTACTATATAGAATTTTAGTTTGATTTGAAAATAATTTTACTATATAGAAAGTATACTATATTTCAATATACAATTACAAGAAAGAAAATATACATTATTTCAATATACAATTACTATATAGAATTTTAATTTGATTTGAAAATATATTTATTATATAGAAAATATACTATATTTCAATATATAATTACTATACAGAGTTTGATTTGAAAATATCTTTATTATATTTCAATATACAATTCTAATTAGATTTGAAAATATATTCATTATATAGAAAATATACTATATTTGATATACAATTACTATATAGAAAATATACTATGTTTCAATGTACAATTACTATTTAGTATTTTAGTTTGATTTTAAATTATACAATTTCTCTCTCTCTCTCTCTCTCTCTCTCTCTCTCTCTCTCTCTCTCTCTCTCTCTCTCTCTCTCTCTCTGTGTGTCTGTGTGTGTGTGTGAAAAAGAAATTCATCTCAGTTTAACTAAGGAATTACATCAACTTACTTAAGGGTAGGGTAGTGTCCTGATGAAATTGAAACCATGGTAGACCCTTAACTCTTTTCCTTTACTAATATTATTATCATTATTATATATATATATGTGTGTGTGTAGAAAATAGAAAAACAAAATATTCATAAAATGATGAATTTATTCTTTTTTCATTTTTTTTTTTTGGAATACTTTGTTTTTCTATTTTCTACATACTGTCAGATTTATTTCCATATTTTACTCCCATGTATATATATATATATATATATTTATTATCATCATCATCAGGTCACACTAGTAGCACAAATTCAAACAAATTTTGTTGAACACAACAGAATACAGATGACTTTGCATTTTTATTTATTTTTTTTTATCAATTTTTCTAATGATATTTTTTTATATCATCATGAAAAGTCCAAAATTCCAAGTACTTTCGGTTTTATGTTGAACCCTTATCAAGTATATCATTCAGATATATATATATATATATATATATATATATATATATATATATAATTAAACAAAAGACACATCTCCTGTTTAACAATTTTATTTTTGATCTTTTCGAGTTTTCTGGCCAACTTTTTAATATTTGGGTGGAATTCGTGGATAAGTCCACCAAAGTTCAGGTCCCGAGTACTTTCGGCACTTCGAAGTGCCATCATCAGGGGTGATGTGTTCTAGTTTTTTAAAATTATATTAATGTGGAGGCTGGAAGGAGAAGAATTGGTGAGA
The DNA here is from genome assembly GCA_023376005.1 of Doryteuthis pealeii. Taxonomy (NCBI): domain Eukaryota; kingdom Metazoa; phylum Mollusca; class Cephalopoda; order Myopsida; family Loliginidae; genus Doryteuthis; species Doryteuthis pealeii. The sequence goes on along the minus strand of CM042161.1, from coordinate 81,257,356 downwards.
AGGGTGTTATAGGCATTTTAAAATGTGTGTACTTCATTGGAAATTAATTTTGTTTAAGGATGGTTTGTATTGTTTTATGTATAAAGCTTCTAGTATTTGGAGTTTTTGTTTATTTTTTTGTTTATGCAGAATGTGTGTATTTTCCGTTAGAATACAAACCATCTTTTTGTTTAATTCTACATGTATAAATGAAAGAATGCTGCCCAAATACATATATATATATATATACAATGATGCTGATAGCTTTTTGATTTAATGCATCCTGTGACGCACATATTTGCTTTGAATGAGTCCCAGGAAAATTTATGGGTCCCAATTAAAGTCGTCTAACTCCTACCTTGTAACCTATCCTGTGTGATTCATTTCTAAGAAACTATTTACAGTTAGCTTGAAATGGTGAGAGAAGAAAAAAGAAAAACACTGGGAAGCTTTTTTTTGAACACTTCAAAATTCTCTGTATTTTAGCCGCTTTAATTTCAAACACCAAACATTTTACTCTGATAAAGACCGTTATTCTTTGTATACTAAAAGATTTTGTAGTTTTCTATCATTATTATTTTATTTTATGTTTAAAATAATAATAAATAGAATACATGTATACATGAACAAACTACTCGACGAAACCAGTGTTAGTAAAATAAATCTATTTTATCCATTCAGCATTTTCTTTCCTTTGTTTATTTTTCCTTTCAACATACTGTCGGATTCGCTTCCATTTTCAACTTACATATATATAAAAAGTAATAAGAAATAGTATAATATAATATATAAGTACATGGGTGTATGTGTGTATGTGTTTTGTCAATTCATTTCTTATATTCTGCAAGTTTTCTGGAGAATTTTAATTTCAAACGTTGGCACCAAGGTATTTTTCTAAAGTTCCCCCCTTAAGTTTGTGATGTATAGCAAATATTACAATTGTGCCCTGTGAGTAATGAAATCTTGATTGAAATCGAATGTATTTTACCCAAGAGGCAATAAAGACACACAACCTGTAATGAACACCTGTTGGCTGTGTGTGATGCTACTGCAACTAATGCTAAATAGACATTTGACTCCTTCGGTTAGGGGTTCAGCAATGGAGCCAGAAATGGATATTTATTCATTTTTACTATTTTCAGGGAAGGAGATCTTTATGGTGAATGATGCCATCAGAGATTGTAATAATATTTTATTGATGACAATACACTATATATATATGTGTATATATATATATATATAAATATTAATGTGTGTCTATGTGTATATGTGTGTGTACATATGTACACATATATATATATATATGTGTGTGTTTGTGTGCATGCATATATGTGTGTGTGTGTTTGTGTGTATGCATATATGTGTGTGTGTGTTTGTGTGTATGCATATATATGTGTGGGTTTGTGTGTATGCATGCATATATGTGTGTGTGTATATGTGTGCCTACATGCATATGTATATATATATTTATGTATATATATATATATGTGTGTGCGTGTGTATATATGTGTGTATGTGTGCGTGTGTATATGTGTGTGTGTGTGTGTGTGCGTGTGTACATGTGTGTGTGTGTGCGTGTGTACATATATGTGTATGTGTGTGCCTATGTATATGCATATATGGATATGTATGTGCATGCATATATGGATATGTATGTGCATGTGCATGCATATCTAGATATATGTATATGTGTGTGTGTATCTGCATGTATATATATATATATATATATACATATATATAATATATATTGTATATTATTATTTATATTTTTGCTTGAAGGCATGCAAAAATATAAATAATAATATATACTTTATCAACAATGCTTCTAAAAAAAAAAGATCCAAAATCTTTTATATATATATATATATATATATATATATATATATATATATATATATATATATATATATATATATATATATATAATGGAGGCGCGTGGGCTAGTGGTTAGAGTCGTGGAAAATGGACTCGTCGATTCGAGTTCAATTCCTAGATGAAGCTGTTGGCATTTCACACAGCGCTAATACCCTTGGGAAAGGTATGAATCCATATGTTCTCCCTCCAGCTATGGGTTAAATAGTAGGGCAGACTGAGCTCTTCAGCCTTGGGTAGGTAACCAGTCTAGGAGAGGGATAACTCTGAATTCAAAATTCCTGCAGTCGGCCGTTGATTGGGTTTGTGGCAACCCTTGATGCACCAATTCTTTCCTATCGACTGTGCCAAAAAGTGTGGATGGTCCAACACAAGCCTTCACCACTATAAACAAATCACTGAGTTCATTGTGTGTATGAACCCTCATACGTCGAAAATCGACGGGAGAGTCCATTTTTATATATATATATATATATATATATGAATACTGTGAATTTAGGCATGTTTTATTAAAAGTGATAGACGGAGATTTGGTGTATAGCTTTTCATTTAAACTATATATATATGTGTGTGTGTGTATATGTATATAAATGGATACGTTCACCATGTAATGGTTATCAGTGTTTTTTTATTCACAGTTGTATGCTTTTAAGTATACCTATCTAATACTAACACCGCCCTGTTATATATAATAATCCTTAGTAAACAGTTATAGTTTCAAGTAACTATTCTTAATACAAATAATTTGTACACTGTTATATGGTATCAAGTATTCCTATTGGATATTAATATTTTTTGACCATATCTTTTTGAGCTATAGATGTTAAGGTCATATCTATGGGTCAAATAGATCTGTTTAAAAAATATTTGTAGTCAACTCCAGAGTGGACTTAGGAGTAATAGCAATGAAGGTGTACTCCATACTCACCAGATCTCCAGGAAACTCCATCTTTTTGGGGGGGGGGGGGTATTTAAATAATAAGCATTTTAAAAAAAGGAAAAAAGATATTGTAGCGAGATGGAAGGTCCTGAGTTTTGCGAGGACTACTATTAGAAAATGAGGAAGAAGAAATAAGAGGGAGAAAAGGTTTTTAAAAAAAGTGATGAACATAAAACGGTTTGTTGTGAATTTGACCAGGGCGTGACCTCCCGAATGGAGAATTGAAAGCCAACCAGAAGTTTCGGGTGTTGACCGGAACCAGAAGTCACGTAGAACGATGAAGAAAAATACCGGCCTCTTTTTTGCTTTCCGAGGCATAGGGGAACGAACGGGACTCTGGTCCCTAGTGTGGGATTACAGTAATTTAACAGTGTCCTCTCTCTCTTTCTCTCTGCTTTTCCTCCTCTCCAAAACAACCCACGAGACGAGTCTGGAAGTAAAAGATAAGCAGCTTGTGATGATATATTTCTCGCGTTGTACTTTTTTTATCGACAAGATGACCGCCACTTGCCGAACACCTTTTTAGTGTCGTGAATTTGAGGCACGTTGACAAGACCCGCTATACAACATATATCGCTACTAGAACGTTACGTATATCCTTTTTGGTACCATGAAAATATCACCACGTTACAATATACATGCCACAATAAAGATGAGAAGAACTGTCTGAAACATCAAAATTATTCATATCAAACCCTATCTCAAAAGTACAAACATATTTTGTGTTGCAGAACGATATATGTTACAGAACAATGTATGTCACATAGGGCCAAGTTCGAGCTGCAGCAGTAGTCATCATTAGTAGTAGTCATCGTAGGTTCAGAAACAACATAAGCAAGTTGTATAGTCACAGGGGGCTGTTTATTTATTTCACGTTCGTGGGTTCTTTTTCAGAGAGAAGGAGAGAGAGAGAGTATATGGTCACATCATTCTATCTTCTAACATAATATCATGTTCTGTAGTACTATCCCCAAACCCATACGGGGAACCGTGAGTCACGTCTCCCACCAGAGCCCAGCCAAAAAAGTGAAGATTTTTCTCCTTGCATTTCTCGTCCAGGCATCACATCCGTTTCTGGTCAAATCCCGGAACTTCCATTTTTACTTTTAAATCTATTTCCGGGGTCATTTCTTGGTTAATTAGTGGCACTCTGTTGAGTGTTTACCCTTCCAAATTTTAACCTTTGTTTGTTCTTATTTCTTCTTCCTCTCTTTCTCCTTTCAATCCCCAAATTCCCCGTAGACTACAATAATTACGCTACACTTGTCCATTTTTTCGTTTGTTCACATGTTATGCTCATACATGTATAATCCAGTAGCCCAAGAGAGAAATTCTTCTACACAAGCTCAAAGAGAGAAATTCTTCTACATCTCCTCCCTTTAGCCAGTGAGATATTCTTCCACTCTCCCCCTCAATCAAGAGAGAAATTCTTCTACATCTCCTCCCTTTAGCCAAGTGAGATATTCTTCCACTCCCCCTCAATCAAGAGAGAAATTCTTCTACATCTCCTCCTTTAGCCAAGTGAGATATTCTTCCACTCTCCCCCTCAATCAAGAGAGAAATTCTTCTACATCTCCTCCCTTTAGCCAAGTGAGAAATATTCTTCCACTCTCCCCCTCAATCAAGAGAGAAATTCTTTCTACATTATTAGCCAAGTGAAATATTCTTCCACTCTCCCCCTCAATCAAGAGAGAAATTCTTCTACATCTCCTCCCTTTAGCCAAGTGAGATATTCTTCCACTCTCCCCTCAATCAAGAGAGAAATTCTTCTACATCAGTGAGAGAGAAATTCTTCTACATCTCCTCCCTTTAGCCAAGTGAGATATTCTTCCACTCTCCCCCTCAATCAAGAGAGAAATTCTTCTACATATCCTCCCTTTAGCCAAGTGAATATTCTTCCACTCTCCCTCAATCAAGAGAGAAATTCTTCTACATCTCCTCCCTTTAGCCAAGTGAGATATTCTTCCACTCTCCCCTCAATCAAGAGAGAAATTCTTCTACATCTCCTCCCTTAGCCAAGTGAGATATTCTTCCACTCTCCCCCTCAATCAAGAGAGAAATTCTTCTACATCTCCTCCTTTAGCCAAGTGATATTCTCCACTCTCCCCCTCAATCAAGAGAGAAATTCTTCTACATATCCTCCCTTTAGCCAAGTGAATATTCTTCCACTCTCCCCTCAATCAAGAGAGAAATTCTTCTACATCTCCTCCCTTTAGCCAAGTGAGATATTCTTCCACTCTCCCCCTCAATGCCTCCCTTTAGCCAAGTGAGATATTCTTCCACTCTCCCCCTCATCAAGAGAGAAATTCTGCTACATCTCTAATATTATTATTTCTGCATTTAATATGTTTTCCTCTATTAGGTTTTCAGTTCATCCTATTTAATATCTTCATTTAATCAACAAGGTTTTAAACATATTGAATTTAAAGAAACAATAAAAAGATACAGAAAAAGAAGAGAAGGAATGGGTGGACACATAACCCCAAGGGCTCGAAGAATATACAAACAAGATTAAAGATACTAGGGGGAGTTAAAAAGTAATGCCATTTTGTTTGCCTCTCAAATCCTCTTTCATGGGGGCTGAAGAGTTGATAGTTTAAAGGCAAACATGATTGCAGTGACGAGCAATTGACATCTGTAGTGAAGAAGTGGCTCAAAGAACAGTCAACAGAATTTTACGGGGCAGGGATACATACTCTTATTTGAAGGTGGAACATTGCGATTCAGAGAAATGGTGACTATGTGGAGAAGTAGGGATGTGATCCACAGAGGACCAGCTTCATTTTGATGTATGATATATGTTCCTGTGTTGGTAATTATACCTCTACTAAACAAAATGGCATTACTTTTTGACTTACCCTTGTAGATTAATTACAATTGCCAATAACGACAAGAACAAAAATAACAAAATGGACAGACAGGAAAACAGAAATTATTAATTAGTGAAAACAAAAATGGGAAGAAAAATAATTAGATATACACTTGAGAAGATAAACTAAGGATTTGTATAATTTAGATTTTTCGAACTGTTGTCCTCATCTTTATTGTTATATACACAACATTTTGGCTGATGTGCTCTTCAGCCTTCTTCAGGTGTTTCTTATCAAACTCAGGTGCCTTTATGGAACTTCAAACTGAACCCTTTATTTAATCCATTGCGATAAATTGTTCTCATTCCATTAATAATGACAGGGTACAAGTGCTATGTTAAGTATTCTGTTGTTATCACCCATGGTCAGGATTGAACATGCAACCTCCAGATGATTGAGTTAATATAGATCTAAGAATCTTCTGCTTTTTGTGGGGTACACATGTTAAGCTAAGTATACTATTTCACCTGTAGTTAGGATTGAACCTGCAACCTCCAGATGATTGTCGGTGGTCAGGAGTTAGTGTTAGCATTACTGACAGAACATTACTATTATAAGTATTTACCAACTCCTCTGCATGTTTTTCTTCTCCTTGTTTGGTTGCCTAACCAATGTTAAAGAGCCCAATCCTTGAATATATTTACCAACCTCTCTGCATAAACAGGATGTGACACATGGTCAATTTCTTATGCAGAGTTTAACAGGCTTGAGTTCAGAAGTTTCCTTCTCCTAGATTGGTTGCCATACCAAAGTTAGAGCCTAGTCTGCCTTACTATTTACCCATAGCTGGAGGGAGTAGTTTGATGCATACTTTTCTGAAGGGTATTAGTGCTATGTGAAATGCAAACAGGCTTGTTCAGGATTTGAACTCATGTCATCATATTCATTTCCTACAACAACAATCATTGCATGACAGGTGCATCCATGGCCAAGATGTAGGGCTAGATGAATTTGTTTCTCACTGTGTGGCTCCTTTGTATTAAACATGACCAAGACAAACAAACAATATCCTGCACCTTGGGGGTAAGGGAATTTGTTTCTCACTGTGTGGCTCATTTCTATTAGATGTGACCAGGCCTAACAAACAGTATCCTGTACCTTGGGAGTTAGGAAATTTGTTTCTCACTGTGTGGCTCCATTGTATTAAATGTGACCAAGACAAACAAACAATATCCTGCTCTTTGGGGAGGGGTAAGGGAATTTGTTTCTCACTGTGTGGCTCCTTTGTATTAAAGATCTAACAAACAGTATCTTGAACCTTGAGGGGAGGGGGGTAAGGTAATTCAATGCAAATTTAACTGAAATTAAGTGTGAAAAAAATTTTGAAAGAATTGGTCTGGGTTTTCTGATGTTTAAAGTTGCATCGAGTGTGGCCACATCGCACACAAAAATAAAATCACAAGCCACATCTTAGAAAGAATCACCGCTGGCATTTTTCAAACCAATTACTTTTTTAAAAATTGAAACCGAGAAAGAATTACCTCAAGAAAAATAATGTTAATAAAAAAAAAGAAAGACAAAAGAAAAGTTTCTCAAAAGATCCAACCAGAATAAAATAATTATTATAAAGAATACCCCGCAGATGTTTTGTTCGTGATGAGAAAAACACTTTTCTGGATTCTTTCTGCTGAGTTTTGGCATAGAAGTTTATGAAGAATCGGTATCTCTCTTTCTCTTTTCTTTTCTTTCAAATTTGGTTGAGATATCAGGAGTTGCTGATATTGCAGACTTGTTTTAGAATTTCACCAGCAAAATTCTGTCGTTTGCTTCACAATCTCTTGCAAAAGTTTTTCGGATAAAACTTCAAAATCGGAGAGGCCCTCTCCGATCAGTTGGCTGGTCACATCAAGCCCTAGCACCTATATGATTGCCCCAACCCTATTGCCCTTATGGCAACCTCCAATCCTTCTTATCATATGGGTGCTAGAAGGCAGTGGCTGAGGGTCCACATGTCCTGAGAATGATGTTAAACTCTATCTGATGGTGAGGTTCCAGTTTTGGAGGTTTGGGGAATGTGGAGCACCCCTTCATCACCATTGCTCCCTGGCCCACTCTGACCCGGAGTGGTAGTACCTGTTAGGGTCCCATCTATGGGTTAAATAGAAAAATGTATTCATAAAATTTGAGTATCCATTCAGAATGTATTTATTTCACAACTTTATCGGCATTAAATGACCCACTGAGGTTGATATGCAGTAAAACAAACTAAACCAAACCTAAAACTTCAAAATTAAAATATAAACCAATGAAAAACAACATGAGGTACCTAAATGGTTATTTACTAAGCTTAGCTCGTTAACCATTACATTACATAAAATGCCCAGATAGTTATTTACTAAGCTTAGCTTAGATGTACCACAAGGCCAGAAAAATGGGTCACCCAGTGAGAATCGAACTCACCAACAAAGATCTGCATATCCAGTTCGTTAACCATTACATTACATTTTTGCATTTTCTTTCACTTGTGAGACAAACATACAAAAATCTAAAGCACCTGGTGGATTATTATTAAACAAATAAAAAATGTTTCGTTGTTCAAATCCAGAAAGAAAAAAAAATCACTACATATAAAAAATTAAAAGTGAGTTAAGAAAAGCAGTGAGAAAAGGTGGGATTATGACGTCAAGGAACGAGCTAACAACGATATGAATGCAACAGGTTTTAGTACAAATATAATGCACATTAAAAGGGTTAAGAGAAGAAAGTTCATACATCTGGGTTGTTTGACCAATCATCTAGCTAAGGCATACGCAATCCTCTAATAATGCCGTTGTTTTTTTTTAACTTTTATTGCTTAACTAACATTGCGTGCAGAGCCCATCCAAAAGCAAAGGAACATCTCCATTGCTTGCCATCCTGGCTGCAACTGAGAACCTAATTCAAAATCGCGTGACATGCGAGACTTCAACTGCCAGTAATTTTCCATCCGTGATATGAAAAAAACTATCCCCACAGAATTACAGGGTGTTACCAATAATCTATGCTACCATAGATTATGCAACATTGCAAAAGTTTTCAGATAAAACTTCAAAATGAAAATATTAACCAATGAAAAACATCTAATAGGAGATTTTTAAAAACAATCTCAGATCTTTAAAGAAACAAATCATTAAACAAATGTCCTGAGAGTTGTTTTCATTGGTTCATATTTTCATGTCAAAGCTTTTCAAGGTTTCTCCTAACGGATTATCAGCATAATTCTGAATTATCTTGATGATCTGTTAGAAACATAGTCTCTGACTCATTAGGCATACTATTATACACATAAAAGGGTTTTATAATTTGCTTGAAGCATTGTGTTTATATTGGTTTGTTGATTGGTTTTGAAGGCTATCACAATGCAAGTGTAAAAAAAGAAGGTAACTATGGTGTTTGTTAACCTGTCATTTATTCTTAATATTGACTGTCCATTTGATTCTGTCTCATGTTTTCTAAACTCTGTGTGTGTGTGGGGGGGGCTTGGTCAGTTTTTTTTATTATAATTACAGATCTGGCTTGCCCTCATAGCATAATTTTTATTTTATTTTTTTTTAAATTATTTTTTATTCTATTTATTTATTCATTTATTTTTTGTGTGTGTGTTTACTAACAGGGTCACCTGAACCTTTTTTTAATTTTTTTATTTTATATATATGTATAGGTGTGATTAATTAACATTCCAGAATTTGGCCAAACCTTTTTTTCTGTTGTTGTTATTGGTGGTCTATTTGATTATTTATGGGAGGTGTGTGTAATTTTTTTTTATTATATCTATCAAAATCACTAGTTGTGTGTGTACGTGTTCTTAAGTCCCAACATCATGTGTGTGTGTGTTATTTGTATGTGTGTGCATGCCTTGTTCATATACATTTACATGTGTGTATGTGTGTGCTGGATTTATAAGCTTAGAATGAAATTAATTTTATCAAAGATTGTAATCATTATACACACACATATATTTTATTTTCATCATGCAACATGTAATAAATACCACATGCGATACCATACCCTCATCAGCTGTTAACTAGTTGTGATAACACAGTTTCGGTGGCTAAAGGCGGGACTGCCACACTTATTGACACCCAGCAGCTTTTTGGCAACTGGACAAGGTTTTTTAAAAAAAATAAAAGTATGTAAGATAAAATAAATAGATGAATAAGTAAATAACATCCATTCATCTTAGCAGTTTCAAGTTGAATATATTTTGTAATTTTTTTAACGAGTTTCCTTTCGCCCATTGATGATATTAGCTACTTGTATTCACCATATTATTAATGTCATGCAATCACATGAGTAGCACATTGATAGATTATGGTAAATTTTGCATTGAAGTCATTTAGTCTACTGTTGGTTTGAACAACAGCAACTAGCTAAGCACAACTGAATCAGTGTCCAAGACAGTTGGTATTTATAGAAATCAAGAATAGTCCATTCATGCATTTGGGTGATTCCATTCCCTGAGTTCTGATTGGCTGCTTGGTTTCTATGATATTGTGGAGTTTTATAAATACCCTGTCATTTTGCAGTAGAATTGCGACAGGACGGAATTGTATTAAGTTACAATCGCTTGTTACCGTGTCTTACCAATCTGCTTAAGATTTTTGACTTCGAATTCCCTGCTTAGAAAATTTCCAGCACTGTGTTGCTCAGCGATGAGGTCCAGAATTCTGTGGGGGTGATCCTGACTCTTAACCTCATTGATCGATTTACATTCTCCGACAGGGGAATAACAGTGTTCACGCCAGCGTGTCTTATAGATCGTAAACCTTGCAGACAGTCATACTTTCTCTCGCACGTGGTATTTATTATAGTTGTATAATAAAAAAAAAGGTGCTGACTCTAAAACGAGTTGTTTTTTCCGTTTTATGTTGCCCCCCCCCCCACACACACACACCTGTTGATGATTTGCTACCATCGACATGGCCGTTGTCGATTGCAATGCTGCATGTTTATTCTTAGTCACTGTTTTTGGTTGTTTGGTTTGGTGGATTTTATGGCATGTCAACACTTGTTGGGTTATTTTATGCCAAAGATGGTTTGTTCTATTCATGCTTGATGGATATTCAAAATCTATTTTAAACTTTTTTTTTTTTTAAACAGATTTTTTTAAAACTCATTTTTTCTTCTATTTAACCCATAGATGGGAACCTACCAGGTACTATCACTCTGAGTGGAGTGGAACTGGGAGTAATGGTGATGAAGGGGTACTCCACATTCCCCAGAGCTCCAGAATTGGAACTTCACCATCAGATAAAGTTTAACGTCATACCCAGGGCACTAAAACCTGTAGCCACTACCTTCTAGTACAAACGTAAAAGGGTTGGAAATCTACCAGCAAGGGTTGACATGCCGTAAAACCAACCAATGGTCTCATGTATGCAAGTTAGAGTTTATTTCAAATATGAAGAATTCTTTGTCTCTGAAAAACCTTCTAGTACATATATGATAAAAAGGGTTGGAAATCTGCCAGCAAGGGTTGACATGCCGTAAAACCAACCAATGGTCTCATGTATGCAAGTTAGAGTTTATTTCAAATATGAAGAATTCTTTGTCTCTGAAAAACCTTCTAGTACATATATGATAAAAGGGTTGGAAATCTGCCAGCAAGGGTTGACATGCCGTAAAACCAACCAATGGTCTCATGTATGCAAGTTAGAGTTTATTTCAAATATGAAGAATTCTTTGTCTCTGAAAAACCTTCTAGTACATATATGATAAAAAGGGTTGGAAATCTACAGCAAGGGTTGACATGCCGTAAAACCAACCAATGGTCTCATGTATGCAAGTTAGAGTTTATTTCAAATATGAAGAATTCTTTGTCTCTGAAAAACCTTCTAGTACATATAGGATAAAAAGGGTTGGAAATCTGCCAGCAAGGTTGACATGCCGTAAAACCAACCAATGGTCTCATGTATGCAAGTTAGAGTTTATTTCAAATATGAAGAATTCTTTGTCTCTGAAAAACCTTCTAGTACATATATGATAAAAAGGGTTGGAAATCTGCCAGCAAGGGTTGACATGCCGTAAAACCAACCAATGGTCTCATGTATGCAAGTTAGAGTTTATTTCAAATATGAAGAATTCTTTGTCTCTGAAAAACCTTCTAGTACATAATGATAAAAAGGGTTGGAAATCTGCCAGCAAGGGTTGACATGCCGTAAAACCAACCAATGGTCTCATGTATGCAAGTTAGAGTTTATTTCAAATATGAAGAATTCTTTGTCTCTGAAAAACCTTCTAGTACATATATGATAAAAAGGGTTGGAAATCTGCCAGCAAGGGTTGACATGCCGTAAAACCAACCAATGGTCTCATGTATGCAAGTTAGAGTTTATTTCAAATATGAAGAATTCTTTGTCTCTGAAAAACCTTCTAGTACATATATGATAAAAAGGGTTGGAAATCTGCCAGCAAGGGTTGACATGCCGTAAAACCAACCAATGGTCTCATGTATGCAAGTTAGAGTTTATTTCAAATATGAAGAATTCTTTGTCTCTGAAAAACCTTCTAGTACATATATGATAAAAAAGGGTTGGAAATCTGCCAGCAAGGGTTGACATCCGTAAAACCAACCAATGGTCTCATGTATGCAAGTTAGAGTTTATTTCAAATATGAAGAATTCTTTGTCTCTGAAAAACCTTCTAGTACATATATGATAAAAAGGGTTGGAAATCTGCCAGCAAGGTTGACATGCCGTAAAACCAACCAATGGTCTCATGTATGCAAGTTAGAGTTTATTTCAAATATGAAGATTCTTTGTCTCTGAAAAACCTTCTAGTACATATATGATAAAAAGGGTTGGAAATCTGCCAGCAAGGGTTGACATGCCGTAAAACCAACCAATGGTCTCATGTATGCAAGTTAGAGTTTATTTCAAATATGAAGAATTCTTTGTCTCTGAAAAAACTTCTAGTACATATATGATAAAAAGGGTTGGAAATCTGCCAGCAAGGGTTGACATGCCGTAAAACCAACCAATGGTCTCATGTATGCAAGTTAGAGTTTATTTCAAATATGAAGAATTCTTTGTCTCTGAAAAACCTTCTAGTACATATATGATAAAAGGTTGGAAATCTGCCAGCAAGGGTTGACATGCCGTAAAACCAACCAATGGTCTCATGTATGCAAGTTAGAGTTTATTTCAAATATGAAGAATTCTTTGTCTCTGAAAAACCTTCTAGTACATATATGATAAAAAGGGTTGGAAATCTGCCAGCAAGGGTTGACATGCCGTAAAACCAACCAATGGTCTCATGTATGCAAGTTAGAGTTTATTTCAAATATGAAGAATCTTTGTCTCTGAAAAACCTTCTAGTACATATATGATAAAAAGGGTTGGAAATCTGCCAGCAAGGGTTGACATGCCGTAAAACAACCAATGGTCTCATGTATGCAAGTTAGAGTTTATTTCAAATATGAAGAATTCTTGTCTCTGAAAAACCTTCTAGTACATATATGATAAAAAGGGTTGGAAATCTGCCAGCAAGGGTTGACATGCCGTAAAACCAACCAATGGTCTCATGTATGCAAGTTAGAGTTTATTTCAAATATGAAGAATTCTTTGTCTCTGAAAAACTTCTAGTACATATATGATAAAGGGTTGGAAATCTGCCAGCAAGGGTTGACATGCCGTAAAACCAACCAATGGTCTCATGTATGCAAGTTAGAGTTTATTTCAAATATGAAGAATTCTTTGTCTCTGAAAAACCTTCTAGTACATATAGGATAAAAAGGGTTGGGATGTGCCATAAGGGCATAGGGTTGGGACAATTATATAGATGCTAGGGCTTGACATGACCAGCCAATTGATTGGAGGGAGCCTCTACAACTGCCAAACTAAGGGCCAAAGTGGGGTGTTGCATGTCATGGACTGCCCAACCACCACAATGGTTGGTTGTCTGATTTAATGGCATATGAACACTTCTGGGTTAATTTAATGCCAAATCTTTTTTTTTCTTTATACATATGATTTATTTATAAAAATAATTTTCATTAACTTTATGTGTATTAATAAATACTGGTGGTTGACCCTCAGACACCACCTTCTCAATAGTGGCAGGCTCTCCGTAGCAGACTGTTCATGTCTGAAGCCACCCTGGTGCAACACCATGAAGCCAAGTGGTCCAGAAGAAAGCAGTGGCAACAAAGCACCGGCACATCTTCAGAGACAGCCTTCACATGTGACATCTGTGGTCGAGAATGTATTTTGAACATGGGACTTCATAGTCACAAGAGGCGCTGTAACTTCAGGGGCACAAGAACTATATTATAGTCTTCCGAGACTGAAATACCAATGGTAATTGACCCTCAGCCACCACCTTCTAGCACCCATATGATAAAAAATGTTATTGTTTGCCATAAGAGCAATTTGAAGAATATGGTCATGACAAACCTATAGGTGCTAGGGCTTGACATGACTGTCTGATTGATTGGATCAGGCATCTATTACCGGCTGTCTACCCCAAGTAAAGGGCAAAGTGGTGTGTTGTTTGTCAAAGAACCAATTGGTACCAGGGTCACAGACTGCTCAGCTACCACAATCCCTTCCTCAGGCATTATGGGTCACCACTCACGGCCAACATATGGCTCTATTGTGTGTGTGGGGGGACCCATATGCAGAGGTGCAGTTGGCGTATTCCCCAGCCCCACCCAACAGAGCAGTTTTGTAAGAGAAGAAAATTAGAAATGTATTTACATTATTCAAAAAAAAAAAATGTAAACATAAAAATGAAAGAAATTTTTATAGATATCCTCACAAATCACAAATGCATCCCATAATCTCTTTGGAGTCCATGTGTGGTTTAAGCAAAATGATGTGGGTAAACCATAATGAGAGCTCAATGTGCATAGTGCCAGTGAGTGGAAGGGCAGAGCAAAATATTATTAAATTATTATTCTAAAGTATTGTGGAGATACTCTTTAGACATCATTGCTTTCAGGTCTACCTTGACGATATAATGTCCCACTAGAAATAATAAAATCCTTGTATCTTTGATTCAGATGAAAATTAACTTTATACGAGGTATGTCACAAAAAATTTACTTAAAATACAAACTACAAGTTATCCCCTTCAAAGTAATCCCCCTGGAGTCTAATGCACTTTCCCATCCTTCTCTGCCACGCTTCCATGCACTCCTGGAAGGATTCTTCTGGGATTCTCAGTAGCTATGTCGTCCTGGCCTTTTTGATGTCATGCACATCCTCAAAACGGGTTCCCTTGATAACCCCCTTGTGCTTGTGGAAGAGGAAAAAATCGCATGGAGCCAGGTTGGGCGAGCACAGTGATGTTCTTCTGGGCAAGGAACTCTTGAATACTCAGGGCAGTGTGGGCAGGTGCGTTGTCATGGGGAAGCACCCACAAATTGTCCTGCCACATCTCTTGTCTCTTCTCGCGCACTGAATGAAGCAAATGCTGCAGTATCTCTTTGTAGACATGCTGGTTGATTGTCTGGCCCTGTGGCAAGAACTCACAGTGGACGATGCCTCTCATATCGAAGAATGCGATCATTCTGGAACTTTTTTGACATACCTTATATATAGCTTATAGAAAATTGTTAGGATTCTACTTATTTATGGGTGATACTGTAATACTTGATAATATCTATTTTTATTATCTAATGTTCCACTAGAAATGATAAAATCCTGGTATCTTTGAAAATCAACTTTTTATAAAAAATTGTTAGGGGTGTACATATTTATTGATGGTACTGTACTTATATGAAAAATTCTTTGAATGATATTGTCCTACCTTTAATATACACATGCCCTCATATTTGTGACATACTATGAAGTTATGGTTCATTGGTATTTGTTGGATACAGTCATAAGCTTCAGAGAATATAATCTTGCAACAATACTTCATTACTCCCTTTGTTTTGCTTTGACATTTCAATGCTTTCTTTTTAACCCTTTGGGGAAAAAGGGGGAAGGGGAGTTTTTTAGGGGAAAATTTTGTTTTTTTCCTTTTTTTCCCCCCAAACCTTGTTTTTTTTGGGTTTGGCGGGCTTTTCCCCCTTTGTTTTAATTTAAAAAATTTTTTTTTTTTTTTGTTGGGAAAAAACCCACCCCCAAAAAGGGGAAAACAAAAACAAACAATATCCTGCTCTTTGGGGAGGGTAAGGGAATTTGTTTCTCACTGTGTGGCTCCTTTGTATTAAAGATCTAACAAACAGTATCTTGAAACCTTGAGGGAGGGGGTAAGGTAATTAATGCAATTTAACTGAAATTAAGTGTGAAAAAATTTGAAAGAATTGGTCCGGGTTTCTGATGTTTAAAGTTGCATCGAGTGTGGCCACATCGCACACAAAAATAAAATCACAAGCCACATCTTAGAAAGAATCACCGCTGGCATTTTTCAAACCAATTACTTTTTAAAAAATTGAAACGAGAAAGAATTACTCAAGAAAAATATGTTAAAAAAAAAAAAGAAAGACAAAAGAAAAGTTTCTCCAAAAGATCCAACCAGAATAAAATAATTATTATAAAGAATACCCCGCAGATGTTTTGTTCGTGATGAGAAAAACACTTTTCTGGATTCTTTCTGCTGAGTTTTGGCATAGAAGTTTATGAAGAATCGGTATCTCTCTTTCTCTTTTCTTTCTTTCAATTTGGTTGAGATATCAGGAGTTGCTAATATTGCAGACTTGTTTTAGAATTTCACCAGCAAATTCTGTCGTTGCTTCACAATCTCTTGCAAAAGTTTTTCGGATAAAACTTCAAAATCGGAGAGGCCCTCTCCGATCAGTTGGCTGGCACATCAAGCCCTAGCACCTATATGATTGCCCACCCTATTCCCTTATGGCAACCTCCAATCCTTCTTATCATATGGGTGCAGAAGGCAGTGGCTGAGGGTCCACATGTCCTGAGAATGAGTTTAAAACTCTATCTGATGGTGAGGTTCAGTTTTGGAGGTTTGGGGAATGTGGACACCCCTTCATCACATTGCTCCCGGTCCACTCTGACCCGGAGTGGTAGTACTGTTAGGGTCCCATCTATGGGTTAAAAGAAAAATGTATTCATAAATTTGAGTATCCATTCAGAATGTATTTATTTCACAACTTTTCATTTAAATGACCCACTGAGGTTGATATGCAGTAAAACAAACTAAACCAAAACCTAAACTTCAAATTAAATATAAAACCAATGAAAAAACAACATGAGGTACTAAATGGTTATTTACTAAGCTTAGCTCGTTACCATTACATTACATAAAATGCCCAGATAGTTATTTACTAAGCTTAGCTTAGATGTCCACAAGGCCAGAAAAATGGGTCACCCAGTGAGAATCGAACTCACAACAAAGATCTGCATATCCAGTTCGTTAACCATTACATTACATTTTTGCATTTTCTTTCACTTGTGAGACAAACATACAAAAATCTAAAGCACCTGGTGGATTAATTATAAACAAAAAAAAATGTTTCGTTGTTCAAATCCAGAAGAAAAAAAAATCCTACATATAAAAAATTAAAAGTGAGTTAAGAAAGCAGTGAGAAAAGGTGGATTATGACGTCAAGGAACGAGCTAACAACGATATGAATGCAACAGGTTTTAGTACAAAAATAATGCACATTAAAAGGGTTAAGAGAAGAAAGTTCATACATCTGGTTGTTTGACATCATCTACTAAGCATCGCAATCCTCTAATAATGCCGTTGTTTTTTAACTTTTATGCTTAACTAACATTGCGTGCAAGCCAGCCAAAAGCAAAGGAACATCTCCATTGCTTGCCATCCTGGCTGCAACTGAGAACCTAATTCAAAATCGCGTGACATGCGAGACTTCAACTGCCAGTAATTTTCCATCCGTGATATGAAAAAACTATCCCACAGAATTACAGGGTGTTACCAATAATCTATGCTACCATAGATTATGCAACATTGCAAAAGTTTTCAGATAAAACTTCAAAATGAAAATATTAACCAATGAAAAACATCTAATAGGAGATTTTTAAAAACAATCTCAGATCTTTAAAGAAACAAATCATAAACAAATGTCCTGAGAGTTGTTTTCATTGGTTCATATTTTCATGTCAAAGCTTTTCAAGGTTCTCCTAACGGATTATCAGCATAATTCTGAATTATCTTGATGATCTGTTAGAAACAAGTCTCTGACTCATTAGGCATACTATACACATAAAAGGGTTTTATAATTTGCTTGAAGCATTGTGTTTATATTGGTTTGTTGATTGGTTTTGAAGGCTATCACAATGCAAGTGTAAAAAAGAAGTAACTATGGTTGTTGTTAACCTGTATTTATCTTATACTATTATGACTTCATTTGATTCTGTCTTCATGTTTTCAAACTCTGTGTGTGTGTGGGGGGGGCTTGGTCAGTTTTTTTATAATTCAGATCTGGCTTGCCTCATAGCATAATTTTTATTTATTATTTTTTATTTTTTTATTTATTTTTTTATTATTATTTTATTTATTATTTTGTGTGTGTGTTTACTAACAGGGCACCTGAACCTTTTTTTATTTTTTTTATTTATATATATGTATAGTTGTGATTAATTAACATTCCAGAATTTGGCCAAACCTTTTTTCTGTTGTTGTTATGGTTGGTCTATTTTGATATTATGGGAGGTGTGTGTAATTTTTATTATATCTATCAAAATCACTAGTTGTTTTGTATGCGTGTTCTTAAGTCCCAACATCGTGTGTGTGGTGTGTTATTTGTATGTGTGTGATGCCTTGTTCATATACATTTACATGTGTGTATTGTGTGCTTGATTTATAAGCTTAGAATGAAATTAATTTTATCAAAAATTGTAATATTATACACAAATATATATTTATTTTATTTTCATCATGCAACATGTAATAAATACACATGCGATACATTCCCTCATAGCTTAACTAGTTGTGATAACAACAGTTTCGGTGGCTAAAGGCGGGACTGCCACACTTATTGACACCCAGCAGCTTTTTGGCAACTGGACAAGGTTTTTAAAAAAATAAAAGTATGTAAATAAAATAAATAGATGAATAAGTAAATAACATCCATTCATCTTAGCAGTTTCAAGTTGAATATATTTGTATTTTTTTAACGAGTTTCCTTTCCCCATTGATGATATTAGCTACTTGTATTCACATATTATTAATGTCATGCAATCACATGAGTAGCACATTGATAGATTATGGTAAGTTTTCATTGAAGTCATTTAGTCTTACTGTTGGTTTGAACAAACAGCAACTAGCTAAGCACAACTGAATCAGTGTCCAAGACAGTTGGTATTTATAGAAATCAAGAATAGTCCATTCATGCATTTGGGTGATTCCATTCCCTGAGTTCTGATTGCGTGCTTGGTTTCTATGATATTGTGGAGTTTATAAATACCCTGTCATTTTGCAGTAGAATTGCGACAGGACGGAATTGTATTAAGTTACAACGCTGTGTGTGTCTTACCAATCTGCTTAAGATTTTTGACTTCGAATTCCCTGCTTAGAAAATTTCCAGCACTGTGTTGCTCAGCGATAGGTCCAGAATTCTGTGGGGATCCTGATCTTAACCTCATTGATCGATTTACATTCTCCACAGGGGAATAACAGTGTTCACGCAGCGTGTCTTATAGATCGTAAACCTTGCAGACAGTCATACTTTCTCTCGCACTGGTATTATTATATGTTGTATAATAAAAAAAAAAGGTGCTGACCTAAAAGAGTTGTTATTTCCGTTTTTATGTTCCCCCCCCCCACACACACACACACCTGTTGATGATTTGCTACCATCGACAGCCGTTGTCGATTGCAATGCTGCATGTTTATTCTTAGTCACTGTTTTTGGTTGTTTGGTTTGGTGATTTTAGGCATGTCAACCTTGTGGTATTTTATGCCAAAGATGGTTTGTTCTATTCATGCTTGATGGATATCAAAATCTATTTTAAACTTTTTTTTTAAACAGATTTTTTTAAACTCATTTTTTCTTCTATTTAACCCATAGAGAACCTACCAGTACTATCACTCTGAGTGAGATGAACTGGGAGTAATGGTGATGAAGGGTCCTCCACATTCCCAGAGCTCCAGAATTGGAACTTCACCATCAGAAAATCTATTTCAGGGTCATTTCTTAGACAATTAATGTACTCTGGTTGATGTTTATCCTTCCAAATGTTAACCTTTGTTTGTTCTTATTTCTCTTTCCTCTTTTCCTTTTCTCCTTTCAATCCCCAATTCCCCCGTAGACGGCACAATAATTATGCTCACTTGTCCATTTGTTCGTTCGTTCGCACATTATGCTCATCACATGTATAATCCCAGTAGCAAGTGGAATATTCTTCCTCTCTCCCTCAATCAAGAGAGAAATTATTCTACATATGCCTCCTTTAGCCAAGTGAAGATATTCTTGCCACTCTCCCTCATCAGAGAGAAATTCTTCTACATTAATAATATTAATTATTTCTGCATTTAATATGTTTTCGCTCTTTTAGGTTTTCAGTTCATCCTATTTAATATCTCATTTAATCACAAGCTTTTAAACATATTGAATTTAAAGAAACCAATAAAAAAGATACACGAAAAAGAAAAGAAGGAATGGGTGGACACATAACAAGGAAGAATATACACAAGATTAAAGATACTAGGGGGTGTTAAAAAGTAATGCATTTTGTTTGCCTCTGCAAATCCTATTTCATGGGGCCCTGCAGAGATGATAGTTTAAAGGCAAACATGATTGCAGTGACGAGCAATTTGACATCTGTAGTGAAGAAGTCGGGCTCAAGAACAGTGCAACAGAATTTAACCGGGGCAGGGATACATGCTCTTTATTTGAAGGTGCGAACATTGCGATTTAGAGAAAATGGTGAAACTGTGGAGAAGTAGGGATGGGAGTCACAGAGGACAGCTTCATTTGATGTATATATATGTTCCTGTGTTGGTAATTATTACCTGTCTTAAACAAAATGGCATTTACTTTTTGAGTCAGCTAATGTTGGAGAAGTAGGGATGGGATCGCCAGAGGACGCAGCTTCATTTTGAATGTATGATATATGTTCCTGTGTTGGTAATTATACCTGTCTTAAACAAAATGGGCATTACTTTTTGAGTCAGCTATGTGGAGAAGTAGGGATGGGAATCACAGAGGACCAGTCTTTTGATGTATGATATATGTTCCTGTGTTGGTAATCTATACTGTCGTACACAAAATGGCATACTTTTTTTGACTCACCTATGTGGAGAAGTAGGCCGATTGTGATCACAGAGGACGCAGCTTTCATTTTGATGTATGATATATGGTTTCCTGTGTTTGTTAATTATACGCTGTCCTAAAACAAAAGGGCATTACTTTTGGACTCACCCTTGTAGATTAATTACACATTGGCCAATAACGACAAGAACAAAAATAACAAAAATGGACAGACAGGAAAACAGAAATTATTAATTAGTGAAAACAAAAATGGGAAGAAAAATATTAGATGTACACTTGAGAAGATAAACTAAGGATTTTGTATTAATTTTGAATTTTCGGACTGTTGTCCTCAATCTTTATTGTTATATTACAACATTTTTGGCTGATGTGTTTCCAGCCTTCTTCAGGGTGTTTCTTATCAAACTCAGGTGCCTTTATGGAACTTCAAAACTGAACCTTTTATTTAATCCATTTGGGATAGATTGTTCTCATTTCATTAATAATGACAGGGTACAAGTGCTATGTTAAGTATTTCTGTTGTTATCACCCATAGTCAGGATTGAACATCGAACCTCCAGATGATTGAGTAATTATAGTTCTAAGAAAGAATCTTCTGCTTTTTTGTGGGGTAACCATGTTAAGCTAAGGATTCTATTTCACCTGTAGTTAGGATGAACCTGCAACCTCCAGATGATTGTCGGTGGTCAGGACTTGGTGTTAGCATTACTGACAAAACATTACTATTATATGTATTTACCAACTCCTCTGCATGTTTTTTCTTCTCCTTGTTTGGTTGGCCTAACCAATGTTAAAGAGCCAAATCCTTGAATATATTTACCAACCTCTTGCATAAACAGGATGTGACACATGGTCAATTTCTATGCAGAGTTTTAACAGGTTTTGAAATTCAGAAGTTTCCTTCTCCTAGATTGGTTGCCATACCAAAGTTAGAGCCTAGCCTGCCTTACTATTTACCCATAGCTGAGGGAGTAGTTTGATGCATACTTTTTCTGAAGGGTATTAGTGCTATGTGAAATGCAAACAGGCTTGTTCAGGATTTGAACTCATGTCATTATATTCATTTCCTACAACAACAATCATTGCATGACAGGTGCATCCATCGCCAAGATGTAGGGCTAGATGAATTTGTTTTCTCACTGTGTGGCTCCTTTGTATTAAAACATGACCAAGACAAACAAACAATATCCTGCACCTTGGGGTAAAGGAATTTGTTTCTCACTGTGTGGCTCCTTTCTATTAGATGTGACCAGGCCTAACAACAGTATCTGTACCTTGGGAGTTAGGAAATTTGTTTCTCACTGTGTGGCTCCTTTGTATTAATGTGACGAAGCAAACAAACAATATCCTGCTCTTTTGGGGAGGGGTAAGGGAATTTGTTTCTCACTGGTGTGGCTCCTTTGATTAAAGATCTAAACAAACAGTATCTTGAACCTTGAGGGAGGGGGGTAAGGTAATTTAATGCAAATTTAACTGAAATTAAGTGTGAAAAAAATTTTGAAAGAATTGGTCCGGGTTTTTCTGATGTTTAAAGTTGCATCGAGTGTGGCCACATCGCAACAAAAATAATCACAAGCCACATCTTAGAAAGAATCACCGCTGGCATTTTTTCAAACCAATTACTTTTTTAAAAATTGAAAACCGAGAAAGAATTACCTCAAGAAAAATAATGTTAAAAAAAAAAGAAAGACAAAAGAAAAGTTTCTCAAAGATCCAATCCAACCAGAATAAAATAATTATTATAAAGAATACCCCGAGATGTTTTGTTCGTGATGAGAAAAACACTTTTTGGATCTTTTCTGCTGAGTTTTGGCATAGAAGTTTATGAAGAATCGGTATCTCTCTTTCTCTTTTCTTTTTCTTTCAAATTTGGTTGAGATATCAGGAGTTTGCTGATATTGCAGACTTGTTTTAGAATTTCACCAGCAAAATTCTGTCGTTTGCTTCACAATCTCTTGCAAAAGTTTTCGGATAAAACTTCAAAATCGGAGAGGCCCTCTCGATCAGTTGGCTGGTCAATCAAGCCCTAGCACCTATATGATTGCCCCGACCCTATTTCCCTTATGGCAACCTCCATCCTTCTTATCATATGGGTGCTAGAAGGCAGTGGCTGAGGGTCCACATGTCCTGAGAATGACGTTAACTCTATCTGATGGTGAGGTTCCAGTTTTGGAGGTTTGGGGAATGTGGAGCACCCCTTCATCACCATTGCTCCCAGGTCCACTCTGACCCGGAGTGGTAGTATCTGTTAGGGTCCCATCTATGGGTTAAATAGAAAAATGTATTCATAAAATTTGAGTATCCATTCAGAATGTATTTATTTCACAACTTATTGCATTAAATGACCACTGAGGTTGATATGCAGTAAAACAAACTAAACCAAACCTAAACTTCAAAATTAAAATATAAACCAATGAAAAACAACATGAGGTACCTAAATGGTTATTTACTAAGCTTAGCTCGTTAGCCATTACATTACATAAAATGCCCAGATAGTTATTTACTAAGCTTAGCTTAGATGTGGCACAAGGCCAGAAAAATGGGTCACCCAGTGAGAATCGAACTCACCAACAAAGATCTGCATATCCAGTTCGTTAACCATTACATTACATTTTTGCATTTTCTTTCACTTGTGAGACAAACATACAAAAATCTAAAGCACCTGGTGGATTATTATTAAACAAATCAAAAATGTTTCGTTGTTCAAATCCAGAAAGAAAAAAAATCTCTACATATAAAAAAATTAAAAGTGAGTTAAGGAAAGCAGTGAGAAAAGGTGGGATTATGACGTCAAGGAACGAGCTAACAACGATATGAAATGCAACAGGTTTTAGTACAAATATAATGCACATTAAAAGGGTTAAGAGAAGAAAGTTCATACATCTGGGTTGTTTGACCGATCTTCTAGCTAAGGCATGCGCAATCCTCTAATAATGCCGTTGTTTTTTTAAAACTTTTATTGCTTAACTAACATTGCGTGCAGAGCCCAGCCAAAAGCAAAGGAACATCTCCATTGCTTGCCATCCTGGCTGCAACTGAGAACCTAATTCAGAATCGCGTGACATGCGAGACTTCAACTGCCAGTAATTTTCCATCCGTGATATGAAAAAAACTATCCCCACAGAATTACAGGGTGTTACCAATAATCTATGCTACCATAGATTATGCAACATTGCAAAAGTTTTTCAGATAAAACTTCAAAATGAAAATATTAACCAATGAAAAACATCTAATAGGAGATTTTTAAAACAATCTCAGATCTTTAAAGAAACAAATCATTAAACAAATGTCCTGAGAGTTGTTTTTCATTGGTTCATATTTTCATGTCAAAGCTTTTCAAGGTTTCTCCTAACGGATTATCAGCATAATTCTGAATTATCTTGATGATCTGTTAGAAACATAGTCTCTGACTCATTAGGCATACTATTATACACATAAAAGGGTTTTATAATTTGCTTGAAGCATTGTGTTTATATTGGTTTGTTGATTGGTTTTGAAGGCTATCACAATGCAAGTGTAAAAAACGAAGGTAACTATGGTATTGTTTGTTAACCTGTCATTTATTCTTAATATTGCTAGTTGCTAGTGACTGTCCATTTGATTCTGTCTTATGTTTTCCAAACTCTGTGTGTGTGTGGGGGGGGGCTTGGTCAGGTTTTTAATTATAATTCCAGATCTGGCTTGCCCTCATAGCATAATTTTTATTTTTATTATTTTTTATTTTTTTTATTTATTTTTTTATTTTATTTTATTTATTTATTTTGTGTGTGTGTGTGTTTACTAACAGGGCCACCTGAACCTTTTTTTATTTTTTTTATTTTATATATATGTATAGGTGTGATTAATTAACATTCCAGAATTCGGCCAAACCTTTTTTTCTGTTGTTGTTATTGGTGGTCTATTTGATTATTCATGGGAGGTGTGTGTAACTTTTTTAAAATTATATCTATCAAAATCACTAGTTGTATGTATGTATGCGCGTGTTCTTAAGTCCCAACATCGTGTGTATGTGTGTGTTATTTGTATGTGTGTGTATGCCTTGTTCATATACATTTACATGTGTGTATATGTGTGCTGGATTTATAAGCTTAGAATGAAATTAATTTTATCAAAAATTGTAATTATTATACACATATATATATATATATATATTTTATTTTCATCATGCAACATGTAATAAATACCACATGCGATACGATGCCCTCATAAGCCATTAACTAGTTGTGATAACACAGTTTCAGTGGCTAAAGGCGGGACTGCCACACTTATTGACACCCAGCAGCTTTTTGGCAACTGGACAAGGTTTAAAAAAAAAATATGTAAAATAAAATAAATAGATGAATAAGTAAATAACATCCATTCATCTTAGCAGTTTCAAGTTGAATATATTTTGTAATTTTTTTAACGAGTTTCTTTCGCCCATTGATGATATTAGCTGCTTGTATTCACCATATTATTAATGTCATGCAATCAATGAGTAGCACATTGATAGATTATGGTAAATTTTGCATTGAAGTCATTTAGTCTACTGTTGGTTTGAACAACAGGCAACTAGCTAAGCACAACTGAATCAGTGTCCAAGACAGTTGGTATTTATAGAAATCAAGAAATAGTCCATTCATGCATTTGGGTGATTCCATTCCCTGAGTTCTGATTGGCTGCTTGGTTTCTATGATATTGTGGAGTTTTATAATTACCCTGTCATTTTGCAGTAGAATTGCGACAGGACGGGATTGTATTAAGTTACAACCGCTTGTTGCTGTGTCTTACCAATCTGCTTAAGATTTTTGACTTCGAATTCCCTGCTTAGAAAATTTTCCAGCACTGTGTTGCTCAGCGATCAGGTCCAGAATTCTGTGGGGGTGATCCTGACTCTTAACCTCATTGATCGATTTACATTCTCCAACAGGGGAATAACAGTGTTCACGTCAGCGTGTCTTATAGATCGTAAACCTTGCAGACAGTCATACTTTCTCTCGCACATGGTATTTATTATATGTTGTATAATAATAAAAAAAAGGTGCTGACACTAAAACGAGTTGTTATTTTCCGTTTTTATGTTGCCCCCCCCCCCCACACACACACACACACACCTGTTGATGATTTGCTACCATCGACATGGCCGTTGTCGATTGCAATGCTGCATGTTTATTCTTAGTCACTGTTTTTGGTTGTTTGGTTTGGTGGATTTTACGGCATGTCAACCCTTGATGGATTATTTTATGCCAAAGATGGTTTGTTCTATTCATGCTTGATGGATATTCAAAATCTATTTTAAACTTTATTTTTTTTAAACAGATTTTTTTTAAACTCATTTTTTCTTCTATTTAACCCATAGATGGGAACCTACCAGGTACTATCACTCTGAGTCAGAGTGGAACTGGGAGTAATGGTGATGAAGGGGTACTCCAGAGCTCCAGAATTGGAACTTCACCATCAGATAGAGTTTAACGTCATACCCAGGGCACTAAAACCTGTAGCCACTACCTTCTAGTACATACATAAAAGGGTTGGAAATCTGCCAGCAAGGGTTGACATGCCGTAAAACCAACCAATGGTCTCATGTATGCAAGTTAGAGTTTATTTCAAATATGAAGAATTCTTTGTCTCTGAAAAACCTTCTAGTACATATATGATAAAAAGGGTTGGGATGTGCCATAAGGGCAATAGGGTTGGGACAATCATATAGATGCTAGGGCTTGACGTGACCAGCCAATTGATTGGAGGGAGCCTCACCAACTGCCAAAGTAAGGGCCAAAGTGGAGTGTTGCATGTCATGGACTGCCCAGCCACCACAATGGTTGGTTGTCTGATTTAATGGCATATCAATACTTCTGGGTTATAATGCCAAACCTTTTTTTTTTTTTTTTTTTTTTTTCATACATATGATTTATTTATAGAAATAATTTTCATTAACTTTATGTCTATTAATAAATACTGGTGGTTGACCCTCAGACACCACCTTCTCAGTAGCGGCAGGCTCTCCGTAGCAGACTGTTCATGTCTGGCGCAACACCATGAAGCCAAAAGGTCCAGAATAAAGCAGTGGCAACAAAGCACTGGCATATCAACATCTTCAGGGACAGCCTTTACATTCGACATCTGTAGTTGAGAATGTATTTCGAACATGGGACTTCAGTCACAAGAGGCACTGTAACTTCAGGGGCACAAGAACTATATTATAGTCTTCCGAGACTGAAATGCCAATGATTATTGACCCTCAATCACCACCTTCTAGCACCCATAAGAGCAATTTGAAGAATATGGTCAGGACAAACCTATAGGTGCTAGGGCTTGAAATGACTGTCTGATTGATTGGATCAGGCATCTATTACCGGCTGTCTACCCCAAGTAAAGGGCAAAGTGGTGTGTTGTTTGTCAAAGAACCAATTGGTACTAGGATCACAGAATGCTCAGCTACAACAATCCCTTCCTCAGGCATTATGGGTTGCCACTCACGGCCAACATATGGCTCTATTGTGTGTGCGGGGGGACCCATATGCAGAGGTGCAGTTGGCGTATTCCCCAGCCCCACCCAACAGAGCAGTTTTGTAAGAGAAGAAAATTAGAAATGTATTTACATTATTCAAAAAAAAAAAATGTAAACATAAAAATTAAAGAAATTTTTATAGATATCCTCACAAATCACAAATGCATCCCATAATCTCTAAGCAAAATGATGTGGGTAAACCATAATGAGAGCTCAATGTGCGTAGTGCCAGTGAGTGGAAGGGCAGAGCAAAATATTATTAAATTATTATTCTAAAGTATTGTGGAGATACTCTTTAGACATCATTGCTCTCAGGTCTACCTTGACGATATAATGTCCCACTAGAAATAATAAAATCCTTGTATCTTTGATTCAGATGAAAATTAACTTTATACGAGGTATGTCACAAAAAATTTACTTAAAATACAAACTACAAGTTATCCCCTTCAAAGTAATCCCCCTGGAGTCTAATGCACTTCCCCATCCTTCTCTGCCATGCTTGCATGCACTCCTGGAAGGATTCTTCTGGGATTCTCAGT
The DNA here is from genome assembly GCA_023376005.1 of Doryteuthis pealeii. Taxonomy (NCBI): domain Eukaryota; kingdom Metazoa; phylum Mollusca; class Cephalopoda; order Myopsida; family Loliginidae; genus Doryteuthis; species Doryteuthis pealeii. The sequence continues at coordinate 81,229,543 of CM042161.1, read as the reverse complement.
AGCTCTGTCGTCCTGGCCTTTTTAATGTCATGCACATCCTCAAAACGGGTTGCCTTGATAACCCCCTTGTGCTTGGGGAAGGGGAAAAAATCACATGGAGCCTGGTTGGGTGAGTAGGGAGGTTGCTTCAGCACAGTGTTGCTGTTCTGGGCAAGGAACTCTTGAATACTCAGGGGAGTGTGGGCAGGTGCATTGCCATGGGGAAGCACCCACAAATTGTCCTGCCACATCTCTTGTCTCTTCTCGCGCACTGAATGAAGCAAACGCTGCATTATCTTTTTGTAGATATGCTGATTGATTGTCTGGCTCTGTGGCAAGAACTCACCGTGGACGATGCCCCTCACATCGAAGAATGCGATCATTCTGGAACTTTTTTGACATACCTTATATATAGCTTATAGAAAATTGTTAGGATTCTACTTATTTATGGGTGATACTGTAATACTTGATAATATCTATTTTTATTATCTAATGTTCCACTAGAAATGATAAAATCCTGGTATCTTTGAAAATCAACTTTTATAAAAAATTGTTAGGGTGTACATATTTATGATGGTACTGTACTTATATGAAAAATTCTTTGAATGATATTGTCCTACCTTTAATATACACATGCCCTCATATTTGTGACATACTATGAAGTTATGGTTCATTGGTATTTGTTGGATACAGTCATAAGCTTCAGAGAATATAATCTTGCAACAATACTTCATTACCTCCCTTTGTTTTGCTTTGACATTTCAATGCTTTTCTTTACATTCTTTCTTAAAGCCCACATTTCATTTATGTATATATATATATATTCTGGTAGTTAGGATCTTTCCATGTGTGGTTTAACCAAAATTATGTGGGTAAACCATAATGAGGGCTCAATGTGCCTAGTGCCAGTGAGTGGATGGACAGAGCAAAATATTCAATAAATGAAGCAAAAAACTTTAAATTTGCTTCATTACAATAATTTATTTCAACCTCATTACTGCAGCAGCAGCAGCATCAGGTATGAGCAAAACTATTTTTATTGTAACAATAAAAAACTATTTTGTACCTTAACCCTTAAAAAAACAAAAAAACAAATATCCTAATCATAATGGTCTATCTTAGCTATTTCTCAGCGTTCCAAATTTTTTAAAAAAATTCGATTTTCCAATATTTCCAAAAATCTCTGTTGTTTTTTCCCAACGAATTTTTTCATAAAAATAAATGTTTACTCTGATGAAGGTCGATTCTTGTATGTGTGCGAAATATTTTCACACACATAAACTGACCGAAACACATGTGTAAGTGATATCGATTAAATTCATTTTATCCATTTACTTTTCTTTTCTTTACTCATTTTTCCTCATATTGTCGGATTCAATTCCTTTTCCATTTTTTATATATATATATATATATATTATATATATATATATGTATAAGTAAGTAAAGTTGGTGGAGTGGCTTATTGTCGATATCAGCCAGACAGCGAGGGAGTATATCTGCTTTTTGCTAGCGATAGACCAGGGAGATTGTTTTTGCACATATATAATAAAAAGTGTTGGGAGTCTGCCAGCAAGGATGTATGACAAGCTGTAAAACCATTCCAGACCTCCAGAACTGGAACTTCAACATCAGATAGAATTTAATGTCATTCCCAGGACATGTGGACCCTCAGCCACTGCCTTCTAGCATATATATGAAAAGAGTGTTGGGAGTCTGCCAGCAAGGGTTGACATGCCGTAAAACCAACCAATGGTCTCATGTATGCAAGGTAGAGTTTATTCTTAAATATGAAGAATTCTTTGTCTTTGAAAAAAAAAAAAAAACTGTACGAGAGAAAACTTTGATGAGAAAATCCTTTATTCACTGTTCAGGCTGATGTGATAGGCATAATCTATCATTTATTGTCTCGATCTGATCTGGTCTATTGTTGAGGGCTGCTGGCAAACTCATCCCTCAGGATTTAATTCTTTATTTATTCACATCAGGTCCTCTGATCAAAAAGACCATTTGAACATTAAATAAAACACACACATAAAAAAAGAAAAGAAAAAAAACACAAAACAAAACAAAAATGAAGAGACTCATAAACAATGGTGTATATTCGTAGAGAAAGAGTCCAGCTCGAATGGATTTGAAAAAAAAAACGCTTTTTGTTCTGTGAGGAGAGAGAAAAGGAAATGACAAGTGAGAAATGGGTGAAAGGGTTTTTGTTTAAATTCATTCTTATCGACAAGCAAATTCTAAAATAGAATGCACTGACATG
>CM042161.1:81202301-81222301 GCA_023376005.1 Doryteuthis pealeii | reverse complement strand
ACTCTATTATTTACTTATAGCTGGAGTGAGAATAGTTGTATGCATATCTTTCCCAAAGATAGTGCTATGTGAAATGCAAATAGCCTCGTCTAGGATTTGAACTTGGGTTGACGAGTTCATTTCTTATGACTTTAACCATTATACCACGCTCTTCCAAAATATCATATATGGAAATGTTGAAAAATTTTTTTTTTTATTTGGTAAGACCTCACTAGGGTTAGTATATGCTGACTGTATGCCCTGCAGACAAGTAACATCCCACACACAAAAAGGGGGTAATCCTTAAGTTTTTCCTCGTAAATTCCTGCCATAAAATAAACTGAACCCTCATTTTATGTCCGTGTTTTTGCAATAAATGTTTTATTTTTCTTGTACCCATTATTTTACAATACTAATTATATTTTCTTTATTCTTTATTCTTTAACAAATAAAGAAAATATATTTAGTATTGTAAAATAATGGTGGCAAGAAAAATAAAACATTTATTGCAAAAGCACGGACATAAAATGAGGGTTCAGTAGGAATTTACGAGGAAAAAGTTAAGGATTACCAAAAAAGGCATGTCCTGAGTATGACAATAAACTGCATCTGGTGGTGAAGTTGCAGTTTTGGAGCTCATGGGAGTGTGAAATATTCCTACATTGCCATTACTCCCAGATCCACTTTGACACATAGTGGTAGTACCTGATAGGGTTCTATTGATGGCTCAAATTCACCTGTTTGAAAGTTATTAGTATTTGATAGAAATACTTAATACCATTTAACAGTGAATTATTTGTAATAAGAATAGTTACTTGAAGCTATAATTGTTTACTTGTGGAGGCATATAGAGCAATGGTCGTAGAAAATAGATGCAGTGAGAGGAGTTCAAATCCTGGGTACAGCTGTTTACGCTAATACCCTTGGGAAAGGTATGAATCCAACTACTCTCCCTCCAGCTATGGATAAATAGTAGGACAGACTGGGCTCTTTAACCATGGCTAGGTAACCAGTCTAGGAGAAGGAAAACTCTGAATCCAAACCTATTAAGCTCCACTTAAGACATTGGCCTTGTGTCGCATCCTACTCAAGTGGAGTGGTTGGTATATATGTACAATTGTTTACTAAGACTTATTATTAGTTACTTAAAACCATATAGCTGTGTAAACAAATTATTTTTATTGAATTGAAATAAATTCTTGAATCCGTATAATTGTATATGAATTATTTGTATTAGATAGGAATACTTGAAACCATTCAATTGTGTGCAAATTATTTGTATTAGATAGGAATACTTGAAACCATATAACTGTGTGCAAATTATTTGTATTAGATAGAAATAGTCAAAACCATTCAATCGTGTGCAAATTATTTGTATTAGATAGAAATACTTGAAACCATTCAATTGTGTGCAAATTATTTGTATTTGATAGAAATACTTGAAACTATACAATTGTGTCCAAATTATTTGTATCTTATAGGAATACTTGAAACTATACAATTGTGTGCAAAATTATTTGTATTAGATAGAAATACTTGAAACCATACAATTGTGTGCAAATTATTTGTATTAGATAAGAATACTTGATATCAACTACACAAAAATATAAATGTACAATGAATAACTTTTTGTCAGAATTTGTTGTGTGTGTGTGTGTGTGTGTCCTGCATTGGGTTACCCTATTTAGGCTAACCTAGTGCATTATAAGAAATTGGTGTTAGCTACAGCATTAACACCATCCTAATTCTTCTAATAGAAATGATTGACGAGGCTAAAAATGAAAAATAAAAGAAACATTTAACTGAATTCCCGGTTTGTCATCAAGCAGTGATTAGTGTCCTTTTTATATTTTTATTGTGATCTTTTTTATAAAGTCCAATTTTGAGGGACTCATTTGCCATTGCAATTACTTTCATCTTCACCAAACATTTTTAAAATACATTGATGAAAACATAAACAAAGAAATAAGAAGAAGAAAATATGCACATTATGTAGGATAAATTGAATCCCAATGCAGTGCAGGTGCAGACATATTGATTCATTGCTTGCATTAAACCTTAATGCAAAAAAACATTACATTATACACTATGTGATTATATTATAAATGGTTGTTATATGCAATTCAGTTGCATTTCTATTTTAAAAAATCATTGGCAATGCATTTCTATAGTAAAAATCATTGGCAATTCATTTCTATAGTAAAAGTCATTGGCAATTCATTTCTATAGTAAAAAATCATTGGCAATTCATTTCTATAGTAAAAGTCATTGGCAATTCATTTCTATAGTAAAAAGTCATTGGCAATTCATTTCTATAGTAAAAAATCATTGGCAATTCATTTCTATAGTAAAAGTCATTGGCAATTCATTTCTATAGTAAAAAGTCATTGGCAATTCATTTCTATAGTAAAAAGTCATTGGCAATTCATTTCTATAGTAAAAGTCATTGGCAATTCATTTCTATAGTAAAAAATCATTGGCAATTCATTTCTATAGTAAAAAGTCATTGGCAATTCATTTCTATAGTAAAACATCATTGGCAATGCATTTCTATAGTAATAATCATTGGCAATGTATTTCTATAGTAAAAAGTCATTGGCAATTCATTTCTATAGTAAAAAATCATTGGCAATTCATTTCTATAGTAAAAATAATTTGTGATGCATTTCTATTGTAAAATTCATTTGAAATGCATTCTGTTTTATTTATTTATGTCTATTTTTCTTGTTTTGGTTCCCCCCAAGTCCAGTAGTCATTTCTTAAATTCTTCATGATGGTCTAATTCATTCAGAAAACAAATAAAATTGCCATCGGCAGGTGTACCCCCCCCCCGACACACACACACACACACACACACATCAGTCAAGACAGGGACTGGAACTTTCTGGAAAAAATAAATCAATTATATATATTACTTGTACATAAATATAATTTTTTGCATCATATTTTATGTAACAAAATGAGCTTTAGAATATTTGTTTACCCCAGGCAATACCTGGTTCTTCTGCTAATATATATATATATATATATATATATAGATAGATAGATAGATAGATAGATATGTATATTCATTTGTTATAGGGTAAAATACATTTGCGGTGTAATTGTTACCACTGGTTTCAAAGTGGTATGTTAACCACTTATCGTCAAGAGAATGCACCCCTTAAAATCGAGCACTTTATTTGAAATTCTCCGATACCAGAAAGAAATACTTTCTCTCTCTCTCTCTCTCTCTCTCTCTCTATATATATATATTATATATATATATATATATATATATATAATTATGCAAACAGCTTTGTCCAGGATTTGAACTCTAGTAATCGTGTCCTTTTCCTACAACAATAATCTCATTAACAAGTAAAGTGTTGTCCTTCTCCTAGACTGGTTGTCATACCAAGGCTAAAGAATCCAGTGTATTAGTCTTATGTGAAATTAAAACAGCCTTGTATTCCCATCTATGGGTTAAATAGAAAAAATGTGTTCAAAAAAATTGAGTACCCATCAAGAATGAATAAAGCAAAAACTTTTTCCGCATAAAATGACTCAATAAGGGTTGACATGCCATAAAACCCAAACAACTAGCCAACAGCTTTGTCCAGGATTTAAACTCAGTTCATTTTGTCCATTTCAGCAGTTTTGTATCAATAAAAATTTCCTCCAAGAATTTTTACCATCTCAAACGCTGGCTGTAACGTGATATAATAAATTTTCCTTTGATCAACATATCTCATGTGTTCCTCGCTACAAGTGGACAGCAGGATAAGCTGTCAGGATATTTTGGCCAATATCAAATCACAAGTTTTTAAATTGACTTGAACTTCAAAGAGTTAACCTGTCTGACATTTTGATGGATAGTGTCTACCCACTTTGTTTCCATCTCTTTTTTTTTTATTACTTTGCCATGACTGAATGATGAGACAAACCACAAACTATATACTTACACTTACTTACTATTATGGCTCGGAGTGGACCTGGGAGTAATGACAATGAAAGGATACCTACATACCTACACTCACTGTCTTGCTGGCAGATTTGATGACAATTTTCCCATATTTACAGGACCCTAACAGGTACTACTATTATGGGTTGGAGTGGACCTGAGAGTAATGAAAATGAAGGGTTACCCCATGCTTGCCAAAACTCCAAAATTGAAGCACACCAGTCTGTAAAAAAGGTCATATTGACAGTCTTCTGAGATATGAAAGGACGCATCACTCTAGGTTTTCTTGAAAAAAGAGCAACAGTAAACAGTGCTTCCATTTACCATCATATTAGCTAAATTTTACTATATTTATTGAATGACCCTTGCATATATATATATATATATATATATATATATATATATATATATATATGGCCCCAAAACTATGTTCAACCCAAGGTCATCATCTGATGAAGGCTCTATTGGAATCTGTCCTACATTAAACTCATACACATCTTATCCATTCTCTAATGTTTCAATGTCCAAGGTAGATCCTATTGGGCAGGTAACTATACACTATCTGTAATTGGTTAAAAAGTTCAAGGTGAATACAATTGAAACGAGATACCCCCCCCCCCCAATCACCCTGTCACCCCCTTCTCTCTAAAAAAAAACCCAAATTACACACAATACCACTTAAATAACGTCTCGAAGTAACATTACACTAATACCCAACCCCTATCAATACTCAACATACGAAAAATATAAAAATTCATTTTACTGATGACTCCTCATAATTTAAGATTTATCCAATTTCTTTTTAGTTCAAATATTACTAAATCACTTAGCAGTTCTCCTTAATAAATAATTTTCTAAATTTTCAACATACATCTTCCAATAAAAATACATTAACTTCAAAAAAATTTACATCAAGTAACTTTATTTCCTTAATTGGAAAACAGCAATTAGAATAAATATCGCCAATATCATTACATTATTAATTCTAACATAACAGGTAAGTCAAGTGTATTTGTTAAATATTAGTCTATTTGAACACTTACATTCACCATTCATTGATGCTTAAAAAAATCCAGTATTTTTATCTTTTTATAACCCAGACAACAAATATTTGAAACATACTCAAAACGCTTACAACTCAAATATATATATATATATATATATATATATATATATATATATAGCTATATTTATAAGTGAATAGCACTCAATACCATAGATGGAGAATGTGTAATGTGTATCTAACTTAGGGTAGTGTGGACATGAAGTCAACAGCGCTTAGTTACTGACATACCATTTGGTTTGAAAAATCATATAGCCAAGAAACTGTCAGTAACCAAGTGCTGTTGATTTCCTGTCCACACTACCCTAAGTTAGATACATACATATATATATATATATATATATATATATATATATATATATATACACACTGCTAAATAGTTAATTGTTTGAGAAGTATAATAATCTTGATTTAACCCTCTCTCACTTTTTTTTTTTTTTTTTTTTTTTTCCTTTCTGTTCTTCTTTTCATCTTTTTATTATGTTCAATTGAAACAGATTAGTGTTATCACTTCTGCTCTCTCTCTCTCTCTTCTCTCTCTCTCTCTCTCTCTCTCTCTATATATATATATATATATATATATATATATATATATATATCTTTCCCCTATTCTTTTTCTTTCTCTCTTTCTTATATTTTTTTCTGTGTAGTATGTCCTATTTCTTTCCTTTCTTTATAATAAAAAAAGGAATGATTCATTATTTTGCTGGGGTGACAACACTCATAAGAAATAAGAATTCATCGATTAAACAACACTGGATGGTTTGATTTTTAATCAGAGGGTGTTGCAAGATGATAACAGTTGGGAGATTAAGGAAGAAACATATTAATATATAGATAAGTTTAAAGCTAATTCCAAAGTATTTTTTATTTTCTGATTATTTTCAATTGCTTTTTTTAACAAATTCATCACTGTTAACAAAGTATTTTTTATTATTATTTAAAACTATTATTGATATTTTTTTTTCAGCGATGAGACCAGGTACATGTGTGACAGGACAGACCATTAAGAAACGATATTAAACAACTGCCTCACCTGACTTTTTGAGACGAAACTAAACATTCTGCTTGGAAGTGGAAAAACTACTGAGATTGTTAAAAAAAAAACCAAAGAAACAGGGTTCAAGACTCCATAGATATAGAATTGGTATGAAGAAATATATATATATATCTTATTTTTATTTTTATGACTCGAACAGTAAAAAAAAAAAAAAAAAAAATGGGTAGTCCAATTTACAAATAAAGAATTTTATAAATAGGAAGCTTGAGAAAGAAAATGCAAAAAAGAAAAGGACAAGCCATCCGTAGGCGAAGGGCTTGAAAAAAAATCAAACTACACAAAAATGATCGGCAAAAAGAAAAGCAACCAAAAGAGTCAAAGCTAATATGTAAAAAAAAGTGCTCAATACCCTAAGTAGAGCAAAATATATAAAACCTAAATTGAGTCAGACTCTACCTACCTAGATTTCATCGAAAGGATCTTCAGGATAATATTGACTCATTAGGTAGGTAGTGTCTGACTAAATTTAAGTTTTATATATATATATACAATAAATGAAGAAAAACTTTAAATTTGCTTAATTACAATAATTTATTTCAACCGCATTACTGTATTGCATTATAAATTATTGTAATGAAGCAAATTTAAAGTTTTTTCTTCATTTATTGAATACTTTGCTCTGTCCGTCCACTCTCTGGCATTGAGCTCTCATTATGGTTTACCTACATCATTTTGGTTAAACTACACATGGAAAGATCCTAACGACCAAGAATATATATATATATATAATAGTTATTGAAATAAAGGTTTTCTTTCTAGCACAGTTTTGGTGTTCAAGGAGCTCCTGAGGAAGGTGTACCTTAAACACCAAAACCATGGTAGAAAGAAAAACTTATTTTCTAAAAATATCTTATGAAATATTTTGGATTAACTACTAATGCTACTACAGCGAAAACGTTTGAGTAGCATTTGAAAAATATATATATATATATATATATATATATATTTATTAAAGACAAAACTTAAAAATCAGGTATTAAGTGATTATTGTCCATTTCAACCTATGGGTATCTGAAAACCCTCTAAGTTTCATCAGATCACGTTCTTTCAATAAAGAACTTGATCTGATGAAAAACAGAGGGTTTTCAGATACCCATGGGTGGAAATGGACCATAATCACTTAATACTCGATTTTTAAGCTTTTTGTCTTTACTAATTACTTTGCTTGGTTTATAAAAATTAAACATTGAGCTCTAAAATGAACTTGAACTTTTCAACACCATACCGTTGGAAGAAAGGACCAGCTTAGAATCATCCTAATACCAAATTACTTGGTACCCCACCAAAGTATATATATATATATATATATATATATATATATATATATATATATATTTGTGAATAACAATTGTTAAATCTTGTAGAAGTTTGCAATAAACAATCTCCCCAAACTTTCTATTCTGGACTACCCAGCATCATGACAAAATCAAATCCACTGAGTAGACAAGAAAAGTGATGTGAATGTTTTGTATCCGAAGGGCCCATAAAAAAATATGCAAATTTAAGATCTCAAAATGCTTCTTACAACAACACCAACAAAAATTGTTAGAAAATGAGTTTCTTTACTTCCTGGTGGAGGGATTTCAAGAGAACTAAGAAATATCTGGCGAGACATGGGAAACACTTGATAACTTAATAGAAGAAGAGATTGATTATTCTGTTTGAACTGATAAAACTTTTGATTTGGACCTGGAATGTATATATATATATATAAATATATATATGTAAGGGAAAAAATTTTGGTCAATTTAGAAGCATGAAAAAATGAGGATCAGAAACAAAATGATGAATATTTTGTTCTTAATCTTATTTATTTACCAATATTTTGAGGTGCATCCCTTTTTCTCAAAGGTTTAAGACTGTTTCTTCTAATATCATATACATACTAACATACATATATATATTAATATATATATTTTTATGTTGAAGTTGGGCGTTATTATGAAGCATTTAAAAATAAATGAAGGAACTCGATGTTATGGTGTACTGTATTCACTTATTTTTTATTATTTGTTATCATGAATTTTCGGGATCGTTAGATTCCCTTTTTCAAATGAATGTCGCTCCTGTTCAACGGATCCTTTGTCTTTGTTGTTATTGACATAATAACGCCCAACTTCAACATAAAAAAACATAAAAATATATACCAAGAGAAGCATACGGAGACCCTGAAAATACAACATATATTGTATGTGAAATATATATATATATATATATATGTGTGTGCTATATTATAAGTAAAGAGTGCTCAATATCATTGATAGAGTATGTATATCTAAGTTAGGGTAGTGTGGACATGAAGTCAACAGTGCTTGGTAACTGACAGTTTCTCACCTATGTGATTTTCAATTCAAGTATATATATATATATATATATATATATATATATATGTGTGTGTGTGTATATCTAAGGGTAGCATCGGCATGAAATCAACGGTGCTTTGTTTCTGAGATTTTCTTGCCTATGCGATTTTCAAACAAAGCACTGCTGACTTTTGTGTCTATACAAGCCTAATTTACATATACATGCTCTATCAACAACATTGAGCACTATTTTTTTTACTCTATCACGCTATACTTTCAAAATTGATGTGTGTGCAGTGATGCTGATAGCTTTTTGATTTAGTACGTTCTGGGATGCACATATTTGCTTTGAATGAGTCCCTGTGAAAATTTATGGGTCCCAACTAAAGTTCTTAATAAATTGTAGGATTTTTATTAATGATCTGGGGAAATAACTAAAGCCTTCTAACTCCTACCTTGTAAACTATCTTGTGTAATTTGTTTCTAAGAAACTATTAAAATGTATTCACAGTGAAACGGTGAGAGAAGAAAAAAGAAAAACACTGGGACACATGGATATGATTTTACTGTATCCTTTTAGACTTTGGTGCATCAGGGACCCAGGACACGTGCCTATCAGCATCTCTGCACTTGTAGAAGAACAGTAGTGGTACTATTTAACCAATAGCTGGGAGGGATGAAGGAGTTCATACCTTTCCCAAGGGTATTAGTCTGAAAGGGAACATAATAGCATGCCTGGAGTTTGAACTTGCTTTCTATGATATTGCAGACCAGCTCATTAGCCACTACGCCATGGAGACTCCAAGTTACCGACAAAACCACTGAGGATTCTCATCAGTCTTTAAATAATCATAAGGTATGCTCCAAAATTAAAGCTTCCTATTTATTTCCACAGAAACTAAAGTAAATAAAGGAACACTATAACACTTTTGGATAGAGCAATTTTTCAGTTACTTTAAAAACCTTCTTCATACCAAGACTAAACTTGCAGAATAAATTTTCATACTATTCCTCTGAATTTTTGAGGCTTGATAATTTATATTATTTAGATTATTTGGACTATTGTCATCACCTCATCTTTATTGTTAACTACACAATGTTTCGGCCAATGTGCCCTCTGGCCTTCTTCAAGTATTTCTTGCCAGACTCAGGAACCTTCTCAACCTCAGGAACCTTCTCTTTGAACTCGGAAGAATTTATGCCGTAATCAGGAGCCTTCATGGTTCCTAGTTACGAAGAGAATGTTCTTGAGTTTGAGAAGGTTTCCAAGTTTGACAAGAAATACCTGAAGAAGGCCGGAGGGTACATCAGCCGAAACATTGTGTAGATAACAATAAAGATGAGGACAATAGTCCAAATAATACAAATAAACTTTCATGATCAGTATTTAGCCACTGATGAATTGGTTACTTTTTTTTCTTCACCCAAAAAGATCTGAATTATAATAAAACCCAAAAAGAAAATAAATGGCAGAAAAAAAAAAAGGTTCTTTCACAAGGAATTTTGTCTTTTTTGAAGTTTTTTTTTATCATGATTATATAAAATGAAAAAGTCTTTAATAAAAAAAATTTCATTGATATTTTGTGTTTTGATTTTATTTAAATTTATGAATGATTTTATATTCTGTTTTTAATTTGTCATCATATATATATTCCGGCCCTGATCGAGAGCGTTTTGTGCCTCGTTATTAATGATCTATTTATTTCGTCTTTCCTATTATACATAGTTGCTTTGATAAAGACCACTTTATATGGTCAAAACAGATTCTGTCAGCAAAACTATTAACATCTTGTTTTTTTATACATACATACATACATACATACATATATATATATATATATATATATATATATATATATTCTACTTCTAGGGGCTATGGGCTGCATATGCGTAGTGCCCATAGGTAGAAGCCTATTATAAGGCCCGTTTTAATTTTGTTGTGTTGGGAATAGAAGTGTATGTAGTCATTTTTGTTGGTGGGTTTATGGTAGATTTTGTGAGTTTGTTTTTGGTATTTTATTAGTAGAGTATCTAGGAATGGTGGGCCTTATGATAGGCTCCTACCTACAGGTACTGTATATATGCAGGCCACAGCACCTAGAAGAAGAATACAAATACATTGAAAACTCCCTCACAACATATATATATATGTATGTGTGTGTATATATATATGTATATAGTCATTCACATACAGTCCTGTTTCGCTGTTTCACAGCTCATCAGTGTGACTAGACAAGGCAGACTTGTTTTGTGTATATTAGGCAATCCTCAAATGCTTAAATATTGAAAAATGGTTTGTCCAATATTTAACCGTCTAAGGATTGCATAATATGCATGAAACTTTTGTGATGGTAAATTAGTTCCATAATATTTTATTAAACCTGTTCTGCTAATTTAGCATTTTATATGCAAACACTTTTCATATTTGTTATTCTCCATTTTATATATATATATATATATATATATATATATATATATGAGAAGTAAACAAACAAACAATGTGTTTGATATGGCTTTTTTAGCCGACAATTTTTGGGAGAATATGTGCTTAATTGAAGTCGTACCTAATTTTGAAAATTAATTAATTAATAATTATTGAATTTGGCAGGCATACCTATTCAAATGTAAGGCTAAACAATTTTTCTCGATTTGTTTAGCCTTACATTTGAATAGGTATGCCCGCCTAATTAATTAATTATTTATTAATTTTCAAAATTAGGTACGACTTCAATTAAGCACATATTCTCCCAAAAATATATATATATGTATATATACCTTCATCTTGATCATTGTCTTTGATTTTGACTGGCAAGCAATTGTTATCCAAAAAGCAGTTCTCTTTTTTTCTTCCTTCATCCCCCCCCCTCATTGCATCTAAATTCCCCATTGTTAATTTATGTCCTTAAAATTCTTCACTTCTGACTGCTAATTAGTTTTTTCTTGCATATTACTCTTATAATAATAACTTATTTTCAGGTCACTTGTATTGAACAGTTGGATCTGACTATCGGCTTTATCGAATTGCTTTTTAATGAGCTCAAGAAACATTTTAACCTCATTAGTTTTTCTTTTTTTTCATATAAGGTGGAGTGAACCGTATAATTTTTCTGCTTCTGGTGTTTGTTTTTTTATTTGTTTTTTGGGGGTTTTTTTTGCTATTTTTGCCATTACTGAGTTTTTGATTGGAATAGAATCCACAATTTCTGAAAGCTTTTTTATACTCCTTTTTTGCAGGGTGGGGGAGGATCTATTGAAAATCACTATTGTTGCAATTTGTAGCTCGCCTATAAGCGATTGTCTTGTGAATGAATGCTTGTGTGGGTTGATGATCTGAATGGTAGTTAACATTACAGGTATTGGAGGTGCATGGTGTAATGGTTAGAGTCGTAGGAAATGGACTCGTCGACCAGAGTTCAAATCCTGGACAAGGCTGTTTGCATTTCACATAGCACTAATACCCTTGAGAAAGGTATACATCCAACTACTCTCCCTCCAGCTATGGGTAAATAGTAGGGCGGACTGGGCTCTTTAACCTTGGCTAGGTAACCAGTATAGGAGAAGGAAAACTCTGAATTCAAACCTGTTAAATGCCACTTAAGAAATTGACCTTGTGTCACATCCTGGTCGTGTGGAGTTGGTGGTAAATATATATATATATATATATATATATATATATACACAGATGTATTACAGGTTTTTCATGTTATGTCACTATATCATTCTAATGAATTTCTTATGTATGTTTCACAAAAAAAAAAATGTTTTTCACACACACCAAAATTTTGATTTCGTCAAAAATCTTTAGTCTACAATTTGAAGTTTATAATTTCTCAAAAGATATCAGACTCTCCTAAGGTTTATGGTCAAGTCACATTGAAAGCCCCAGTTCCCACTAGATCACCGAAGTTAAGCAGTGATGAGACTGTTCAAAACTTAGATTAGTGATCATTTAAGCAACAGCAGGTACTGTGAGGAACTGAATATCAAAATGAATTGATTTGGCATTAAATGCCCCAAAATGGATTGATATGCCATAAAACAAAACAACAAGCCAAAGACTATTCTAAAAGCTATGATACTGTCTTTGCACAGCAGCATCCTCAACCCAAGATTAGGAAAACTTATCTCCAGTATTTCTATGTTATATATATATATATATATATATATATATATATACATACCAACCCTTCCACACGAGTAGGATGTGATACAAGGTCAATTTCTTAAGCGGAGTTTATCAGGTTTCAATTCAAAGTTCTCCTTCTCCTAGACTGGTTACCTAGCCATGGTTAAAGAGTTCAGTCCACTTTAAAAACAAAAGGGAACCACTCTTGACTGATAAATTATTTATTTACTAGGAAAAAAGAAGATGGGTTTAGGGTTAGTTTAATGGGAAAATAAATAATTTATCAGTCAAGAGTGGATCCCCTTTGTTTATGTTAGACTTATAGGAAATAACCAGCTAGTATTTCTAGGTTATAGACACCAGGAAGATGATTGTTTGAGTTTCAAAAAGGTTCTCGTAACTTTTTTCTTTTTCCCATTTTCTTGATACAATATCCTCACCAAAATCTAATACTAAATAATGAGAAAATCATTAAATTGGATAAAAAAGAAAAAAAGAAAAGAAAAGAAAATCTTATTCTATTGAATTGTCCCCTTTTGGGGTTTGTGTCTCTGGGAATTTTCGTCTATTCAATTAATTCTCTTGTTTCTTCATGCAGGGGAGAAACAAAATGGCCGCAGGCAAAGGATTATGGGACATAATAGCAAGAGAAGTAAAATGTGAGGATTAGGGAAGGGGGGGGTTTCAACAAATAACTCATCAACCCTTAAATAGAATAATTGTGAAAATTTCCTCTTTTCACGAACACAAATTGTTTCATCATTCTCTTTGTATATAGGAGGATATATATATATATATATATATATATATGTGTGTGTGTGCGCGTGCGTGTTTATAGATTTGTATATCTATCTGGTTTTATATTTGTGTATATATACACGCACACACACGCACAAGTACCAACACTGGCCGTGCCCACAAAATCAATATAGAAGTCACAGAATTACTAAAAGATTTTTATCCTTCTGATGATCGTATAGTTCAAATGCGTGAAACTCAGAGTAGTGGACAATATTTAATGCTGCAAACTTTTTAAATATTTTATGTTTTAGACCAAATCTGCTTTAATTAAAGCATTGGGCACCTTTTTTTTTTTTAGAAATTTTCTCATATTTCCGGGTAAAATATTCCTTCGAGCACCCCATCCTAAGGCGGCTTCGGCGTAAGCGGCACATGACGGACAGCATGGAAACATCTCCTACATCTGGGACTGACCACATGTTTGACCTATGTGGCAGGGCCTGCCTGTCGAGGGTTGGGCTTCTCGATCACATACGGTCGCATGCAAGTGGAAACCTAGACGGGGGTTTATGTGTGACAGGAAAGAAACAAACTTGAATCAGGGGACACTCAGCATGCTCACATCCGAACTACTTGTAGAAATGGCCTTATTCTGTGAAGAAGTGGCAATCACCATATATATATATATATATATATATATGCTCCCGTAACCCGGTAGAGCTTTTTTTAGGAGCAACTTCAATAAACTTTCACCGCCAGCATAATGCAATGATCATCTGTTTACAGATTTGATCTCTCTGGTATTCGTAAAGTATATATACAGATGTATGTATTTAAAACAGTTAAAACACTGCTCCTTAAACAGCAGCTGGCGATGATCTAGATGTTAACGGATCGGGCAGGTATAAAGTCAGTCAAAGTTCATTCCTGGTCAGAAATAGTTGTTGTGTCTAGCCACACTGATGAGATGTGAAACGTCGAAACACGGTGTCTGTGGATGACATATATATATATATATATTAATGACTTATGTCTACCACCTAACAAATTCTAGCCCTGATGAGCTAGTAAGAGAAACTGTTATTCTGGTAGACCTGACTTATTAAGATTAATATTACTATTTGGTCTACTCAGGTATTGAGCACTCTTTACATTTTAGCTTTAGATAAACCTAGTGGCATATATTTTTTTTCTTTTAGTTAAGTGATATTGTGTTAATTGATTATTTTTCAGTTGGCGCGACTCTCTTGGACTTTTCTTTTTTTTTTGTAGTATATTTTTACTAACAGATTATTTGCCTAGGTTTTTCCTTTCCGCAAGGGTTTACTAATAGTCCCTGAGTGTCAGCTTGGCAGTCGAGGTTTTGAGTCACACACAGAGCAGTCTCCCATGTCTATAACCTTGCTGGTGAGACCTAATAGGTCGAAATGTACATTCAGGGATTGATATTTTCTCGATTTGTTTAGCCTTACATTTGAACATATATGCCCGCCTAAATTCATTCATTATTAACTAATTAATTTTCAAAATTAGGTATGACTTCAATTAAGCACATATCCTCCAAAAATTGTCGGCTAAAAAAGCCATATCAAATAAACATTGTTTGTTTACTTACTCTCATATATATTGTAACGGTCAGTAAATTGACCTGTTAGCTATACATTATTTTATATAGGTATCTTTATTTACCAAATTAACTATGACCACACTATCTAGTCTTAGAATAATTTAGTTGATTTTTATGACACCCACTTTTATCAGTTGTTGCTTATCCTTTAAATTTACTGCAGACTACAAGACTCAAAGAGGAAATGGGTAAGCAAATCAAAGAGCGCATATACCAACCTACTCTTAGTTGGTCTGAGAAGGTAACACGGTAATAAGGCTGTTTGCTTTTTTTAAGAACTTTTGTATAAGACACATTGTGTGTGTTAATTTCTTTCTTGTGTTTCCATTTCAATTGAAATGTATTTGGTTGTTATCTTTTATTGAATGTTATCTATTTCTTCCTTTGTACAGTTTTCGCGGTGTTTGTTAATTAAAATTGATAACATCAGTATGAGGCGTCAAGCTTTTCTTTCCACGACCGGCATGTAGTCATACATACACACACACATTATATATATATATATATATATATATATATATATATATATATTAAGAAATTTGAAAAAACAAGTGTTCCAAAAATAAGAGGAATTTATTTATCAACGCTTAAACGTTTCGGTTTCTTTAAACCTTCATCAGGATGTATTATGGGGTGAAGAAATTGATGGATGTTTTATAGATGACAGGAGATAAAAAAACATCCATCAATTTCTTCACCCCATAATACATCCTGATGAAGGTTTAAAGAAACTGAAACATTTAAGCGTTGATAAATAAATTCATCTTATTTTTGGAACACTTGTTTTTTCAAATTTCTTAATATTGTTGGATTTAATTTCCATATTTACTCCCATATATATATATATGATATATATATATATATATATATATATATAAAGTTAAACCTAATGAGTAAGATATACCTACTGACAGTTTTGCTTAGTATCTCATCAGGGCAAGAATCTGATTCTCGCCCTGATGAGCTACTAAGCGAAACTGTTAGTAGGTATATCTGACTCATTGGGTTTAACTTTATTGTTTGCTCTACTTAGGTATTGAGCACTCTTTACTTTTTAGCTTTAGAAAATCCTAGCAGTTTATATATATATTTTTCATATATATATAATTGTTTTTTTTCTTTTGGCCAAGTATTATAGTATCAACCGATTATTTACGGTTGGTATGACTATCTTGCTCTTTTCTTTTTTTTTAAATTTTTTTTTTTTTCCCAGGTGATGTTTAATAGTATATTTTTACAATCAAACTATTTGCCAAATTTTTTCTCACCGCAAGGATTTACCAACAAGTTTGGCATATTATATATATATATATATATATATATATGGTAAAGAAAAGCATCGGTCATATTAGCAGTTATAGATCTATTTCCACCCATATGTATATGTACATACATATGTGCTTCTTAAGACCGCTAATTTTATTGACTATAATAAAATTAGCAGTCTAAAGAAGCTCATGTGTATGTATATATACATATGGGTAGAAATAGATCTATAACTGCTAATATGACCAATTTTTAAGCCTTTTTCTTTACCAAACATATGCATCTGTATATAACTCATAAATTATTGTACATTGAGCTTTCAACTGGACCAGACAAACTGTAACATTCCGTTGTTAAAAAGGTTATCAACAAGTCAGTGTAAATTTTAAAAAACAAAAACTATGAAACCTACCTTGATTCTTTTTGAACGGCTGTTTTTGATGAGATACAGAGTTCCGCCAGTGCAGCATTCTCCATATTTATCAGAATTAGCTCCATGGAACTTTTTCTTGTTTCCTAAACTGAAAAATGTAAGATTTGAGGACATAAAAACAAATATTATGGTGAAGTTTCATACCATGTCAAAAGAGAAATTTGAAAGGTGCTTTAACCAATGGAAAACTCGCTGGAGTAAGGGTATTGGATATCAAAGTGACTATTTAAAAAAAGGGTTACATAATTGATGGGTAGCCTATTAATTATGTACTGAAGTGTAGCGTAGTTTTTAAATATGATGATTAGTAGAAAAAATCGGGTATTTCATTGAAATATCTCATTTCTCTTTTGTATTATGAAGTTCATCATTGGACTGACCACCTTAATGGAGTAGTAACACTACAAGAAGGATTTGCCTCAAGCCGAGTTGGTTCTTTGGGGGATAAAACTCTTAAGGGGGGATTAATGGTATTTCCGATACACAATCACGGCTATTGCTTTCTTCCATTTTGTGGTGGCTAAACTTGCAAATTGGTCAGAAAATTAAAATGGAGAGTTTTTGGTGGTCCCCCATGACAGTTTAACTACAGTGTATGAATGAATTTTTTTGCGAATTGGGTTACGGTTTAGGGGTTTGGGGATTAAGGTTGTTTTTAATTACGTATTGCTTAAAAACAACAAAAATCCAAAATTATTATACATTTAATTAACTATTGAAATTAATTATTGAACCCAACGGTAGACACATTAGTCTCAGTTGTTTGTGTCAGTATTGCAATGTATAATTTCAATCAAACTTGGTTTAAAAATATTTTTCAACATTAAATGTATAGTAATTTTTTTTTAAAGCAATACATAATAAAAAAACAACCTTAATCCCCTAAACCCTAACACAATTCGCAAAAAAGTTCATTCATAGACTGTAGTTAAACTATAATGGGGGGGGGGCACCAAAAAACTTTCCATTTTAATTTGCCTCACCTTGATTGGTTGGTTGGGTTTTATGGCATGTCAACCCTTGTTGGGTTATTTTATGCCGAAGACATTTTGTTTTATTCATTCTTGTTGAATAATTATGATATTTCGGACTATTGTTCTCATCTTTATTTGTATTAACACAATGTTCAGTCCACTGTAGCCTCGGGTTCTGTTTCAGGCGTTTTTTATTCATTATTTTAATAACAGTAAAATAAGAATTAAGACAAATTAAAATAACAAATAAAAACACCTAAAACAAAGCCCGGGGTTACAGTGACCTGAACGTTGTGTTTATGCATAATAATGTCCGAATTAGCATAATTATTCATATTAAGACTCATCTCATAAATACACATAAAAATAGGCTTACTGAGTATTAATTTTTTTTCAAACTCAATTTTTTAAAAATATTTACCCATTCTTCCAAACAGTAATTGTGTCAGTGCTGATGTATGGCTGCACCACTTGGGTCCTAACGAAGCACCTGGAGAATAAGCTAGATAGGAGCTGCACAAGAATGCTGAGTGCGATCTTAAACAAGTCGTGGAAACAACACCCCACAAGGAAGCAGCTGTATGACCACTTGCCCAGTATCTCACAAACCATCTGAGTGAGACGAACAAGACATGTTGGACACTGCTGCAGAAGTGGGAGCGAACTTATAAGTGACATTCTCCTGTGGAAACCAGCACATGGACATGCTAATGTGGGCCACCCAGCAAGGACCTACATTGACCAGCTCTGTGCAGATACTGAATACTGCGCAGAGGAACTCCCTGGAGCAATGAATGATAGGGAAGATTGGTGAGAGATTGCTAGTTGCGGGACATGAGGATCATGATGATGATGGCTGGAGCGCGTGGTGTAATGGTTACCATAATAGGAAACTGACACGATGTGACGAGTTCAAATCCTGGACGAGGCTGTTTGTATTTCACATATTGCTAAAACCCTTCAGAAAGATATGAATCCAATAATTCTCCCTGCAGCTATGGGTAAATAGTAGGACAGCCTGTGCTATTTAATCTTGGTATGACAACCTGTCTAGAAGGAAATATCTGATTTCAAACCTGTTAAACTCTTGTTGACATTGTGTAGCATTCTAGTCGTGTGGAGGGATTGGTAAATGCATCATCATCATCATCATCATGCTGACAGCACGGATTTCCATGACTCTCTTTCGCCACCCATCCCTCCCAAAAATCTCACGAACTTTTCTTTTTAAATTTTAAAAAAAAACTTTCATTTTTTAAATTTATTTATTTACTTTTTTTAAAATGTTTTCCTACTTGACTTTTTTTGGGGTGGGTGGGGAGAAGTCAGGTTAGTAATTGTTTTATTTCATTTATTTAATGAATCTTGAAATATTTTCTAAACTGCACATAAATATTTTAGTTTAGAAAATATTTCAAGATTCGTTAAATAAATGAAATAAAACAATTACTAACCTGACTTACAAAAAAAAAAATGTAAAGTATTTTGAATCGGATTTTTTAAATTAATCTTAATTTCAAAATTTAGTTTGATGTGTTGTAAATCGTCGTCAAAATTTTTCGTTTTAATTTTGACGACGATTTGCAAGTTTAACCGTCGTGTCTGAACCCCAATATAATTGGTTTTTCCTTTCTGTGAACTGGTAAGCTGAAAGGGAATTTAGGAAAAGAAGCCAAAGGAACAAAGATAAGGATAACTTTAGAGTAAGACTTTTATTTGTTGATTCACACTATTTTTTTTTTAAGAGGAAATATTTTCCCGAGCCAGTCAATAGGTGTTTCTTCTTAAAAGTCAAAAAGAACTGAGAGTCCTTTTTGCGCCAATAATTCGTGTGTTTTTTTTTTTTTGCACATGCCCAGTGGCTCTTCCGGGAGATTGTTATTTTTTGTGTCTTTTTATTTATCTTTTTATTTAATTTAATTTGTTTTATTTTTGTTTATTTATTTTTATTTGGTTTAATTTTATTTCTATCAACCCGCGTACAAACAGAGCGATCCGGTCTTACAGGAATTTAAAAAAACTTCAAAGTAAATCTTATCTATATCTATATATAAATAAAAATTCTTTTTCTACAGATTTACTTGAACTTATTTACTCAACTTAGCTTAATGTGGCACAACGCCAGAAGTATGGAGGACCCAGTGAGTATCGAACTCACTAACAATGGTTTGCTAAATTAGCTGACTAACCACTACACCAAGGGAAGTGACCACATATATATTTATTTGATTACCTTTTATTCGTTATATATTCTTGTTTTTAAATTGTTTATTTTTATTATTATCCTTGTTTATATTTTTGTCTTTTATTTGCTTTTTATTATGCTTAACCCTTTATCTAAGTTAAAAATAAGTTATTCTTTCCCCTCAGCTATGGGTAAATTGTAGGACGGACTTGGCTCTTTAACCTTGGTTCGGCAACCAGGCTAGGAGAAGGTAAACTCTGAATTCAAACCCGTTAAACTCCGCTTAAGAAATTGACCTTT
>CM042161.1:81177561-81202101 GCA_023376005.1 Doryteuthis pealeii | reverse complement strand
TTTCTTACGTATCTGGACCCGTGTACAAAACATACTCATTAAGATTTACATGGCTGATAGAGGTCTGATTACACTACATTTGAGCTAATATATATATATATATATATATATATATAATATATATATATATTTGAGTCGAGACAAGAGTTGAGCCACTTTGTCTAAGCTCCTGAAATAGACTATAACGCCAAATCTCTAAGTTTTTGTTATTTCTTTACTTATATATTTGCTCTGTGACTCTAACATTAAGAGCACACATTGAGCTCTCAAACTGCGACAGGTTTTTTTAAATGAAACTCTTGAGTCGTAAGGAAGATTTCTTCTCTGGACTTTTGGATTTTATATATATATATAGTGTTAAATCATAAGACCATCTATTGTTTTAGTTTTACAAATTACGTTCTAAGCAGAATTCAGAATTTTTTTTCACTATTAGCTCCCATACTTTTTGAACTAGGATCCAGCGATTTACTTAGTTGCTATATATAAATCTTAAATACACCATAGGTCTAGACGAAATAGGTAAGTCAACTGTATTTCTTTAGCATTAATATTTTTTGAATTATTAATTGCCCTATCTCTCATGCTTAAAAAAAAAAAATAAAAGTACAAGTAATTTTTTATAATCTTGACATCAAAAATGTGACGAACCTAAAGGTCAATTTCTTAAGCGGAGTTTAACGGGTTTGAATTCAGAGTTTACCTTCTCCTAGCCTGGTTGCCGAACCAAGGTTAAAGAGCCAAGTCCGTCCTACAATTTACCCATAGCTGAGGGGAAAGAATAATTTATTTTTAACTTAGATAAAGGGTTAAGCATAATAAAAAGCAAATAAAAGACAAAATATAAACAAGGATAATAATAAAAAATAAACAATTTAAAAACAAGATATAACGAATAAAAGGTAATCAAATAAATATATATGTGGTCACTTCCCTTGGTGTAGTGGTTAGTCAGCTAATTTAGCAACCATTGTTAGTGAGTTCGATTCTCACTGGGTCCTCCATACTTCTGGCGTTGTGCACATTAAGCTAAGTTGAGTAAATAAGTTCAAATAAATCTGTAGAAAAAGAATTTTTATTTATATATAGATATAGATAAGATTTACTTTGAAGTTTTTTTAAATTCCTGTAAGACCGTATCGCTCTGTTTGTACGCGGTTGATAGAAATAAAATCAAAACCAAATAAAATAATAACAAAAATAAAACAAAATTAAATTAAATAAAAAGATAAATAAAAAGACACAAAAATAACAATCTCCCGGAAGAGCTCACTGGGCATGTGCAAAAAAACAAAAAAACACACGAATTATTGGCGCCAAAAAGGACTCTCAGTTCTTTTTGACTTTTAAGAAGAAACACCTATTGACTGGCTCGGGAAAATATTTCCTTAAAAAAAAAATAGTGTGAATCAACAAATAAAAGTCTTACTCTAAAGTTATCCTTATCTTTGTTCCTTTGGCTTCTTTTCCTAAATTCCCTTTCAGCTTACCAGCTCACAGGAAGGAAAAACCAATTATATTGGGGTTCAGACACGACGGCTAAACTTGCAAATCGTCGTCAAAATTAAAACGAAAAATTTTGACGACGATTTACAACACATCAAACTAAATTTTGAAATTAAGATTAATTTAAAAAATCTGATTCAAAATACTTTACATTTTTTTTTTGTAAGTCAGGTTAGTAATTGTTTTATTTCATTTATTTAACGAATCTTGAAATATTTTCTAAACTAAAATATTTATGTGCAGTTTAGAAAATATTTCAAGATTCATTAAATAAATGAATAAAACATTACTAACCTGACTTCTCCCCCCCCCCAAAAAGTCAAGTAGGAAAACATTTTTAAAAAAAGTAAATAAATAAATTAAAAAAAGGAAAGTTTTTTTTTAATTTAAAAAGAAAAGTTTGTGAGATTTTTGGGAGGGATGGGTGGCGAAAGAGAGTCATGGAAATCTGTGCTGTCAGCATGATGATGATGATGATGATGCATTTACCAATCCCTCCACACGACGAGAATGCTACACAATGTCAACAAGAGTTTAACAGGTTTGAAATCAGATATTTCCTTCTAGACAGGTTGTCATACCAAGATTAAAGAGCACATGCTGTCCTACTATTTATCCATAGCTGCAGGGAGAATTATTGGATTCATATCTTTCTGAAGGGTTTTAGCGATATGTGAAATACAAACAGCGTCGTCCAGGATTTGAACTCGTCACATCGTGTCAGTTTCCTATTATGGTAACCATTACACCACGCGCTCCAGCCATCATCATCATGATCCTCATGTCCGCAACTAGCAATCTCTCACCAATCTTCCCTATCATTCATTGCTCCAGGGAGGTCCTCTGCGCAGTATTCAGTATCCGCACAGAGCTGGTCAATGTAGGTCCTTGCTGGGCGGCCCACATTAGCATGTCCATGTGCTGGTTTCCACTGGAGAATGTCACTTATAAGTTCGCTCCCACTTCTGCAGCAGTGTCCAACATGTCTTGTTCGTCTCACTCAGATGGTTTGTGAGATACTGGGCAAGTGGTCATACAGCTGCTTCCTTGTGGGGTGTTGTTTCCACGACTTGTTCAAGATCGCACTCAGCATTCTTATGCAGCTCCTATCTAGCTTATTCTCCAGGTGCTTCGTTAGGATCCAAGTGGTGCAGCCATACAGCAGCACTAACACAATTACTGTTTGGAAGAATGGGTATTAAAAATGTGTTTAAAAAATTGAGTTTGAAAAAAAATTAATACCCAGTAAGCCTATTTTTATGTGTATTTATGAGATGAGTCTTAATATGAATAATTATGATAATTTGGACATTATTATGCATAAACACAACGTTCAGGTCACTGTAACCCCGGGCTTTGTTTTTGGTGTTTTTATTTGTTATTTTAATTTGTCTTAATTCTTATTTTACTGTTATTAAAATAATGAATAAAAAACGCCTGAAACAGAACCCGAGGTTACAGTGGACTGAACATTGTGTTAATACAAATAAAGATGAGGACAATAGTCCGAAATATCATAATTACCCAACAAGAATGAATAAAACAAAATGTCTTCGGCATAAAATAACCCAACAAGGGTTGACATGCCATAAAACCCAACCAACCAATCAAGGTGAGGCAAATTAAAATGGAAAGTTTTTTGGTGGCCCCCCCATGATAGTTTAACTACAGTTTATGAATGAACTTTTTTGCGAATTGTGTTAGAGTTTAGGGGATTAAGGTTGTTTTTTTATTACGTATTGCTTTAAAAAAAATTACTATACATTTAATGTTGAAAAATATTTTTTTAAACCAAGTTTGATTGAAATTATACATTGCAATACTGACACAAACAACTGAGACTAATGTGTCTACCGTTGGGTTCAATAATTAATTTCAATAGTTAATTAAATGTATAATAATTTTGGATTTTTTGTTGTTTTTTTAAGCAATACGTAATTAAAAACAACCTTAATCCCCAAACCCCTAAACCGTAACCCAATTCGAAAAAAGTTCATTCATACACTGTAGTTAAACTGTCATGGGGGACCACCAAAAACTCTCCATTTTAATTTTCTGACCAATTTGCAAGTTTAGCCACCACAAAATGGAGGAAAGCAATAGCCGTGATTGTGTATCGGAAATACCATTAATCCCCCCTTAAGAGTTTTATCCCCCAAAGAACCAGCTCGGCTTGAGGCAAATCCTTCTTGTAGTGTTACTACTCCATTAAGGTGGTCAGTCCAATGATGAACTTCATAATACAAAAGAGAAATGAGATATTTCAATGAAATACCCGATTTTTTCCACTAATCATCATATTTAAAAACTACGCTACACTTCAGTACATAATTAATAGGCTACCCATCAATTATGTAACCCTTTTTTTAATAGTCACTTTGATATCCAATACCCTTACTCCAGCAAGTTTCCATTGGTTAAAGCACCTTTCAAATTTCTCTTTTGACATGGTATGAAACTTCACCATAATATTTGTTTTTATGTCCTCAAATCTTACATTTTTCAGTTTAGGAAACAAGAAAAGTTCCATGGAGCTAATTCTGATAAATATGGAGAATGCTGCACTTGCGGAACTCTGTATCTCATCAAAACAGCCGTTCAAAAAGAATCAAGGTAGGCTTCATAGTTTTTGTTTTTTAAAATTTACACTGACTTGTTGATAACCTTTTTAACAACGGAATGTTACAGTTTGTCTGGTCCAGTTGAAAGCTCAATGTACAATAATTTATGAGTTATATACAGATGCATATGTTTGGTAAAGATAAAGGCTTAAAACATTGGTCATATATAGCAGTTATATGATCATCATCATTCTACCCGCAATCATATTTCATCATCACACAGGTCATGTCTTTCAGCAGCAGAATGTCATTTGCGCAGGAGAGCACATATCAGCTAAGCTTATACCTCCATATGACATGCCTATATGGGTGGAAATAGATCTATAACTGCTAATATGACCGATGCTTTTTTCTTTACCATATATATATATATATATATATATATATATAATATGCCAAACTTGTTGGTAATTCCTTGCGGTGAGAAAAAATTTGGCAAATAGTTTGATTGTAAAAATATACTATTAAACATCACCTGGGAAAAAAAAAAAATTTTAAAAAAAGAAAAGAGCAAGATAGTCATACCAACCAGAAATAATCGGTTGATACTATAATACTTGGCCAAAAGAAAAAAACAATTATATATATATGAAAAATATATATATAAACTGCTAGGATTTTCTAAAGCTAAAAAGTAAAGAGTGCTCAGTACCTAAGTAGAGCAAACAATAAAGTTAAACCCAATGAGTCAGATATACCTACTAACAATTTCACTTAGTAGCTCATCAGGGCAAGAATCTGATTCTTGCCCTGATGAGATACTAAGCAAAACTGTCAGTAGGTATATCTTACTCATTAGGTTTAACTTTATATATATATATATATATATATATATATATATATATATGGGAGTAAATATGGAAATTAAATCCAACAATATTAAGAAATTTGAAAAAACAAGTGTTCCAAAAATAAGATGAATTTATTTATCGACGCTTAAATGTTTCAGTTTCTTTAAACCTTCATCAGGATGTATTATGGGGTGAAGAAATTGATGGATGTTTTTTATCTCCTGTCATCTATAAAACATCCATCAATTTCTTCACCCCATAATACATCCTGATGAAGGTTTAAAGAAACCTAAACGTTTAAGCGTAGATAAATAAATTCCTCTTATTTTTGGAACACTTGTTTTTTCAAATTTCTTAATATATATATATATATATATATATATATATATATATATATATAATGTGTGTGTGTATGTATGACTACATGCCGGTCGTGGAAAGAAAAGCTTGACGCCTCATACTGATGTTATCAATTTTAATTAACAAACACCGTGAAAACTGTACAAAGGAAGAAATAGATAACATTCAATAAAAGATAACAACCAAATACATTTCAATTGAAATGGAAACACAAGAAAGAAATTAACACACTCAATGTATCTTATACAAAAGTTCTTAAAAAAAGCAAACAGCCTTATTACCGTGTTACCTTCTCAGACCAACTAAGAGTAGGTTGGTATATGCGCTCTTTGATTTGCTTACTCATTTCCTCTTTGAGTCTTGTAGTCTGCAGTAAATTTAAAGGATCAGCAACAACTGATAAAAGTGGGTTTCATAAAAATCAACTAAATTATTCTAAGACTAGATAGTGTGGTCATAGTTAATTTGGTAAATAAAGATACCTATATAAAATAATGTATAGCTAACAGGTCAATTTACTGACCGTTACAATATATATATATATATATATATATATATATATGAGAGTAAGTAAACAAAAAATGTTTATTTGATATGGCTTTTTTAGCCGACAATTTTTGGAGGATATGTGCTTAATTGAAGTCATACCTAATTTTGAAAATTAATTAGTTAATAATTAATGAATTTAGGCGGGCATATATGTTCAAATGTAAGGCTAAACAAATCGAGAAAATATCAATCCCTGAATGTACATTTCGACCTATTAGGTCTCATCAGCAAGGTTATAGACATGGGAGACTGCTCTGTGTGTGACTCAAAACCTCGACTGCCAAGCTGACACTCGGGGACTCTATTAGTAAACCCTTGCGGAAAGGAAAAACCTAGGCAAATAATCTGTTAGTAAAAATATACTACAAAAAGAAAAAAAAGTCCAAGAGAGTTGTGCCAACTGAAAAATAATCAATTAACACAATATCACTTGACTAAAAGAAAAAAAATATATGCCACTAGGTTTATCTAAAGCTAAAATGTAAAGAGTGCTCAATACCTGAGTAGACCAAATAGTAATATTAATCTTAATAAGTCAGGTCTACCAGAATAACAGTTTCTCTTACTAGCTCATCAGGGCTAGAATTTGTTAGTTGGTAGACCTAAGTCATTAATATATATATATATATATATATATATATATATATATATATGTCATCCACAGACACCGTGTTTCGACGTTTCACATCTCATCAGTGTAGCTAGACACAACAACTATTTCTGACCAGGAACGAACTTCGACTGACTTTATGCCTGCCCGATCCGTTAACATCTAGGCCATCGCCAGTTGCTGTTTAAGGAGCAGTGTTTTAACTGTTTTAAATACATACATCTGTATATATACTTTACGAATACCAGAGAGATCAAATCTGTAAACAGATGATCATTGCATTATGCTGGCGGTGAAAGTTTATTGAAGTTGCTCCTAAAAAAAGCTCTACCGGGTTACGGGAGCATATATATATATATATATATATATATATATATGGTGATTGCCACTTCTTCACAGAATAAGGCCATTTCTACAAGTAGTTCGGATGTGAGCATGCTGAGTGTCCCCTGATTCAAGTTTGTTTCTTTCCTGTCACACATAAACCCTCGTCTAGGTTTCCACTCACATGCGACCGTATGTGATCGAGAAGCCCAACCCTCGACAGGCAGGCCCTGCCACATAGGTCAAACATGTGGTCAGTCCCAGATGTAGGAGATGTTTCCATGCTGTCCGTCATGTGCCGCTTACGCCGAAGCCGCCTTAGGATGGGGTGCTCGAAGGAATAGTTTACCCAGAAATATGAGAAAATTTCTAAAAAAAAAAAGAAGGTGCCCAATGCTTTAATGAAAGCAGATTTGGTCTAAAACATAAAATATTT
The DNA here is from genome assembly GCA_023376005.1 of Doryteuthis pealeii. NCBI lineage: Eukaryota > Metazoa > Mollusca > Cephalopoda > Myopsida > Loliginidae > Doryteuthis > Doryteuthis pealeii. The sequence continues at coordinate 81,194,904 of CM042161.1, read as the reverse complement.
AAAAAGTTTGCAGCATTAAATATTGTCCACTACTCTGAGTTTCACGCATTTGAACTATACGATCATCATCAGGATAAAAATCTTTTAGTAATTCTGTGACTTCTATATTGATTTTGTGGGCACGGCCAGTGTTGGTACTTGTGCGTGTGTGTGCGTGTATATATACACAAATATAAAACCAGATAGATATACAAATCTATAAACACGCACGCGCACGCGCACGCACACACACACACACATATATATATATATATATATATCCTCCTATATACAAAGAGAATGATGAAACAATTTGTGTTCGTGAAAAGAGGAAATTTTCACAATTATTCTATTTAAGGGTTGATGAGTTATTTGTTGAAAAGGAACCCCCCCCCTTTCCCTAATCCTCACATTTTACTTCTCTTGCTATTATGTCCCATAATCCTTTGCCTGCGGCCATTTTGTTTCTCCCCTGCATGAAGAAACAAGAGAATTAATTGAATAGACGAAAATTCCCAGAGACACAAACCCCAAAAGGGGACAATTCAATAGAATAAGATTTTCTTTTCTTTTCTTTTTTTTATCCAATTTAATGATTTTCTCATTATTTAGTATTAGATTTTGGTGAGGATATTGTATCAAGAAAATGGGGAAAAAGAAAAAAGTTACGAGAACCTTTTTGAGACTCAAACAATCATCTATAACCAGTAAAGTCGTGCCTAAGTCGGTATCAGCCAATAGGGAGAATACTAGACTGGAGATTATTTCTATACCATTAGCTACTTAAACATAACACTGATGCTACTTCTAGCCGAACGCTCTACCGACTGAACCACTCTTGACTGATAAATTACTTATTTTCTCATTAAACTAACCCTAACCCCATCTTCTTTTTTCCTAGTAGATCAATAAATAAATAAATAATTTATCAGTCAAGAGTGGTTCCCTTTTGTTTTTAAAGTGGACTGAACTCTTTAATCTTGGCTTGGTAACCAGTCTAGGAGAAGGAGAACTTTGAATTGAAACCTGATAAACTCCGCTTAAGAAATTGACCTTGTATCACATCCTACTCGTGCGGAAGGGTTGGTAAATATTTATATATATATATATATAACCTAGAAATACTGGAGATAAGTTTTCCTAATCTTGGGTTGAGGATGCTGCTGTGCAGAGGCAGTATCATAGCTTTTAGAATAGTCTTTGGCTTGTTGTTTTGTTTTATGGCATATCAATCCATTTTGGGGCATTTAATGCCAAATCAAGTCATTTTGATATTCAGTTCCTCACAGTACCTGCTGTTGCTTAAATGGTCACTAATCTAAGTTTTGAACAGTCTCATCACTGCTTAACTTCGGTGATCTAGTGGGAACTGGGGCTTTCAATGTGACTTGACCATAAACCATAGGAGAGTCTGATATCTTTTGAGAAATTATAAACTTCAAATTGTAGACTAAAGATTTTTGACGAAATCAAAATTTTGGTGTGTGTGAAAAACATTTTTTTTTTTGTGAAACATACATAAGAAATTCATTAGAATGATATAGTGACATAACATGAAAACCTGTAATACATCTATATATATATATATATTTACTACCAACTCCACACGACCAGGATGTGACACAAGGTCAATTTCTTAAGTGGCATTTAACAGGTTTGAATTCAGAGTTTTCCTTCTCCTATACTGGTTACCTAGCCAAGGTTAAAGAGCCCAGTCCACCCTACTATTTACCCATAGCTGGAGAGAGAGTAGTTGGATGTATACCTTTCTCAAAGGTATTAGCGCTATGTGAAATGCAAACAGCCTTGTCCAGGATTTGAACTCTGGACGACGAGTCCATTTCCTACGACTCTAACCATTACACCATGCACCTCCAATACCTGTAATGTTAACTACCATTCAGATCATCAACCCACACAAGCATTCATTCACAAGACAATCGCTTATAGGCGAGCTACAAATTGCAACAATAGTGATTTTCAATAGATCCTCCCCCACCCTGCAAAAAAGGAGTATAAAAAAGCTTTCAGAAATTGTGGATTCTATTCCAATCAAAAACTCAGTAATGGCAAAAATAGCAAAAAAAAACAACCCAAAAAACAAATAAAAAAACAAACACCAGAAGCAGAAAAATTATACGGTTCACTCCACCTTATATGAAAAAAAAGAAAAACTAATGAGGTTAAAATGTTTCTTGAGCTCATTAAAAAGCAATTCGATAAAGCCGATAGTCAGATCCAACTGTTCAATACAAGTGACCTGAAAATAAGTTATTATTATAAGAGTAATATGCAAGAAAAAACTAATTAGCAGTCAGAAGTGAAGAATTTTAAGGACATAAATTAACAATGGGGAATTTCGATGCAATGAGGGGGGGGGTGAAGGAAGAAAAAAAAAGAGAACTGCTTTTTGGATAACAATTGCTTGCCAGTCAAAATCAAAGACAATGATCAAGATGAAGGTATATATACATATATATATATTTTTGGGAGAATATGTGCTTAATTGAAGTCGTACCTAATTTTGAAAATTAATTAATAATTAATTAATTAGGCGGGCATACCTATTCAAATGTAAGGCTAAAAAAATCGAGAAAAATTGTTTAGCCTTACATTTGAATAGGTATGCCTGCCAAATTCAATAATTATTAATTAATTAATTTTCAAAATTAGGTACGACTTCAATTAAGCACATATTCTCCCAAAAATTGTCGGCTAAAAAAAGCCATATCAAACACATTGTTTGTTTGTTTACTTCACACACACACACACACATATATATATATATATATATATATATAATGGAGAATAGCAAATATGAAAAGTGTTTGCTTCTAAAAGTGCTCAATGCTAAATTAGCAGAGCAAATTTAAAATCTCAAATAAAATATTCAGGTACTAATTTACCATCACAAAAGTTTCATGCATATCATGCAATCCTTAGACGGTTAAATATTGGACAAACCATTTTTCAATATTTAAGCATTTGAGAAGTGCCTAATATACACGAAACAAGTCTGCCTTGTCTAGTCACACTGATGAGCCGTGAAACAGTAAAACAGGACTGTATGTGAATGACTATATACATATATATACACACACATACATATATATATATATATATATGTTGTGAGGGAGTTTTCAATATATTTGTATTCTTCTTCTAGGTGCTGTGGCCTGCATATATACAGTACCTGTAGGTAGGAGCCTATCATAAGGCCCACCATTCCTAGACACCCTACTAATAAAATCCCAAAAACAAACTCACAAAATTTACCATAAACCCACCAACAAAAATGACTACATACACTTCTATTCCCAACACAACAAAATTAAAACAGGCCTTATAATAGGCTTCTACCTATGGGCACTGCACATATGCAGCCCATAGCCCCTAGAAGTAGAATATATATATATATATATATATGTAGAAAGTTTGTAGAAAAAACAAGATGTTAATAGTTTTGCTGACAGAATCTGTTTCGACCATATAAAGCGGTCTTTATCAAAGCAACTATGTATAATAGGAAAGACGAAATAAATAGATCATTAATAACGAGGCACAAAACGCTCTCGATCAGGGCCGGAATATATATATGATGACAAATTAAAAACAGAATATAAAATCATTCATAAATTTAAATAAAATCAAAACACAAAATATCAATGAAATTTTTTTTATTAAAGACTTTTTCATTTTATATAATCATGATAAAAAAAAACTTAAAAAAAGACAAAATTCCTTGTGAAAGAACCTTTTTTTTTTCTGCCTTACTTTTCTTTTTGGGTTTTATTATAATTCAGATCTTTTTGGGTGAAGAAAAAAAAGTAACCAATTCATCAGTGGCTAAATACTGATCATGTAAGTTTATTTGTATTATTTGGACTATTGTCCTCATCTTTATTTTTATCTACACAATGTGATGTACCCTCCGGCCTTCTTCAGGTATTTCTTGTCAAACTTGGAAACCTTCTCAAACTCAAGAACATTCTCTTCATAACTAGGAACCATGAAGGCTCCTGATTACGGCATGAATTCTTCCGAGTTCGAAGAGAAGGTTCCTGAGTCTGGCAAGAAATACTTGAAGAAGGCCGGAGGGCACATTGGCCGAAACATTGTGTAGTTAACAATAAAGATGAGGTGATGACAATAGTCCAAATAATCTAAATAATACAAATTATCAAGCCTCAAAAATTCAGAGGAATAGTATGAAAATTTATTCTGAAAGTTTAGTCTTGGTATGAAGAAGGTTTTTAAAGTAACTGAAAAATTGCTCTATCCAAAAGTGTTATAGTGTTCCTTTATTTACTTTAGTTTCTGTGGAAATAAATAGGAAGCTTTAATTTTGGAGCATACCTTATGATTATTTAAAGACTGATGAGAATCCTCAGTGGTTTTGTCGGTAACTTGGAGTCTCCATGGCGTAGTGGCTAATGAGCTGGTCTGCAATATCATAGAAAGCAAGTTCAAACTCCAGGCATGCTATTATGTTCACTTTCAGACTAATACCCTTGGGAAAGGTATGAACTCCTTCACCCCTCCCAGCTATTGGTTAAATAGTACCACTACTGTTCTTCTACAAGTGCAGAGATGCTGATAGGCACGTGTCCTGGGTCCCTGATGCACCAAAGTCTAAAAGGATACAGTAAAATCATATCCATGTGGTCCAGTGTTTTTCTTTTTTCTTCCCTCACCATTTCAAGCTAACTGTGAATACATTTTAATAGTTTCTTAGAAACAAATTACACAAGATAGTTTACAAGGTAGGAGTTAGAAGGCTTTAGTTATTTCCCCAGATCATTAATAAAAATCCTACAATTTATTAAGAACTTAAGTTGGGACCCATAAATTTTCACAGGGACTCATTCAAAGCAAATATGTGCATCCCAGAATGTAGTAAATCAAAAAGCTATCAGCATCACTGCACACACATCAATTTTGAAAGTATAGTGTGATAGAGTAAAAAAAAAATAGTGCTCAATGTTGTTGATAGAGCATGTATATGTAAATTAGGCTTGTATAGACACAAAGTCAGTAGTGCTTTGTTTACTGAGATTTTCTTGCCTATGCGACTTTCAAACCACTTGGTTTGAAAATCGCATAGGAAAGAAAATCTCAGTAACAAAGCACCGTTGATTTCAGGCCGATGCTACCCTTAGATACACATATACATATACATATATATTTGAATTGAAAATCACATAGGTGAGAAACTGTCAGTTACCAAGCACTGTTGACTTCATGTCCACACTACCCTAACTTAAATATACATACTCTATCCATGATATTGAGCACTCTTTACTTATAATATAGCACACTATATATATATATATATATATATATATTTATTTCACATACAATATATATATATGTTGTATTTTCAGGGTCTCTGTATGCTTCTCTTGGTATATATCTTTGTTTTTTTATGTTGAAGTTGGGCGTTATTATGTCAATAACAACAAAGACAAAGGATCCGTTGAACAGGAGCGACATTCATTTGAAAAAGGGAATCTAATGATCCTGAAAATTTATGATAACAAATAATAAAAAATAAGTGAATAACTCCATAACATCGAGTTCCTTCATTTAATTTTAAATGCTTCATAAAAACACCCAAATTCAACATAAAAAAACATATATATATAATATATATATATATATATATAAGTATGTAAGAATGTATATGATATTAGAAGAAACAGTCTTAACCTGAAGTCAATCTTAAACTTTGAAAAAAAGGGATGCACCTCAAAATATTGGTAAATAAATAAGATTAAGAACAAAATATTCATCATTTTGTTTCTGATCTTCATCTTTTTCATACTTCTAAAATGACCAAATATTTTTCCCTTACACACACACACACACACACACACGTATATATATATATATATATATATATATATATATTCCAGGTCCAAATCAAAAGTTTTATCAGTTCAAACAGAATAATCAATCTCTTCTTCTATTAAATTATCAAGTGTTTCCCGTGTCTCGCCAGATATTTCCTAGTTCTCTTGAAATCCCTCCACCAGGAAGTAAAGAAACTCATTTTCTAACAATTTTTGTTGGTGTTGTTGTAAGAAGCATTTTGAGATCTTAAATTTGCATATTTTTTTATGAGCCCTTCGGATACAAAACATTCACATCACTTTTCTTGTCTACTCAGTGGATTTGATTTTGTAATGATGCTTGGCAATCCTGAATAGAAAGTTCGGGGAGATTGTTTATTGCAAACTTCTACAAGATTTAACAATTGTTATTCACAAATATATATATATATATATATATATATATATATGTAATTTGGTATTAGGATGATTCTAAGCTGGTCCTTTCTTCCAACGGTATGGTGTTGAAAAGTTCAGGTTCATTTTAGAGCTCCATGTTTAATTTTTATAAACCAAGTAAAGTAATTAGTAAAGACAAAAAACTTAAAAATCAGGTATTAAGTTATTATGGTCCATTTCCACCCATGGGTATCTGAAAACCCTCTGTTTTTCATCAGATCACGTTCTTTATTTCAGATACCCATGGGTGGAAACAGATAATAATAACTTAATACCTGATTTTTAAGTATTGTCTTTACTAATAAATAAATATATATAATATATATATTGTTCAAATGCTACTCAAGTGTTTTCACTGTAGTAGCATTAGTAGTTAAGCCAAAAATATTTCATAAGATATTTTTAGAAAATATGTTTTTCTTTCTACCACGGTTTTTGGTGTTTAAGGTACACATCCTCAGGAGCTCCTTGAACACCAAAACCGTGCTAGAAAAAAAAACCTTTATTTCAAATACTATTATATATATATATATATATATAATATATATATATATATTCCTGGTCGTTAGGATCTTTCCATGTGTGGTTTAACCAAAATGATGTAGGTAAACCATAATGAGAGCTCAATGCCAGTGAGTGGACGGACAGAGCAAAGTATTCAATAAATGAAGAAAAAACTTTAAATTTGCTTCATTACAATAATTTATAATGCAATACAGTAATGCGGTTGAAATAAATTATTGTAATTAAGCAAATTTAAAGTTTTTCTTCATTTATTGTGTATATATATATATATATATATATGAAACTTAAATTTAGTCAGACACTACCTACCTAATGAGTCAGTATTATCCTGAAGATCCTTTCGATGAAATCTAGGTAGGTAGAGTCTGACTCAATTTAGGTTTTATATATTTTGCTCTACTTAGGGTATTGAGCACCTTTTTTTTACATATTAGCTTTGACTCTTTTGGTTGCTTTTCTTTTTGCCGATCATTTTTGTGTAGTTTGATTTTTTTTCAAGCCCTTCGCCTACGGATGGCTTGTCCTTTTCTTTTTGCATTTTCTTTCTCAAGCTTCCTATTTATAAAATTTCTTTATTTGTAAATTGGACTACCCATTTTTTTTTAAATTTTTTTTTTTACTGTTCGAGTCATAAAAATAAAAATAAGATATATATATATATATATTTCTTCATACCAATTCTATATTTATGGAGTCTTGAACCCTGTTTCTTTGTTTTTTTTTTAACAATCTCAGTAGTTTTCCACTTGTAAGCAGAATGTTTAGTTTCATCTCAAAAGTCAGGTGAGGGCAGTTGTTTTAATATCGTTTCTTAATGGTCTGTCCTGTCACACATGTACCTGGCCTCATCGCTGAAAAAAAAAAAAATCTATTATCAATAATAGTTTTAAATAATAATAAAACATACTTTGTTAACAGTGATGAATTTGTTAAAAAAAAAGCAATTGAAAATAATCAGAAAATAAAAAATACTTTGGAATTAGCTTTAAACTTATCTATATATTAATACACTTGTTCCTTAATCTCCAAACTATTATCATCTTGCAACACCCTCTGATTAAGAATCAAACCATCCAGTGTTGCTTAATCGATGAATTCTTATTTCTTATGAGTGTTGTCACCCCAGCAAAATAATGAATCATTCCTTTTTTTATTATAAAGAAAGGAAAGAAATAGGACATACTACACAGAAAAAAATATAAGAAAGAGAGAAAGAAAAAGAATAGGGGAAAGATATATAGATAGATAGAGAGAGAGAGATATGAAGAGAGAGAGAGAGAGCAGAAGTGATAACACTAATCTGTTTCAATTGAACATAATAAAAAGATGAAAAGAAGAACAGAAAGAAAAAAAAAAAAAAAAAGAGTGAGAGAGGGTTAAATCAAGATTAGTATACTTCTCAAACAATGAACTATTTAGCAGTGTGTGTATATATTATATATATATATATATATATATATATATATATATATATCTAAGTTAGGGTAGTGTGGACATGAAATCAACAGCACTTGGTTACTGACAGTTTCTTGGCTATATGATTTTTCAAACCAAATGGTTTGTTAGTAACCAAGCGCTGTTGACTTCATGTCCACACTACCCTAAGTTAGATACACATTACACATTCTCCATCTATGGTATTGAGTGCTATTCACTTATAAATATAGCAATATATATATATATATATGAGTTGTAAGCATTTTGAGTATGTTTCAAATATTTGTTGTCTGGGTTATAAAAAGATAAAAATACTGGATTTTTTTAAGCAGCAATGAATGGTGAATGTAAGTGTTCAAATAGACTAATATTTAACAAATACAGTTGACTTACCTGTTATGTTTGAATTAATAATGTAAATGATATTTGACTCAGGAGATATTTATTCTAAGTGCTGTTTTCCAATTAAGGAAATAAAGTTACTTGATGTAAATTTTTTTGAAGTTAATGTATTTTTATTGGAAGATGTATGTTGAAAATTTAGAAAATTATTTATTAAGGAGAACTGCTAAGTGATTTAGTAATATTTGAACTAAAAAGAAATTGGATAAATCTTAAATTATGAGGAGTCATCAGTAAAATGAATTTTTATATTTTTCGTATGTTGAGTATTGATAGGGGTTGGGTATTAGTGTAATGTTACTTCGAGACGTTATTTAAGTGGTATAATTTGTGTAATTTGGGGGTTTTTTGAGAGAGAAGGGGATGACAGGGTAATTGGGGGGGGGGTATCTCGTTTCAATTGTATTCACCTTGAACTTTTTAACCAATTACAGATAGTGTATGGTTACCTGCCCAATAGGATCTACCTTGGATACTGAAACATTAGAGAATGGATAAGATGTGTATGTGTTTAATGTAGGACAGATTCCAATAGAGCCTTCATCAGATGATGACCTTGGGGTTGAACATAGTTTTGGGGCCAATGTAAGGGTCATTCAATAAATATAGTAAAATTTAGCTAATATAATGGTAATTGGAAGCACTGTTTAGTGTTGCACTTTTTTCAAGAAAACCTAGAGTGATGGGTCCTTCCATATCTTAGAAGACTGTCAATATGACCTTTTTTACAGACTGGTGTGCTTCAGTTCTGGAGCTTTGGCAAGCATGGGGTACCCCTTTATTTTCATTACTCCCAGGTCCACTCCGAGGTAGGTGTAGGTATGTAGGTACCCCTTCATTGTAATGACTCCCAGATCCACTATGACCAATAATAGTAGTATCTGTTAGGGTCCTGTAAATACGGAAAAATTGTCATCAAACCTGCCAGCCAGACAGTGAGTGTAGGTATGTAGGTACTGTTTCATTGTCATTACTCCCAGGTCCACTCTGACCAATAATAGTAAGTAAGTGTAAGTATATAGTTTGTGGTTTGTCTCATCATTCAGTCATGGCAAAGTAATAAAAAAAAAAAAGATGGAAACAAAGTGGGTAGACACTATCCATCAAAATGTCAGACAGGTTAACTCTTTGAAGTTCAAGTCAATTTAAAAACTTGTGATTTGATATTGGCCAAAATATCCTGACAGCTTATCCTGCTGTCCACTTGTAGCGAGGAACACATGAGATATGTTGATCAAAGGAAAATTTATTATATCACGTTACAGCCAGCGTTTGAGATGGCAAAAATTCTTGGAGGAAATTTTTATTGATGCAAAACTGCTGAAATGGACAAAATGAACTGAGTTTAAATCCTGGACAAAGCTGTTGGCTAGTTGTTTGGGTTTTATGGCATGTCAACCCTTATTGGGTCATTTTATGCGGAAAAAGTTTTTGCTTTATTCATTCTTGATGGGTACTCAATTTTTTCGAACACATTTTTTCTATTTAACCCATAGATGGGAACACATGGCTGTTTGAATTTCACATAAGACTAATACACTGGATTCTTTAACCTTGGTATGACAACCAGTCTAGGAGAAGGACAACACTTTACTTGTTAATGAGATTATTGTTGTAGGAAAAGGACACGATTACTAGAGTTCAAATACTGGACAAAGCTGTTTGCATAATTATATATATATATATATATATATATATATATATAGAGAGAGAGAGAGAGAGAGAGAGAAAGTATTTCTTTTTGGTATCGGAGAATTTCAAATAAAGTGGTCGATTTTAAGGGGTGCATTCTCTTGACGATAAGTGGTTAACATACCACTTTGAAATCAGTGGTAACAATCGCACCGCAAATGTATTTTACCCTATAACAAATGAATATACATATCTATCTATCTATCTATCTATCTATATATATATATATATATATATTAGCAGAAGAACCAGGTATTGCCTGGGGTAAACAAATATTCTAAAGCTCATTTTGTTACATAAAATATGATGCAAAAAATTATATTTATGTACAAGTAATATATATAATTGATTTATTTTTTCCAGAAAGTTCCAGTCCCTGTCTTGACTGATGTGTGTGTGTGTGTGTGTGTGTGTCAGGGGGGGGGGCACACCTGCCGATGGCAATTTTATTTGTTTTCTGAATGAATTAGACCATCATGAAGAATTTTAAGAAATGACTACTGGACTTGGGGGGAACCAAAACAAGAAAAATAGACATAAATAAATAAAACAGAATGCATTTCAAATGAATTTTACAATAGAAATGCAACACAAATCATTTTTACTATAGAAATGAATTGCCAATGACTTTTTACTATAGAAATGCATTGCAATGATTTTTTACTATAGAAATGAATTGCCAATGACTTTTTACTATAGAAATGAATTGCCAATGACTTTTACTATAGAAATGAATTGCCAATGATTTTTACTATAGAAATGAATTGCCAATGACTTTTTACTATAGAAATGATTGCCAATGATTTTTTACTATAGAAATGAATTGCCAATGAATGAATTGCAATGACTTTTACTATAGAAATGAATTGCAATGATTTTTACTATAGAAATGAATTGCCAATGAATTTTTACTATAGAAATGAATTGCCAATGATTTTACTATAGAAATGAATTGCCAATGACTTTTTACTATAGAAATGAATTGCCAATGATTTTTACTATATGAATTGAAATGAAATGCATTGCCAATGATTTTTTACTATAGAATGAATTGCCAATGACTTTTACTATAGAAATGAATTGCCAATGATTTTTACTATAGAAATGAATTGCCAATGACTTTTTACTATAGAAATGAATTGCCAATGATTTTTTTTACTATAGAAATGCAACTGAATTGCTATATAACAACTATCATAATATAATCACATAGTGTATAATGTAATGTTTTTTTGCATTAAGGTTTAATGCAAGCAATGAATCAATATGTCTGCACCTGCACTGCATTGGGATTCAATTTATCCTACATAATGTGCATGTTTTTTTCTTCTTATTTCTTTGTTTATGTTTTCATCAATGTATTTTAAAAATGTTTGGTGAAGATGAAAGTAATTGCAATGGCAAATGAGTCCCTCAAAATTGGACTTTATAAAAAAGATCACAATAAAAATATAAAAAGGACACTAATCACTGCTTGATGACAAACCGGGAATTCAGTTAAATGTTTCTTTTATTTTTCATTTTTAGCCTCGTCAATCATTTCTATTAGAAGAATTAGGATGGTGTTAATGCTGTAGCTAACACCAATTTCTTATAATGCACTAGGTTAGCCTAAATAGGGTAACCCAATGCAGGACACACACACACACACACACACACACACACCACACACACACACACACACACACACACACACAACAAAATTCTGACAAAAAGTTATTCATTGTACATTTATATTTTGTGTAGTTGATATCAAGTATTCTTATCTAATACAAATAATTTGCACAAAATTGTATGGTTTCAAGTATTTCTATCTAATACAAATAATTTGCACAAAATTGTATGGTTTCAAGTATTTCTATCTAATACAAATAATTTTGCACACAATTGTATAGTTTCAAGTATTCCTATAAGATACAAATAATTTGGAAACAATTGTATAGTTTCAAGTATTCCTATCAAATACAAATAATTTGGACACAATTGTATGGTTTGAAATATTTCTATCAAATACAAATGATTTGCACACAATTGTATGGTATCAAGTATTCTTATCTAATACAAATAATCTGCACACAGTTGTATGGTTTCAAGTATTCCTATCTGTTAGGGGGAGATAACTATCCCTAACAATTTGACCGGATATACAGCCGTGAGACAAAAACTGACAAGCAGAGAGTCAAACAGATAAGGACTTGACCCCATGTGATGAACACAGACGATACAATAGTTGAATTCTATCCAAACTCATCCACTGTATTCCCGGTCAGTGAGAATAAATAAAATAAATATTGTTATATGTTAAACATATTTCACTGTTTTTGTTATTCCTACATCTTGGGATATAACACTAATACAAATAATTTGCACACAATTGAATGGTTTCAAGTATTTCTATCTAACACAAATAATTTGCACATAATTGAATGGTTTCAAGTATTTCTATCTAATACAAATAATTTGCACATAATTGAATGGTTTCAAGTATTTTTATCTAATACAAATAATTTGCACACAGTTGAATGGTTTCAAGTATTTCTATCTAATACAAATAATTTGCACACAATTGAATGGTTTCAAGTATTTCTATCTAATACAAATAATTTGCACATAATTGAATGGTTTCAAGTATTTCTATCTAATACAAATAATTTACACACAATTGAATGGTTTCAAGTATTTCTATCTAATACAAATAATTTGCACACAATTATATGGTTTCAAGTATTCTTATCTAATACAAATAATTTGCACACAGTTGTATGGTTTCAAGTATTTCTATCTAATACGAATAATTTGCACACAGTTATATGGTTTCAAGTATTCTTATCTAATACAAATAATTCATATACAATTATACGGATTCAAGAATTTATTTCAATTCAATAAAAATAATTTGTTTACACAGCTATATGGTTTTAAGTAACTAATAATAAGTATTAGTAAACAATTGTACATATTTACCAACCACTCCACTTGAGTAGGATGCAACACAAGGCCAATGTCTTAATAGGTTTGGATTCAGAGTTTTCCTTCTCCTAGACTGGTTACCTAGCCATGGTTAAAGAGCCCAGTCTGTCCTACTATTTATCCATAGCTGGAGGGAGAGTAGTTGGATTCATACCTTTCCCAAGAGTATTAGTGTAAACAGCTGTACCCAGGATTTGAACTCCTCTCACTGCATCTATTTTCTACGACAGTAACCATTGCTCTATATGCCTCCACAAGTAAACAATTATAGCTTCAAGTAACTATTCTTATTACAAATAATTCACAGTTAAATGGTATCAAGTATTTCTACCAAATACTAATAACTTTCAGACAGGTGAATTTGAGCCATCAGGTACTACCACGATGTGAGCTATCAGGTACTACCACGATGTGTCAAAGTGGATCTGGGAGTAATGGTAATGTAGGAATACTTCACACTCCCATGAGCTCAAAAAATGCAACTTCACCACCAGATACAGTTTATTGTCATACTCAGGACATGCCTTTTTTGGTAATCCTTAACTTTTTCCTCGTAAATTCCTACGATAATAACCAAAATAAACTGAACCCTCATTTTATGGCCGTGTTTTTGCAATAAATGTTTTATTTTTCTTGCACCCATTATTTTACAATACTAAATATATTTTCTTTATTTGTTAAAGAATAAAGAATAAAGAAAATATAATTAGTATTGTAAAATAATGGGGGCAAGAAAAATAAAACATTTATTGCAAAAACACGGACATAAAATGAGGGTTCAGTTTATTTTATGGTAGGAATTTATGAGGAAAAAGTTAAGCATTACCCCCTTTTTGTGTGTGGGATGTTACTTGTCTGCAGGGCATACAGTCAGCATATACTAACCCTAGTGAGGTCTTACCAAATAAAAAAAAACAATTTTTCAACATTTCCATATATGATATTTTGGAGGAGCGTGGTATAATGGTTAAAGAAATGAACTCGTCTACCCAAGTTCAAATCCTGGACGAGGCTGTTTGCATTTCACATAAGGCTAATATCTTTGGGAAAGATATGCATACAACTATTCTTGCTCCAGCTATGAGTAAATAGTAGAGTAGATTGGGCTCTTTACCCTTGGTTAGGCAACCAGTCTAGGAGAAGGAAAACTCCAAACTGCAAAACTCTGCTTAAGAAATTGACCTTGTGTCACATCCTACTCGTGCGGTGAGGTTGGTATATAGATATATATCTTCATTTGATCTACGTATGAATCATAGTATTCTATTTGCTTTATGAGACTGAATTTGAATATGTTGGGAAAATTTGGGCTAGAGGTCGACATTCACACCCAGATGAGAATCAATATATTTGCACGCACGAACATTGTATCCGAGGAGAAGATGCACATTAGAGAAAATCAATATGTTATGTTTTTCTTTTTTTGTTTGTTTAAGTTTTTATCAATTGGTTTTAAAATGTTTGATGATGATGTAATGAGCGCATTGCTCAAAGATCGTTTAGAAAATTTTTGAAAGGGAAATCAGGTAATTAAAGGTGTACGTTATGAATGATGATTAGAAAGAATTGTTGATGATAAAATGAGGAGGATGGTTGTTTGATCAAATCTCCTTTAGATGTGTCAGAAGATTGGGTTTTCTATAACCATAGTTGATACATGAAATTTATAGTAAGATGGTGAGACTAATTTCTCTTAGTATACATACATATAAAGTTGAAACAGCTGCTGTATGATGTTTTACATAGGGGGCAATATTTGCAGAGTTCGCTTGTCATGATTATTTTCATTAATTATCGAATTTTATACGATATACGCATTGTAACTGCCTTCAAGCAAAAAATATACATAATAATATATATATATATATGTATCATGGAGGTGCGTGGTCTAATGGTTAGAGTCGTAAGAAATGGACTCATCAACGTGAGTTCAATTCCTGGACGAAACTGTTGTCATTTCACATGGCACTAATACCCTTGGGAAAGGTATGAATCCAATTCTCCATCAAGCTATGGGTAAATAGCAGGGCAGACTGGACTCTTTAACCATGGCTTGGTAACCAGTCGAGGCGAAGGAAAACTCTGAATTCAAAACTGTTAAACTCCACTTAAGAAATTGACCTTGTGTCACATCCTGCTCGTGCGGAGAGGTTGGTGTGTGTGTGTGTGTGTGTGTGTGTGTATATATATATATATAATTTTACAAAATTGTCTGGTCATGGTAATTTAATCCAATTATATATATATATATATATTATATATATTAATATATAATATATATATAGTATAGAGTCATCCACAGACATGTTTCGACTTATCAAGTCTCTTCAGTGAGGCTAGCCATTTGTGAGCTACCTACAGCCAGGATAGAAATCCGATCGATTCAGCATCAAGCAGACAGTGTAACCGCTCGGCTATTGTCACCCACAGAATGCAAAGGAGTTTTTAACTGGAGAGTGTTGCGTTTACGCTTTATTTGCCAGTCGTCATCAAAAGTGTGGACATGGAGTTAACGGCATTTGGTTATTGACAGTTTCTGTTAATGCTCTATCAATATTGAGCATCGTTTACTTATAGCACCCATATTATATTTATTTATTTATTACTATAATCTATACATATAATGGCTTATTTGTTACTACTGGTTTCAAAGCATTAGATGCTTATCATCAGACAATCACTTTTTCTACGACGGTAACCATTGCCCTATATGCCTCCACAAGTAAACAATTATAAACTTCAAGTAACTATTCTTATTACAAATAATTCATGCATGCATGATGTTAAAAATAACACTTGCAAAAAGTTTTCCTTTAAACTTGTTTGAACTTAGTGTTGTTATATATACTATATATATATATATTATTATATTATACTTAAAACACCTTTTCAAACACTTATTAGTTAAATATATAGGCCATGCTATTTTTCATCTAATTCATTCTAGAAGCATACATGGAACATATATATATATATATATATATATATATATATATATATAGTATAGAATATGAATTTAAAACCTAATTTTAAAACAAAAGTCACATTTGTTTCTGCTATTGGGAAAAAGAAAACCTAAAACTTTCATTTATGAATATTATTTTTTCTTTTTTTTTTTTTTTTGTGTGTATGTGTGTGAGTATATATATATATATATATATATATATATATATAATAAAAAAGAAAAAGGAAAAATCAATAAGAATTTTTGTTTAAAAAAAGATATGAATGCTTTCAAAATAAATAAGTGACAAATACAATTGGTGTTCCTGTTAAAATGTAAACTTGAAAAAATTTTTAAAAAATGCATACCTGCTTCCATTACACGAAAAAAACCTAAAATTTTCAGCTAGGTAGTAGTAGTAGTAGTTACATACACACAGACAAACAGAGCCTTACTTTACACTCAATAGAGAAATGTTGCGTGTGTGTGTGTGTGCCCCTCCTCTCTCACTCTCTGTATTGGTGTATTACTCTAAGACAGAGAGGGCAGTACAAATGAAATGGATCCAGGGAAATTGCTTGTCTTGGGACATAAGCAGAAAGAAAATGGCAGTTAACGCAAGAAGAGGTCAAGGGTCGATGTGATTTGGACAGAAGAGGAATTTGCTGCAAGAAGACAATGGGAAACACGAGAAGAAACTGTTGCAACATTGAAGAACTCAAGAATTACTCAAAGCCAGCTCAATATATATATATATATCTTCTTTTTTTTTTAAACTAAGAAAGTGTAAAAAAAACTCCCGGCACTAAAATTATAACTACAAAATACAAATTTATGCCTGGAGAAAAAAATTTAAAAAAAAGACCAAAAGATATAGACCACCAGAAAATAATCAGCCAGCACTAGTGTAATGGCCAAAAAAGTTGCCTAATTAATATGCTAAAGTGCTCCAATACACTAAGTAGAGCTAATAATAATAACAATAGTAAAGCTAATGAGTCAGAGACTATCTACCTAGGTTTCTTCCTCCAAATGGTTAATTAGGATAATTATATGGGTTGCTCAGTCCGGTAGAAGGCGTTCGGCGCTAGAACCACAAGGTAC
>CM042161.1:81160345-81177461 GCA_023376005.1 Doryteuthis pealeii | reverse complement strand
CCGAGATTAAAACTCATTGGCATGCATTTCTATATATATCATTGCAAGTATTTTCTATAGTAAAAGTCATTGGCAATCATTCTATAGTAAAAATCATCTTGGCAAATTCATATTCTATAAGTAAATGAATTTGTGATGCATTTCTATTGTAAAATTCATCATTGAAAATGCTTCTGTTTTATTTATTTATGATCTATTTTTCTTGTTTTGGTTCCCCCCAGTCCAGTAGTCATTTCTTAAAATTTTCATAGATGTCAATTCATATCAGAAAAACAAATAAATTGCCATCCGCAGTGTACCCCTCCCCGAAGCACACCCAACACACACCACACATCAGGTCAATGACAGGACTGGAACTTTTGGATAAAAACATAAATCAATTATATAATTGACTTGTATCATAATATTAATTTGCATATAGTTATGTAACACAATGAGGCTTAGAATATTTGTTTAACCCCAGGCATACCGGTTCTTCTGCTATAATATATATAATATATAATATATGATAGGATAGATAGAAGATAGAATGATATAATTCAATTTTATAGGTAAAATACATTTGCGTGTAATTTGTTACCCGACTGGTTTCAAAGTGGTATTTAACCACTTATCGTCAAGAGAAATGCACCCTTAAAAATCTGACAGCTTGTATTCTGAATATCTCCGATCCAGAAGAAATACTTTCTCTCTCTTCTCATCTCTCTCTTTCTAATATATATATATATATAATAATATATATATATATATACTATTATGCAAACAGCTTGGTCCAGGATTTGAACTCTAGAATCGTGTCCTTTTCCTACAACGAATATCTATTAACAAGTAAGGTGTTTGTTTCTCCTAGCTGGTTGTCGATACCAAGGGCTAAAAGAATCCAGCTGTATTATTCTATGTGAAAATTAAAACACTTGTATCCCATCTATGGGTCAAATAGAAAAAAATGTGTTCCAAAAAAATTAGTACAATCAAGAATGAATAAAGCAAAAACGTTTCTCCGCATATAAATGACTCAATAAGGATGACAGCCAAGAAACCCAAACAACAGGCCTACTCCAGCTATGTACAGGATTATAGAAACTCAGTTCATTTTTGTCATTTCAGCAGTTTTGTTCATAAAAATTTCTCAAGAGTTGGTTTTACTGGAGGTTGCAGTCAAACGAGTGGAGCTTAACGTGATAGTAATAAATTTTCCTTTGATCAAATACTATGGTGTTCCTCGCGACAAGGAGTGGACACAGATAACTGTCAGGATATTTTGGCCAATATCAAAAGTCACATTTTTAACATTGACTTTGAACTTAAAGAGTTAACCTGTCTGACAATTTTGATGGATAGTGTCTACCCACTTTGTTTCCATCTCTTTTTTTTTTATTATCTTGTGCCATGACTAATGATGAGCACAAACGCACACAAATATATAACTTACACTTACTTACTATTATATGGCGTCGAGTGGACCTGGGGTAATGCAATGAAGAGGATACTACATACCGTACACTCACTGTCTTGCTGGCAATTGAATGACAATTTTTCCCATATTTACAGGACCCTAACAGGTACTACTATATGGGTTGGGTGGACCTGAGAGTAATGAACATGAAGGTTACCCCATGCTTGCCAAAAACCTCCCAAAATTTGAAAGCACAACTCAGTCTGTAAAAAAGGTCATATTGACAGTCTTCTGCAGATAGAAAGGAGCATCACTCTAGGTTTTCTTGAAAAAAGAGCAACAGTAAATCAGTGCTGTACATTTACCATCGATATTAGCTTAAATTTTAACTATAATGTTTATTGAATGACCCTTGCTATATATATTAATGGTATAGTTGATATTATATATATTATAGAGTATATATATATAGGCCCCAAAACTATGTTCAAGGCCGCCAAGGTCATCATCTGATGAAGGCTCTATTGGGAATCTGTCCTACAATTAAGACTCATGACCATGCAGGCTTTCGGCATTTACTTCTATTAATTGTCAATAGTCAAGGATTAGGATCCTTATGGGTCATGTGCTGCGTACCTTACACTGGATCTGTAATTGGTGTAAAGAAGTTAGTCAGAGGTGAATAGCAATTGAATAGAAGAGATGAGCCGTGGCCGGCCACACGTCGGCTTCTAGGAGTGCCTGCCAAGACGTTGGTTTGAGGTTTTGTCAGGACCAGTGCGTGGGTCCCTTATCGATCTCTAAAAAAAAGCGCCATAATTTCACAAATAGCCACTTAAATAAGCGTCGTACGAAAGTAAACATTACACTAATACTCTCACCCCTATCAATACTCAACATACGAAAAATATATAAATTTCATTTTACTGATGAACGATCCTCATACATTTACAGATTTATCCAAGTTTCTTTTTTTAGTTCAAAGATTACTAAAGGTCAAAGGTTTAGTACGCATGTATTTGATGCTCGTGGAAGGAGTTTATTATGCGTTGAGGTCTTCAGAATTTATGTCAAGCATATGATAGAAGTCCTGATGTGAGCGACCAAGATAGTAATCATTAAGACGTATCAAAAAATTTACAATCAAGTAACTTGTTTTCCTAATTGGGAATAACCAGCAATTAAGAATACGAATATCGCCAATCGATCATTACATTATAATTCCTAACATTAAAGTAAGTCAAGTGTATTTGTTAAATATTAGTTCTATTTGAACACTTACATTCCCATTCATTGATGCTTAAAAAAATCCAGTATTTTTAATCTTTTTATACCCAGACATAACAAATATTTGAAACATACTCAAAAACGCTTACAACTCAAGTTAATATATATAGTATATATATATATATTATATATATATATGCTTAGTATTTATACGTGAATTAGCACTATACATAATGGAGAATGTGTAATGTGTATCGTAACGTTAGGGTAGTGTGGACATGAAGTCACAGGTTTGTTACTGACATACCCATATTGGTTTGAAAATCATATAGCAAGAACTGTCATAACACAAGTGCTGTTGATTTTGTCCACCTACCCTAAGTTAGATACATACAGTATATATATAGTAGTATATGAATATTTAGTATATTTATATATACACACTGCTAAATAGTTAATTGTTTGGATAAGTATATAACATCTTGATTTAACTCCTGGCTCTCACTCTTTTTTTTTTGTTTTTTTCCTTTCTGTTTCTTCTTTTCAGCTTTTTTATTATTTCATTGAAACATAACACAACAAGATTATGTTTCAGCTTCTGATCTCCTGCTCTCTCTCTCTCTCTCTCCTCTTCTCTCTCTCTCTATTAGTATATAATATATATATATATATATATATATATAACTTTCCCTATTGTCTTTTTCTTCCTCTTTCTTAAATATTTTTTCTGTGTAGTATGTTCTATTTCTTTCCTTTCTTTATAATAAAAAAAGGAATGATTCAATTATTTTGCTGGGTGACAACAACTCATAAGAAATAAGAATTTCATCGATTAAACAACACTGGAATGGTGAATTTTTAAATCAGAGGGTGTGCAAGATGATAACAGTTGGCGAGATAAAGGAACAGAGCAATATTAATATATAGATCTAAGTTTTAAGCTAATTCCAAAGTATTTTTTATTTTCTGATTATTTATTGGCTTCTTGTTTAACAAATTCATGCACTGTTAACAAACGTATTTTTTTATTATTATTTGAAAAACTATTATTGATATTTTTTTTTCTTTTTTTCAGCGATGAGACCAGGTACATGGTGACAGGACAGCACAATTAAGAAACGATATTAAACAACTGCGTCCCTACTTTTGAGACGAATAACCCATTGCTCTTGGAAGGTGGAAAATACTACTTGAGATGTTAAAAAAAAAAACAAAGAAACAGGGTTCAAGACTCGCATAGATATAGAAATGGTATGAGAAATCATAATATATATATCTATTCTTTATTTTTATGACTCGAACAGTAAAAAAAAACAAAAAAAAAATGGGTAGTCCAATTTACAATAAAGAAATCTTTATAGAAATAAGAAGCTTGAGAAAGAAAATCGCAGAAAAGAAAGAAGGACAAGCCATCCGTAGGCGAAGGCTTGAAAAAAAAATCAACTACACAAAAGAAAATCGGCAAAAAAGAAAAGCATAGCCAAAGAGCAGCCAGCAATGCTAATGATGTATAACAAAAAGTGCTTCAATACCCTAAGTAGAGCAAAATATATATAAACCTAAAATTGAGTCAGACTCTAACCTACCTAGATTCATGCGAAGGAATCTTCAGGATAATATTGACTCATTAGGTGGCGTAGTGTCTGAGCTAAATTAAGTTTTTATTATATTAATATATCAAAGAATGAAGAAATAACTTAAATTTCTTAATTACAATAATTTTCAACCGCATTACTGTTATTGCATAATAGAATATGTGTAATGAAGAAAGTTTAAAGTTTGTGGTTCTCATTTATTGATACTTTGCTTCTGTCCGTCCCACTGTCTCCTGGCATGGAGCTCTCATTATGGTTTAACCTACATCATTTTGGTATAACTGACAAGCATGGAAAGATCTCTAACTGACCAAAGAATAATATATATATGGTATATATGTTTATTTCGAAAATAGAAGGTTTTCCTTTCTAGCACAGTATTTGGTGCTTCAAAGGAAGCTCAATGACGGAAGGTGTACTCTTAAATCACAAAACCATGGTAGATAAGAAAACTTATTTTCTAAAAATATCTTATGAATATTTTGATTCAACTACTAATGCTACTACAGCGAAAACGTGAGTGATTTGAAAAAATATATATATATATATAATATATATATATTATTAAAGACAAAACTTAAAAAATCAGGTATTAAGTGATTCTGGTGCCATCTCAACCTATTGGGTACTGAATAACCTCTAAGGTTTCATCAGTCACGTTCTTTGTGCAATAAGAACTCTGATCTGATGAAAACAGAGGTTTTCAGATACCCATGGGTGGAAATGGACCATAATCACTTAAGTACTCGATTTTTAAGACTTTTTGTCTTTACTAATACTTTGCTTTGGTTTATAAATAATTGAAACTTGAGCTTAAAATGAACTTGAACTTTTCAACACCATAACCGTTGGAAGAAAGGACCAGCTTAGAATCATCCTAATACCAAATTACTTGGTACATGCCACGCAAAGTATTATATATAATGATATATATATATATTATAGAGAGTATATATATACTTTGTGAATGAACAATTGTTAAATCTTGTAGAAGTTTGCAATAAACATCTGCCCCAATGGTCTATTCGGACTACCCACACATGACAAATCAAATCTCAGCTGAGAGAAAGAAAGTGATGGTGAAATGGTTTTTGGTATCCGGAAGGACCTAAAAAAATATCAAATTTAAGATCTCAAATGCCTTCTTAAAAACCCAACAACAAGATTGTTAGAGAATGGAAGTTCTTTACTTTCCTGTGGAGGGATTTCAAGAGAACTAGAAATATCTGGCGAGACATGGAAACACTTGATAAAATTAATAGAAGGAAAGAATTGATTATTCCTGTTTGACTGAAAACTATTGATTTGGACCTGGAATGTATATATTATATATTAATATATATATGTAAGCGGAAAAAATTTGGTCAATTGTAGAAGATAGAAAAAATGAGGATCAAGAAACAAATGCATGAATATTTTGTTTCTTAAGCTCTTATTTATTTACAATATTTTGGAGGTTGCATCCCTTTTTCTCAAAGGTTTAAGACTGTTCTTCTAATATCATATACATACTAACATACATATATACTTATTAACTATATATATTTTTATTGGAAGTTGGGCGTGTTATTATGAAGCATTTAAAAATAATGAAGGAACTCGATGTTATGGTTACTGTTATTCACTTATTTTTTATTATTTTGTTAATGGAAATTTCGGTGATCGGGTTGATTCCTTTTTTCAATGAATGTCGTTCCTGTTCAACGGTCCTGTTGTCTTGTTGTTATTGACATAATAAGCCCAACTTAACATAAAGAAAACCATAAAAATTATATAGCCAAGAGAAGCATACCGGAGACCCGAAAATACACATAATTATGTATGTTAAATATATTATATATATATATAGTATGTGTGTGCTATATTATAATAAGAGTGCTGCAATACATCATTGATAGAGTATGGTATATCTAAGTTAGGTACGTAGGTTGGACATGAAGTCAACAGTGCTGGTAACTGACAGTTTCTCACCTATGTGATTTCAATTCAAGTATAGTAATATATATATATTATATTATATATATATGTGTGTGTGTGTATACAAAGGGTAAGTCATTCGGCATTGAAATCACGGTGCTTTGTTTCTGAGATTTTCTTAGACCTATGGCGATTGTTCAAACAAAGCACTGCTGACTTTTGTGTCTATACAAGGCTAATTTACATATACAATCCTCTAATCAACAACATTGAGCACTATTTTTTTTACTCTACAACGTATAAAACTTTCAATAAATTGATGTGTGGCAGTGGAGCTGGATAGCTTTTTGATTTTTAGTACGTTCTGGGATGCACATATTTGCTTTGATGAGTCCCTGTGGAAAATTATGGCGTCCAACTAAAAGTTCTTTAAATAGAATTGAGGATTTTATAATGATCTGGGAAATAACTAAAGCCTTCTAACTTCCTACCTTGTAAATGCTATCTTGTGTAATTTGTTTCTAAGAAACTATTAAATGTATTCACAGTGAAACGGTGAGAGAAGAAAAAAGAAAAACCACTGGGACACATGGATATGATTTTACTGTATCCTTTTAGACTTGGTGCATCAGGGACCCAGGACACGTGCCTATTCAGCATCTCTGCACTTGTAGAAGAACAGTAGTGGTACTATTACGCAATAGCTGGGAGGATGAAGGAGTCCAAGCCTTCCCAAGGTATTAGTCTGAAAGGGAACATAATAGCAGGCCTGGAGTTGAACTTGCTGTCTGATGATATTGCAGCACAGCGTCATTAGCCATCTACGCCTATGGAGACTCCAAGTTACGGACAAAAACCACTGAGGAATTCTCATCAGTCTTTAAATATCATAAGGTATGCTCCAAAATTAAAGCTTCCCTATTATTTTTCCACAGAAACTAAAGTACATAAAGGACACTAATAACACTTTTGGAATAGAGAATTTTTCAGTTATCTTTAAAAAACCTTCTTCTACCAAACTAAACTTGCAGAAATAAACTTTCATACTATTCGCTCCTGTAATTTTTTGAGCTTGATAATTTATATTATTTAGATTATTTGGACTATTGTCATCACCTCATCTTTATTGTTAAATACACAGATGTTTCGGCCAATGTGCCTCTGGCCTTCTTCAAGTATTTCTTCGCCAAGACTCAGGAACTTCTCAAACCTCCAAGGAACCTTCTCTTTGAACTCGGAGAATTTATGCCGTAATCAACGGACCTTCAGTTTCCTAGTTACGAAGAGAATGTTCTTGATTTGAGAAGGTTCCAGTTTGCAAGAAATACCTGCAAGAAGGCCGGAGGTACATCAGCCGAACATGTGTAGGATAACAATAAAGATGAGGCAAGTAGTCCAAATAATACAAATAAACTTTCATGATCATATTTAGCCACTGATGAATTGGTTACTTTTTTTCTTCAAAACACCAAAAGATCTGAATTATATAAAACCCAAAAAGAAATAAATGGCAGAAATAAAAAAGGTTCTTTCACAATGGAATTCTTGTCTTTTGAAGTTTTTTTTTATCATGATTATATAAAATGAAAGTCTTTAATAAAAAAAATTTTCATTGATATTTTGTGTTTTTTGGATTTTTATTTAAATTTATGAATGATTTATATTCTGTTTTTAATTTGGTCATCAATATATATATTTCCGGCCCTGATTGAGAGCGTTTTGTGCCTCGTTATTAATTGATCTATTTATTTCGTCTTTCCTATTATATCATAGTTGCTTTGGTAAGACACTTAATATGGTCAAAACAGATTCTGTCAGGCAAACTATTAAACATCTTGTTTTTTTTTTATAGCATACATGACATACAATATACAATACATATATATTAATTATATATAATATATACGTATATTGATTCTACTTCTAGGGGCTTGGGCTGCATATGCGTAGTGCCGCATAGGTAGATAAGCCTATTTATAAGGCTCCGTTTTAATTTTTTTGTTGGGAATGAGAAGTGTATATGTAGTCATTTTGTTGGTGGGTTAGGTAAGATTTTGTGAGTTTGTTTTGGTCATTTTATTAGTAGAGTAATCTAAGGAATGGTGGGCCTTATGATAGGCTCCTACCTACAGTTACTGTATATGATGCAGGCCACAGCATCCTAGAGAAGAAACAAATACATTGAAAACTCCCTCACAACATATATATACTATGATATGGTGTGTGTATATTATATATGATAAGTCATTCACACACACACACACTCGCTGTTTACAGCTCATCAGTGTGACTAGCAAGCAGACTTGTTTTTGTGTATATTAAGGCAATACTCAAAATGCTTAAATATTGAAAAATGGTTTGTCCAATTTAACACGTCTAGGATTGCATAATATGCATGAAACTTTTGTGATGGTAAATGTAGTTCCATAATATTTATTAAACCTGTTCTGTCTAATTTTACATTTTATATTCAACACTTTCATATTTGTTATTCTCCATTTTATATATATATAATATATTATATATATATTATATATATGAGAAGTTAAAACAAACAACACAATGTGTTTGATATGGCCTTTTTTAGCAAGACCAATTCTTTTGGGAGAATAGTGCTTAATTGAAGTCGTACTATTTTGACAATAATTTAATTAATAAGTTATTCGGAAATTTTGGGCGCCAAAGGCCCATACCTATCTTCAAAAGTAAGGCTAAACAATTTTTTCGATTTGTTTAGCCTTAACATTGAATAGGTATGCCGCCTAATTAATTAATTATTTATTATTTTCAAAATTAGGTACGACTTCAATTAAGCACTATTCTCCAAAATATATATATATGTAATATATACCTTCATCTTGGATCATGTCTTTGATTTTGACTGTGCCAAGCAATTGTTATCCAAACAGTTCTTTTTTTTTCTTCCTTCATCCCCCCCCCTCATTGCATCTAATTTCCCCATTGTTAATTATGTCTTAAAATTCTTCACTTCTGACTGCTAATTAGTTTTTTCTTTGCATATTTACTCTTATAATAATAAACTTATTTTCAAGGTCCATCTGTAATTGAAGCAGTTGGATCTGACTTCCGGCTTTATCGAATTGCTTTTATGAGAATCAGAACATTTTAAACCTCAATTAGTTTTTTCTTTGTTTTTCATATTAAGGTTGGAGTGAACCGTATATGATTTTCGCTTCTGGTGTTTGTTTTTTTATTTGTTTTGTGTTGGGGTTTTTTTTGCTATTTTTGCCATTACTGAGTTTTTGATTGAATGTAGAATCCACAATTTCTGAAAGCTTTTTTATACTCCTTTTTTGCAGGGTGGGGGAGGATCTATTGAAAATCACTTTGTTGCAATTGTAGCTCGCCTATAGCGATGTCTTGTGAATGAATGCTTGTGGGGGGTTATGGGGCGTTTTTTGAGAAAATGATTCTGAAGTGGTAGTTAACATTACAGGTATGGAGAGGTGCAATTGGTGTAATTGGTAGAGTCGTAAGGCAAATGGACCTCGTCGACCAAGGTTCAAAGTCCTGGACAAGGTGTTTGCAATTTACATAGCACTAAATACCCTTGAGAAAGGTATACATCCCTACTCTCCTCCAAGCTATGGTAAAATAGTAGGGGCGGACTGGGCTCTTAACCTTGGGCTAGGTAACCAAGTATGGAGAAGGAAAACTCTGAATGTCAAACCTGTTAAATGCCATCTACAGTAAATTGACCTGTGTACATCTGGTTCGTGTGGAGTTGGTGGTAAATACTATTAAACTAATATATATCAATATTACACAGATGTATTACAGTTTTTTCATGTTATGTCACTAATCAATTCTCATGAATTTCTTATGTATGTTAACAAAAAAAAAATGTTTCTCACACACAGCCAAAATTTTGTTTCGTCAAAAATCTTTAAGTCTACAATTTGAAGTTTATATTCTCAAAAGATATCAGACGTCTCTCCTAAGGTTTTACTGGTCAAGTCAATTGAAAGCCCCAGTGTCCCACTAGATCACCGAAGTTAGCAGTGATGAGACTCGGTTCAAAACTTGATTAGTGATCATTTAAGCAACAGCAGGTATGTGAGGAACTGCAATATCAAAATGAATTTGATTTGGCATTAATCCCAAAATGGATTGATATGCCCTAAAACAAACAACATAGCTCCAAAGACTAGTTCTAGATAAGCTATGATTCTGTCTTGCACTCAGCAGCATCCTCAACCCAAGATTAGGAAATCTTTTCTCCAGTAATCTTTGTTTATATATATAGTATATATATATTAGTATTATATATACGCATCACCACCTTCCACGACTAGGAGTATACAAGGTCAATTTCTTAGCGGAGTTTAATCAGGTTTCAATTCGAAAGTTCCCTTCTCTAGACTGGTTACCTAGCCATCGGTTAAAGAGTTAGTCCACTTTAAACAAAAGGGAACCAAACTTTTGTACTGATAAATTTATTATTTTACTAGGAAAAAAGAAGTGGTTTTAGGGTTTAGGTTTAATGGGATAAATAAATAATTTATCAGTCAAGAGTGGGATCCCTGTTTATTGTTAGACTTAAGGAATATACCAGTAGTATTGTCTAGGTTATAGACACCACAGGAAGATGATTGTTTGAGTTTCAAAAAGGTTCTCGTAACTTTTTTTCTTTCCCATTTCTTGATACAATATCCTCACCAAATCTAATACTAAATATGAGAAAATCATTAAATTGGATAAAAAGAAAAAAAAGAAAAGAAAATCTTATTCTATTGAATTGCCCCTTTTGGGGTTTGTGTCTCTGGGAATTTTCGTCTATTCAATTAATTCTCTTGTTTCTTCATGCAGGGGAGAACAAAATGGCCGCAGGCAAAGGATTATGGGACATAATAGCAAGAGAAGTAAAATGTGAGGATTTAGGGAAGGGGGGGGGTTCCTTTTCAACAATAACTCATCAACCCTTAAATAGAATAATTGTGAAAATTTCCTCTTTTCACGAACACAAATTGTTTCATCATTCTCTTTGAATTATAGGAGGATATATATATATATATTATATATGATTTGTGTGTGGTGCGCGTGCGTTGTTTATAGATTTGTATATCTATCTGGTTTTATATTTGTGTATATATACACGCACACACACGCACAAGTACGCAACACTGGCGTGTGCCACAAAATCATATATGAAGTCACAGAATTACTAAAAGATTTTTATCTTCTGATGATCGTATAGTTCAAATGCGTGAAACTCAGAGTAGTGGACAATATTTAATGCTGCAAACTTTTTAAATATTTTATGTTTTAGACCAAATCTGCTTTCATTAAAGCATTGGGCACCTTTTTTTTTTTTTAGAAATTTTCTCATATTTCTGGGTAAAACTATTCCTTCGAGCACCCCCATCCTAAGCGGCTTCGGCGTAAGCGGCACATGACGGACAGCATGGAAACATCTCCTACATCTGGGACTGACCACATGTTTGACCTATGTGGCAGGGCCTGCCTGTCGAGGGTTGGGCTTTCTCGATCACATACGTCGCATGCAAGTGGCAACCTAGACGGGGGTTTATTGTGTACAGGAAAGAAAACAAACTTGAATCAGGGGACACTCAGCATGCTACATCCGAACTACTTGTAGAAAATGGCCTTATTCTGTGAGAAGTGGCAATCACCATATATATATAATATATATATATATGCTCCCGTAACCGGTAGAGCTTTTTTTAGGAGCAACTTCAATAAACTTTCACCGGCAGCATAATGCAATGATCATCTGTTTTACAGATTTTGATCTCTCTGGTATTCGTAAAGTATATTATACAGATGTATGTATTTAAAACAGTTAAAACACTGCTCCTTAACAGCAGCTGGCGATGGCCTAGATGTTAACGGGATCGGGCAGGGTATAAAGTCAGTCGAAGTTCGTTCCTGGTCAGAAATTAGTTGTTGTGTCTAGCACACTGATGAGATGTGAAACGTCGAAACACGGTGTCTGTGGATGACATATATATATATATATATTAATGTATGTCTAACCTAAATTCTAGCCCTGATGAGCTAGTAGAGAAACTGTTATTCTGGTAGACCTGACTTATTAAGATTAAATTATTATTTGTCTACTCAGGTATTGAGCACTCTTTACATTTTAGCTTTAGATAAACTAGTGGCATATATTTTTTTTCTTTTAGTTAAGTGATTTGTGTTAAATTGATTTATTTTCAGTTGGCACAACTCTCTTGGACTTTTCTTTTTTTTTGTAGTATATTTTTACTAACAGATTATTTGCCTAGGTTTTTCCTTTCCGCAAGGTTTACTAATAGAGTCCCGAGTGTCAGCTTGGCAGTCGAGGTTTTGAGTCACACACAGAGCAGTCTCTCCATGTCTATAACCTTGCTGATGAGACCTAATAGGTCGAAATGTTACATTCAGGGATTGATATTTTCTCGATTTGTTTAGCCTTACATTTGAACATATATGCCCGCCTAAATTCATTCATTATTAACTAATTAATTTTCAAAATTAGGTATGACTTTAATTAAGCACATATCCTCCAAAAATTGTCGGCTAAAAAAGCCATATCAAATAAACATGTGTTTTCGTTTAACTTACTACCATATTATTGTAACGGTCAGTAAATTGACCTGTTAGCTATACATTATTTTATATAGGTATCTTTATTTACCAAATTAACATGACCACACTATCTAGTCTTAGAATAATTTAGTTGATTTTATGACACCCACTTTTATCAGTTGTTGCTGATCCTTTAAATTACTGCAGACTACAAGACTCAAAGAGGAAATGGGTAAGCAAATCAAAGAGCGCATATACAACCTACTCTTAGTTGGTCTGAGAAGTAACACGGTAATAAGGCTGTTTGCTTTTTTTTAAGAACTTTTGTATAAGACACTGTGTGTGTTAATTTCTTTCTTGTGTTTCCATTTTCAATTGAAATGTATTGGTTGTTATCTTTTATTGAATGTTATCTATTCTTCCTTTGTACAGTTTTCAACGGTGTTTTGTTAATTAAAATTGATAACATCAGTATGAGGCGTCAAGCTTTTCTTTCCACGACCGGCATGTAGTCATACATACAACACACACATTATATATATATATATATATATATATATATATATATATATTTAAGAAATTTGAAAAACAAGTGTTCCAAAAATAAGAGGAATTTATTTATCTACGCTTAAACGTTTAGGTTTCTTTAAACCTTCATCAGGATGTATTATGGGGTGAAGAAATTGATGGATGTTTTATAGATGACAGGAGATAAAAAAACATCCATCAATTTCTCACCCCATAATACACCTGATGAAGGTTTAAGAAACTGAAACATTTAAGCGTCGATAAATAAAAATTCATCTTATTTTTGGAACACTTGTTTTTTCAAATTTCTTAATATTGTTGATTTAATTTCCATATTTACTCCCATATATATATATATATATATATATATATATATATATATTATAAGTTAAACCTATGAGTAAGATATACCTACTGACAGTTTTGCTTAGTATCTCATCAGGGCAAGAATCAGATCTTGCCCTGATGGAGCTACTAAGTGAAAACTGTTAGTAGGTATATCTGACTCATTGGGTTAACTTTATTGTTTGCTCTACTTAGGTATTGAGCACTCTTTACTTTTTTAGCTTTAGAAAACCTAGGCAGTTTTATTATATATTTTTCATTATATATAAATTGTTTTTTTCTTTTGGCAAGTATTATAGTATCAACCGATTATTTCGGTTGGTATGACTATCTTGCTCTTTTCTTTTTTTTTAAATTTTTTTTTTTTTCCCAGGTGATTGTTTAATAGTAATTTTTTACAATCAAACTATTTGCCAAATTTTTTCACGCAAGGATTTACCACAAGTTGTCATTTATATATTATATATATATATATATATGGTAAAGAAAAAGCATCGTCATATTAGCAAGTTATGATCTATTTCCACCATATGTATATGTAGACACTACATATGTGCTTCTTAGACCGCTAATTTTTATTGACTAATAAAAATTAGCAGTCTAAAGAAGCTCATGTGTAATGTATATATACATATGGGTAGAAATAGATCTATAACTGCTAATATGACCAATTTTTAAGCCTTTTTCTTTACCAAACATATCATCTGTATATAACTCATAAATTATTGTACATTGAGGCTTTCAACTGGACCAGACAAACTGTAACATTCCGTTGTTTAAAAAGGTTATCAACAAGTCAGTGTAAAATTTTAAAAACAAAAACTATGAAGCCTACTTGATTCTTTTTGAACGGCTGTTTTTGATGAGATACAGAGTTCCGCAAGTGCAGCATTCTCCATATTTATCAGAATTAGCTCCATGGAACTTTTTCTTGTTTCCTAAACTGAAAAATGTAAGATTTGAGGACATAAAAACAAATATTATGGTGAAGTTTCATACCATGTCAAAAGAGAAATTTGAAAGGTGCTTTAACCAATGGAAAACTTGCTGGAGTAAGGGTATTGGATATCAAAGTGACTATTTAAAAAAAGGGTTACATAATTGATGGGTAGCCTATTAATTATGTACTGAAGTGTAGCGTAGTTTTTAAATATGATGATTAGTGAAAAAATCGGGTATTTCATTGAAATATCTCATTTCTCTTTTGTATTATGAAGTTCATCATTGGACTGACCACCTTAATGGAGTAGTAACACTACAAGAAGGATTTGCCTCAACGAGCTGGTTCTTTGGGGGATAAAACTCTTAAGGGGGGATTAATGGTATTTCCGATACAACAATCACGGCTATTGCTTTCCTCCATTTTGTGGTGGCTAAACTTGCAAATTGGTCAGAAAATTAAAATGGAGAGTTTTTGGTGGTCCCCCATGACAGTTTAACTACAGTGTATGAATGAATTTTTTCGAATTGGGTTACGGTTTAGGGGTTTGGGGATTAAGGTTGTTTTTAATTACGTATTGCTTAAAAAACAACAAAAAATCCAAAATTATTATACATTTAATTAACTATTGAAATTAATTATTGAACCCAACGGTAGAACAATTAGTCTCATTGTTTGTGTCAGTATTGCAATGTATAATTTCAATCAAAACTTGGTTTAAAAAAATATTTTTCAACATTAAATGTATAGTAATTTTTTTAAAGCAATACGTAATAAAAAAAAACAACCTTAATCCCTAAACTCTAACACAATTCGCAAAAAAGTTCATTCATAAACTGTAGTTAAACTATATATGGGGGGGGGCACCAAAAAACTTTCCATTTTAATTTGCCTCACCTTGATTGGTTGGTTGGGTTTTATGGCATGTCAACCCTTGTTGGGTTATTTTATGCGAAGACATTTTGTTTTATTCATTCTTGTTGGTAATTATGATATTTCGGACTATTGTCCTCATCTTTATTTGTATTAACACAATGTTTCAGTCCACTGTAACCTCGGGTTCTGTTTCAGGCGTTTTTTTCATTCATTATTTAATAACAGTAAAATAAGAATTAAGACAAATTAAAATAACAAATAAAACACCAAAACAAAGCCCGGGGTTACAGTGACCTGAACGTTGTGTTTATGCATAATAATGTCCAAATTATCATAATTATTCATATTAAGACTCATCTCATAAATACACATAAAAATAGGCTTACTGGGTATTATTTTTTTTCAAACTCAATTTTTTAAACACATTTTTAATACCCATTCTTCCAACAGTAATTGTGTTAGTGCTGCTGTATGGCTGCACCACTTGGATCCTAACGAAGCACTGGAGAATAGCTAGATAGGAGCTGCATAAGAATGCTGAGTGCGATCTTGAACAAGTCGTGGAAACAACACCCCAAAGGAAGCAGCTGTATGACCACTTGCCCAGTATCTCACAAACCATCTGAGTGAGACGAACAAGACATGTTGGACACTGCTGCAGAAGTGGGAGCGAACTTATAAGTGACATTCTCCAGTGGAAACCAGCACATGGACATGCTAATGTGGGCCGCCCAGCAAGGACCTACATTGACCAGCTCTGTGCGGATACTGAATACTGCGCAGAGGACCTCCCTGGAGCAATGAATGATAGGGAAGATTGGTGAGAGATTGCTAGTTGCGGGACATGAGGATCATGATGATGATGGCTGGAGCGCGTGGTGTAATGGTTACCATAATAGGAAACTGACACGATGTGACGAGTTCAAATCCTGGACGACGCTGTTTGTATTTCACATATCGCTAAAACCCTTCAGAAAGATATGAATCCAATAATTCTCCCTGCAGCTATGGATAAATAGTAGGACAGCATGTGCTCTTTAATCTTGGTATGACAACCTGTCTAGAAGGAAATATCTGATTTCAAACCTGTTAAACTCTTGTTGACATTGTGTAGCATTCTCGTCGTGTGGAGGGATTGGTAAATGCATCATCATCATCATCATGCTGACAGCACAGATTTCCATGACTCTCTTTCGCCACCCATCCCTCCCAAAAATCTCACAAACTTTTCTTTTTAAATTAAAAAAAAAACTTTCCTTTTTTTAATTTATTTATTTACTTTTTTTAAAAATGTTTTCCTACTTGACTTTTTTTTTGGGGGGGGGAGAAGTCAGGTTAGTAATTGTTTTATTTCATTTATTTAATGAATCTTGAAATATTTTCTAAACTGCACATAAATATTTTAGTTTAGAAAATATTTCAAGATTCGTTAAATAAATGAAATAAAACAATTACTAACCTGACTTACAAAAAAAAAATGTAAAGTATTTTGAATCAGATTTTTTAAATTAATCTTAATTTCAAAATTTAGTTTGATGTGTTGTAAATCGTCGTCAAAATTTTTCGTTTTAATTTTGACGACGATTTGCAAGTTTAGCCGTCGTGTCTGAACCCCAATATAATTGGTTTTTCCTTCCTGTGAGCTGGTAAGCTGAAAGGGAATTTAGGAAAAGAAGCCAAAGGAACAAAGATAAGGATAACTTTAGAGTAAGACTTTTATTTGTTGATTCACACTAT
>CM042161.1:81045345-81155345 GCA_023376005.1 Doryteuthis pealeii | reverse complement strand
ACAATTAATAATTGTCGTCATTGGATTTTGTAGGCGTTTCTTTGAACACCATGAATCATTGGTCATGTGATAATACGAGGATTTGTACACAAAAAAAGACAAGTAAGACTTTTTTTACCACTTTGGGTACACCTTTTTATATACTGCGTGTACATGGAAAACTGTGCACATTTCCTCTGCTGGAACATATTTGTGTATTCTCGTAATACTTCTTGGGTGTGTATTATGTATGTATAAAATGCTGATATATGTATAAATCAACTCATCTTGTCTTTCCTTCCATTTATTCAGTGTAAGTGTATCATCATCATCATCATCATCAAGGGGTGCTTGCAGCACGGATATCCATAGCGCTATTTCTCTCTATCTACAACTTCATCCATTGGTCATCACCCGGGGGTCCTCAGCGCAGCATTCAGAATCCGCACAATTGGTTGGTATAGGTCTTTGCTGGTCAGCCTATACCGGTGTGTCTATGTGTAGGCGTCCACAGGAGAAGGTAACATGAGTTCGTTCTTGCTTGTGGGGTGCTTCCTTCAAGATTTCAAGACAGCATCCTAATATTGGACCTTCGTGAGCCGTGGACGCAGGTAGTGATACATACTAAATAACTTCCCTAGTACCGACTGTTACCAATAAATGGTAACCATTATCACTTCCACCATGACAATGGTGTATCTATGTGTAGATGTTCACAGGAGGACGTGACATGAGTTCGTCCTTGCTTTTTCAGTAGTATCCAGTATATCTTGTTCGTATTACTTGGATGATTTGTGTGATAGGGGGCAAGTGGCTGTACAGCTGTATTTGCGGGGTACCTCTTCTAAGATTTGTTCACGACAGCATACTCTATTTGTTACGTTTTTATGGACCATTCTTAGGCCTCGGGCAAGAGCGCTTGTCCAGTGTAAATCCTTTGGTAAAGAATCCTTTGGTTGTTCTTCAGTATTACAAGTTCCTCGTCAATGATTGCAAATGGACGTCTGTCAGTATCAGTGATTAAGTAGTCAATCAGCCACGCATTATGGCTGTTCATTGGCGGAGGATTAAACCACGTGACCTTACACAGTCTATAAATTTAGGTGGTGTATTGTAGGACACCTTATATACATGTGGTGTAGGAAGCGCGTGGTGTAATGGTTAAAGTCATTAGAAATGGACTCGTCGACCCGAGTTCAAATCCTGGACGTGGCAATTATTTTACTTAGTGCTAATACCCTTGGGAAAGGTATGAATCCTACTCTCCCTCCAGCTATGGGTAAATAGTAGGGCAGACTGGGCTCTTTAACCTTGGTTAGGCAACCGGTCTACGAAAAGGAAAACTCTGAATTCAAACCTGTTGAACTCCGCTTAAGAAATTGACCTTGTGTCGCATCCTGCTTGTGCGGAGGGGTTGGTAAATATATATATACATGTGGTGTAATGGTTAGCAAGCTATGTTTGCAGACCATTGTTAGTGAGTTCGATTATCACTGGGTGCCCCATAACCTGGCCTTGTGTCACATCTTAGCTAAGCTTAGTAAATAACTATATACAAAAGAATTCCAACACTATTAGACTTTAGTGAGCTGTAGACGCAGGTAGCGATAACATAACCCCCCTCGAGCACTAATAAGTGGTAACCATAACCACCAGAACCATGTCAATGGTATTGTAAAGATGGTGCAAAGTTATACACACTTTGGATACAATATAACTCCGACGAAGGTTAATAGACAAACATTTAATATACACAGCACATGGATAACAGTTGGTACAACGTTCATAGTAAAGAGTACATATAAAACGGGGTACACAAATAAAGATAAGACACATTCATGAATGATACAGATATACATATATGAGTACAGACATGAGACTAGGAATAGTCCACGCTGTGAGGACTTACAGTAATGTAAGGGGGACGGAGCCCAACGAGAGGGCTTAGATAGAATCTACCCCATGTGGCTCGTAGTTGCTGAAAACAGGAAAAAGAGAGCGAAAGTGTTTGAAACCGGCGCTTAAATACTCTGGTGCCCTAGCGGGCATCATCAAACTAAAAGGGGCAGACAACACCACCAGGCGAATACAAACTAACGCTACAGTATCATTGAGAATCACAATTCCAATTTAGGTAAATTAATCAATTTATTTTGCTTCACATTGTAAAATGGTGGGATAGGGGGCAAGTGGCCATACAGCTGTACTTGTAAGATGCTACACCCAAGATTTTTTTCAAGACGACACCCAGCATCAATGTTAATACTGGACCTTGGTGAATTGTGGACGTAGGTAGCGCTATATACTAAATAACTTCCCTAGCACCAACTGTTACCAATAAATGGTAACCACTACCACCACAACCATTCCAATGGTATCATTGGGAAGCACAATTCTAATTTAAGTAAATTAATCAATTTATTTTGCTTCACATTGCAAAATGGCGGCTTTTATTTTTGTCTTGGAGATTTTACGGCGTGTGGTAATGAGAGGATTGAGAAGAAAGAAACAAAGAAACAAAAAAGAAACAAAAAAGAAACAAACGAAATCGCACAAAGCAAAGAAATTAGTAAAAACAATGAGTTTCATTATTCGAGCAGAAAATGACAAAAGAAAAAAAAAAAGAGAAAAGATTTCTCAAGAAAATTTTATTAGCTATTTGGTCCTAAACGTTGTGTCTGCTATTTCTTGTTGGGAAAAAAACTGACCCGATCAATTGAGACTTATGAGACAGTTTTGAAGGCGGGAAAAATGAAGGGTAGCGGTATGGGGTAGGGGTGGGGGTGTAAATTAAAAAGATAAAAACTCTGGGATTGAACAAAAAAAAAAGAAATATCGAGGAAAGAGAAAGAAGTAAACATTTAAAAACACAGAGATAAAAATGTTGGAACTTTAAAAATGGTAATGGATAATAAAAGAATTCCAAGAATTTTCAAAGAATTTGTTGATTACTAAACTTAGTCTGGCACAAGGCTATAGGTTTTGAGCGCCAACTGAAGTCCGAATCCACTAAAGCAGAAATGCTAACCATTGTTCGATGACAAACACCATTAGTATTAATGAATCTCAACCCTGTCAGCTAGGGCTTTAGAATACACCGACTGCGCCCCTGCAGGGGGCTAAGACCGCCCCCAATAATGAGGCTACATGTTGGCCATGGGTGGCAACCAGTGATGCTTAAGCATTGAATCCTG
This sequence comes from Doryteuthis pealeii, assembly GCA_023376005.1. Classification (NCBI taxonomy): domain Eukaryota; kingdom Metazoa; phylum Mollusca; class Cephalopoda; order Myopsida; family Loliginidae; genus Doryteuthis; species Doryteuthis pealeii. The sequence continues at coordinate 81,152,172 of CM042161.1, read as the reverse complement.
GTAGTTGAGCCGTCCATGATATGCAATACTCCACTTTGGCTCTTACTTAAACTAGAAGTGGGTTTAAAATTGTATTTCGTTGTTCTCATTCATTCACATTATCTTTCATTATTCACAAAAGAATCTCTTCTCAGTGAATATTGAAACAAGTCATTTTTTTAAGCTACTGCCTATTCAAAAAAATCTGAGTTTACTGCACTGAACTGAATGTACAAGAAGGAATAAAGACAAAGCGAAAACGAATCGCGTGCTAATTTTAGTGGCGCCTACAACATATCGCGAAGTAATTTACAATGTAGTTCTGGATACGCGACTTACAGGCAGTAGCCTCATATGACAGAGAGACTATTTTAGTTGGTAAAAATGAACAGCATGTCTTGAAGATAACCAAAATGAGTATAGAATGACTTCTTTAATACCATAATGTACCATGTATTCTTATCTAATACAAATAATCTGCACACAGCTCTGACCATAGATATCCGGGTCTCTAATTGTTAAGTCAGTATAAGAATAGTGGACATTAGTTTGAAAGCAACACTAAGTCATTATAGTGCATCCATGTATAGACAAACACAGAACATTAAGCAAGGAAAGACAAACAACAAACTCGCAAGACCTATGCACATATGAATGTTTAATATACATAATATGTAACAACAATACATATTGCATATATCCCCAAATAGGGTTATTGTGCAATATGTTTCATGAACAAACAGAATATAATTCAGAAATACCAAAAATGGTTGGAAAATAATTACTGTCTTCCATAGTTTATTTTATGGCGAAATACACTGAACTGGACCATCAGATGCAGTTTAATGTCATACCCAGGATGCCCCATTTTTTAAAATAAATCTTACCCCTCTGCAGGGATACAGTCTGTGTATTCTAAGCCCTGCCGACAGGGCTCTTTTAATTTAAGGTTATTTGTTTCACATAACTAAAAGTTGAATTACCTATATATTAAAGAATACTATATATTAAAGAATAGGTATTTCTTCTTTCAAAAAAATCACTGACATAAAATGCCGAAGCTTCTAAATATAGACCCGTTGACTACCACGTGACCAGGGAAGGCAACCTATTGTCCAATCACTGACAGTGCTGCTGCTGTTGTTGTTGTATTTATACTAGCCTGATTCTTAACCTTAGATCATTACTACTTGGATCATCTTGGACGACGGAACGTAGTACTATACCACAGGACTTATTGACTTACCAAGGATATTATACCACCGAATACTTATTGACTTACTTATTTACTTTAAGTCCTTTTACATCTGGCCGAGGATGGCGGCCAGATACTCAACAGATGCCCCATCATATGACCTTGTAAAACGCTGGCATCGTGAATTCAAACATGGTCGGAATTGTCTTTATTCTGAGCAGAGAAATATCTCATTCTTATTCACGAGCGAGGACCGTAAAAAGACAGCTATCAGCTTGAAGACCGGGTTACAAACGAAAAAAAGTTTCAAAGGGATGAATTACCTCGTGACCAACGGACGCGTGATGTGGGAAGCCATGCCTACAATCCAAGGGAAGACAGCTATTTTTGTCTCCCTACATCAAGTTTCATTCTATTAAAAAATGCTAATTCCCTTGGTAAATGTATAAATCCACCTCTGCTCCTCGCAGCTCCTGACGAAAATTATGGAATTGATAAATTGAAAAATATTCTTTATACAAACTAGATTAAATTATTCAAATTAATAGTATGATTTCTTTTCAAGCCATGCACAGGAAAATATTATGGAATAATACTTTAAGCCCACATATTCGTGTGGGTGTTATTAAATGTTCCAATATTCCATTTATAATAACTTTGTATTTTGTAAAAATTTTAAACTTGAAACTGAAAATATATATTTTTTAAATCAACCTCTCTCATCATAGCAACCAATGAGACGAAGTTAATTATGTTTTATAATTTAATATTCAATACTTTATTTGTGGAGAATGGAAATTCAATTTGATTACAGATTGTGTATTAATCAAAAAAGTGCGAGGAGCACAGACCTCTAGCTAAAAAATTTACAGGGGTTGAACAAAATAATAGAAACACCTCGAATCTTAGTAACAATTTTGAAACTCCTATAAAAACATAAAACTTTTGTTATTTTTATGTTTAATGTAACAAAAACCTCTGAATTGTTTGGTTTAGTTGTTTTTTACAGATATCATCAGAAGAAATTAATTAAAATTCATTAAAATGGCAGATCTATCGAACTTTTAAAAATGTCAAATTGCTGACGCTCGTATGGCAGGCGCACGTGTAACAAAATCTGCTGAATTATTTGGTTTAGCGGGGAGTACTGTCTTGAAAGTAATGACAGCAATTGAGAAAGAAGGAAAAACCTCCTCACTGAATAAAAAAAAAACTCTGAAAGAAAGCGAAAGATGTTTGATACGTGGATTGTTAGGAAGGATCAAAAGAATACAGCTCCGAAAATTACAGCAGAGCATAATGACCATCTCTAGAAACTATTTTCCTTAAAAACTGTAAGAAGAGAGATGCACAAAGCCGGAATTCACGGGAGGGCTTATGGGGTTTAAGTAATTATGGGGTATCAGTGGTTTTGGGTGTTTTATAGGTTTAAAATATCTGGATATTCTTGGTGCGCGTTTCTCGGGTTTTCTTTTAACCCCATCGCTTTTTTTTGGTGGTCGCACTGAAAAGAAGGCATTCAAAGAACGAGAAAGGAAGAGACAAAGGCAGGAGGTGGCTTTATGACTTAGGCTTTATTGACCGGGTCATAGTCATCTGTGACAAGGGGATATCCCCCTGGCTAGGAAGCGGCTACACTTAGTTAAGGCCTTAGTTCGAATGGCCGAGATATCCTTTTGGAGGTAGGGAGTCAGTCCTTTTTGTTGGACATACGCGGAGGGTTCTTCAGGTGAAGACTCCCATGGGAGTTTTTTTTTTTTTTTATTTTTATTTTAATTTTATTTTCGTTTTATTTTGATCCCCACAAACCATTCCTTTCACAAACCAATATTGCAAAGCGTTTAGAGTAGAAACCTACAGAACTCCTCCCTATAACAGTGGAAGAATGTTATTTTCTCGGACGGGTCATCCTTTACCTTATTCCCGATATCTGGTTGAGTATACGTGTGAAGACAACCTAAAGAAGCATTTGATATAGACCGTCTTCTTACAACTGGGTAATTCCATATCAGATCATCCAGGCAATGTCACCTACCTCCTTCAATTTTTCTGAAATTTTGTACAGGTGTGGAGTGTGTTAAAGTTAGACAATCCCCAAAAGTTGAGTTTTCAATTTTAACAATTGGCACAGTTATGTGGATTTTTAGCTCTCCAAATTTCAGGGTCACGAAAAATGGCGACTATTTGTAATCTATTTTTGTTTGTAAAATGAGTTCTAGAGCTTCCCTACTCCTAAAAATTGGTTTATAAAAGTGTTTTTCCACATGGAATCCAAAAATGCTATCAAAAAGTCTTAAACTCAACCAATTTTAAGTTTCTGATGATTTCTGATTTGCAAAATTTTAACTGATGTAGCTTCGGTTTTGTGCAAACACCAAACCTTCTTTTTAGTACAAATAATGTTCAATAGATATGGAATAATAATAGGAAAACAATTGTCTTAGATTCAGTGCCACATTTGGATATTGATCTTGGTATGAAAAAATCAGAAATCATCAATAACTTATAATTGGTTGACTTTTAGACTTTTTGAAGAAGATGGGTGACAATTTTACTTTTTCTGGATGATTTGAAATGGAATTGCCCAACTGTTAAACATGGAGGGGGCTCTGTGAAGACCTGGGAGCTATATATTGGAAATCTGCCGGCTCAATGATTTCCCTTCATGGCAGAATCAAAAGTCAAGACTATTTAGAAATTTTATCTGATCAAATTCATCCTATTGAAATGGAACTGTTTCCGGAGGGAAATGCAATCTTTCAATGCATCAATTCACACAGCTAAAATAGTGTCTGAGTGGCACAAAGAACATTCTAGTGAAGTAGAGTATCTTATTTGGCCATCACAGTCCTCCAGATTTCAATGTTATTGAAAATGTTTGGTGTATTTTAGAAAAACAAGTAAGGAGTCGATATCCTCTACAATGATCACTGAAAGAACTTGAAACTTTTTTGCCAGAAGAATGGGTTCATACTGATATATCTAAAAAAAATGCGTATCGTTTGCAAAAGAAAAAAATAGACGAGAAGGTTTGGATTAATTTCGTTTATTTAAAATAAACAAAAGCTGGAATTGTTGAGATGGCAATTCCTTTTCGCTGCTTGAGGGCAGGTGTGGGGTTGAAAGTCAGTTCTGGCTCTGCGCTACGCGAGGTGTGGTGTGGGTATACTATGGCGTGACGCGGGGTGCGGCGTGGGTATAGTATGTCGGTTCCTTTATCTCGGCCTGGTGTGTGTCGGCTCTGGCTGTCTACCATTAACTGATTTTTTGACTTTAAGTCAGCTGTATATATAGCAAGTGATAAGCTCGAGAAGGCCTTTGAAGGATTTTTTGGGGAAGATTTTTTTATTGGTTGAAAAACATTAAATAGAAAATATTTTTAATTGTTTATAAAAAATTTTTTCGACCGGAAGTTTTGCTGGAGCCTATGCGTAGAACATTTGTTTTTTGTTCATTTCATTTTCGCTGTCACAGGGTTAACATCCGTTGATGTCAGCAACTTTCCGAAGTGTTTTCCTTTTTTTTTTTCTTTTCTTTCTAAATTTGTTTTGTTGGTGAGTGGATGCATTGTGTTAGTAGAAATTGTGAATCAAGAGAGATATCTATTTCTGTTATAACAATACCTTGTAGAATTCAATCTGTCATTACTGCCAAATGCGATCCTACACCAAAATAAATTTGTTTGAAATTTTCAGGTGTTTCCATTATTTTGTCCAACACCTGTATACGAAACTAATTTTTTAAAAAAAGAAGAAAAAAGAAAAGAAAAAAGAACACAGCGTTTCTCTTACCTGTCATTAGATATGGGCAAAACTGGGACCTGTAACAGGAGCTATAGTATCAACACGTGAGGTTTGTTTTGTTTATTTTACGGCATATCAACCCTTTTCGGGTCATTTAATGCCGAAACAAGTCATTTTGATAAAACTTTCTGTTTTAAGTTCTTGATATCTTCAAATTGGTATAAATAATTTTCATTGTGTTTGGTTTGGTTCGAATTGGTTTGTTTAATGGTATAATAACCTTGTGTGTTATTTAATGTCAAAAAACTGTTAGAGTGTGAGATAAAAGTTGGTACTCAAGTTTCCTTTACAGGTTCATCTTTGAAGATTTATTTCGTGAATGTATTTTAGATCTGATACATAATTTTCATTTTTTTTCCTACAAGAAAGATAAAATGTCATCCATGTTAGTATTCTCAAACTGATCGCTCATATTATTTGCGTTGAAATATTTCTTTCTGATTGGAGTGAAAACTCCACACTCCATGAAGAAATGTTTGATAGTGTAGAGTGTGTGTGTGTATATATATATATATATATATATATATATATATATATATATATATATATATATATCACCTGGGTCCTCCTTTCTGCCTTGCTGTGTCAATCCAGCTTCGTTTTTTATATAGCGCACGAGTGGCTCAGACCGGCTATTCTGGAGGTCGCGGAGCGTGGTTTCTAATTAGTAGGAAAATATTTTCCTGATCCTTTCGTTTTCTCTTGCATTCATCCCAGAAGTGGGTGATTGGAGTTGGTTGAATTTCAGTCCGTCTTTGTCATATGAGCGGTCGCTGTCGAGGTGAACACATCCAATCGGGTTGCTTAAAGCAAGGATTTTCAAATTATGGATCCAGACCTTTCAGTGGGTCCAAAATAAAAATGGGAACAGTGTCTTTGATTTACTCATTTCAAATCATTACGCTTAGGTTTAAAGTCCCCTTGTCCGTAGATAGGAAACGTAACTAGTACGTTGTTACTTCTCTCGTGGCTGGAAGGTAAAAGAGGTTTTTGAGTTGCCGCTTCCACTTTTATAATGCAGCATATTACACCACCTAGTTGCTATTTGCAGACACGAGAGATAATTACCTTTCGTGTCCCCTAGTGTCAATAGAACCGTGGCAAGAAGGAATGTAATCCCTATTGAAATTCACTTTAGTCAGTACCCTTTAATACCAACAGACTCTAATAATAGTGGGATCAGAGTTATCTGCCCGAATCCCTTTATTGTACGGATGAGTTACTTGCCCTTTGACCTTTGTTTTCAGTTATTGTTTTTAAATAAATTAAACACCTCGTGTTATGAAAAGCAGTCCTGGTGTGTTGCCTCGTTAATCCATTGGAAGGTATCTCGAGTGGAATATGTCTCAATGAGTAACTGGGCTTGCCAGAGAGAAAAAGGTTTGTCGCTTTTTCTGTGGGATTAAGTTAATAAATTCCCAACAATCCCTACACCTGAACCCTGCAAAATCGAAAAAATTGATTTTGTTGTTGTTGTATGGCAGGAGAGGCTTACACAGCAAAAAAAAAAAAAAATGTTTTTCGCTGAAAATGGCAAAGTGATCTCAATTGAATTTATCCGAAAAGATCAGAGATCCAAGAATCAGAATAAAAAGTAAAGAATTCTTTATAGAAATGTTGGTTTTAATCTTGCATCAAAGCATCAGGTGTACCCATGTACTTCTCTTGATTTAAAGAAAACAGACAATTGCATAATAAATACAGAAAATATTTGTGGGGAGGGGAATTGATATCCCAACTGAGCACTAATTGGTATTCTATTTAATGTTGGCTTGCAGCTGCAGACAGTTGAAAAACGATCGCATTTCAATGGGAACCAAAAATTTTTTTTTTGTTTTTTTTAGTTGTAAATATCAAACATACACCTGGGATCTTGGTCTAATTTCTTTTTTATTCTTTATGGAATTAAAAAAAGAGTGAAATATACATAAGTTATTTTTGAATAAGTTATTTTTTACACTTTAGTAGATCGAAAGCTGTTCACAAAGAAAGAAATGAAACAGTTTTCTAAACAAAAAACAAAAACAAAAACAAAAAAACAAAAAAAAAACAACAAGCAAACAAACAAAAAAACAATCAGTTTTTTTTCCAAATCAAAAAGATGTGAATATTCAAGATATATTGATTTGAACAGACTGAGATAGATAGATAGATAGATAGATATTATGAACAGACTGATATATATATATATATATATATATATATATATATGGTAAAGAAAATGGCTTAAAATCGGCTATTTTGCGGTTGTAGATCTATTTCTGCCCACAGGTATCTGCTTCATCAGACCGCTGTCTTTATTGAAAATGGTACACAGATAATTCATGAGGCTTTATATATATATATATATATATATATATATATATATATATATATATATATATATATAAAACTAAAGCTGAGATTTTCAGCTTTCAATCTCTAAAGGCTTTTTTGCTGGTGATTTTGATGACACTAAATTTGTCCTAAATTATTCCTTAGTTTTAGGATTACTAAATGTTTGAAAAAATTCCACTTTAATTGGTTCTAATTAGTCGTAATTTGCAATTAAGTAAAAAACTGACCCGTCTCTGTCTTTACATTCTGCATAACTCTCTTTCCCTCTCTATATGCGAGTGAAGGGGAGATGGGATTAACAGACACTTTTAACAACTCACCGGCACTTGTAATAGAATTCCCATGTCGATTTCAATTTAAATTAGATCAAATTAGATGAACCCAATTCGTTGAAAAATCCGTGTATTTTTTTAATACAATTCTGACCCCCACGTTCGAAAAAAAATTACCAAAAATCAGGGAATTATCCGATTTTAATGAAATTTTCAGTGTCCTATATTTCTATGCTCACCATGGATATGTGTACGTGGATGCGTGTCACCATGCTGGAAAGTCGTGACTTTGAAAGGTAACCATGTCCTCAGATCGAAGTATACACTGCTGATGAGACCTAATTAGGTCGAAACAGCTGTCCAGTGTCCCGCACGTTGCACGCAGTATACGCCGAGTTTGTTTGTCGTGATTATTTAATCATATATATGTACATTATATATATATATTAGGGACTGGCATTTTTGTTGTCTGCTACGAATTTTAAAAGCGATTTAAAAATAATTAAATCTATCATTTAAGGTCAAACTTTGTCTAAATCGATAAGTAGTAACATAATAATCATCATTGAAAAAAGAAAAATATCATTACATATGCAGTTTATTTTTAATAGATTTAAAACTATTTGTTTTGGTCAATTTCGACGCGATCCGCCATTCTGTCTATTTTTCAATGGTTTTACACGCTTGTTTACAATTTTTATGTAACATTCGATTGCAAAGAAATTTACCAAAAATCAGGTAATTATCCGATTTTAATGAAATTTTCAGTATTGATTTATCAATTAATGAATTTTATAATGCATCAGTTATTTTATTTCAAAACATTAATTTAGTATTTTTGCTATGAAAAATTAATATATAAAATTCATTTAAAATAAAAATATTCTGATGTTAATTTTAAAATGTTATATTTTTAGATTCTAAAAATAAATATTTATTTAATGCAAACCTTATTTTAGACACATAAAGTAATAAGTTTTGAAGAAAAACTCTATTGAAAATGTACCCCCCTGCCTTTTTTAGCAGAAAAAACATTCAATGTATATTTTTTTCTTTTATAAGATAATAGCCAATTAAATAATTATCGAAATGAGTAAAAAAGAAATCTCCAAAAAATTTATTATTTATTATTTTTTTACATTTTATTTTTCAATTTTCGGTACTTATTTTCTCATAGAAAAGCCACCGTAAATTTTTTTTTGTTTCTATTCATAAGTTCGGTCTTTTATCTCATTATTTATACTGTAATTAGAAAAATATAAGACCAACTTGAAAAAAAAGTTACGCCCCCAGCATAAGGGGGGGTCAAAATTAAGTGATCTGAAAAAAATGAGAAAGTTTTGAAATAAAATAAATGATGTATTATAAAGATCATTCATTGATAAATAAACACTGAAAATTTCATTAAAATCCGATAATTCCCTGATTTTTGGAAATTATTTTCGGGGGGGGGGGGCTAAAGTCATTTTGTCAAAAACGCATTTTAGGCTCATTTTGCCAGTAGCTAATAATATATAGTAGAAAGATATAAATAGATAACTAATGATTAACAAGCTTGTAGATCAATTAATACTGAATAGCAAGTTTTCATCCTCACTGGATGATCCATAGTTGCAACCTTGTGTCATATCCTGTGGTGAAAATAAATAAGATAAAATAAAATAAATACATGGTTACCTGCCCTTGTTTAGTGGAAAAACTTTCGCCTTCTTTTGTTTATAATAGGTAAAGATACTCTCTCTCTCTCTCTCTCTCTCTCTCTCTCTCTCTCTCTGGACACGATGGTACCTATCTACAGAATGTAATCGAAGACGTGTCTTTCACTTGGTTTGAATCTGCCTTTATCACGAACAAGTCAAACAATAAAACTGAAATTGATTAAACCCAATTCCTTTCTGAATTCCTTTTTCTTCTTCTTTCTTCTTACCAGCCTTAACAATAACACTCTCTACACTTTCGGTTTCCCGACTTTCGTTCAGAACCAAATAAGAAGAAGAAAAAAATATATAAATGAACGTAACATAGAAGAAATGAATGTAAAGATGGTAAAATATCCCAAAAAGAAATGGCGTTTGTATGAACTAGCCCACCACCCATAGATTTATGGGGTTTCGTTCGTTGTCAGTTCTATGTAGTTTTAAGGTCGCTTCTGGTTTGTATTTTAAACCCTAATATAACTGATTCTTCCTTCTTGTGGGATGGTAAGCTGAAAGGGAATTTAAGTAAAGAAGTGAATGGGACAGAGATAAGGATAACTTTAGGGTAAGACTTTTATTCGTTGAATTTCTATCATAAATTATTTTCAGTGAATTTCTATGTAAAATTAACTATAGCATGACTTTCAATAGTAAAATAATTTTCAATGGATTTATCTAGTAAAATCAATTGCTGTGCATTTCTATAGTAAATATTAAGAATTCTGGGGTATGGGGGTTATCGTCCTTTGTCTGCGAGCCTCTGTTTCAAAATAACCAATCAAGAGCCAGCATAATTTATTCGGCAAAGCCGAATAAGCAAACTCATGCCTCTTCTGACTCAGCCCTGACCGGAGACAGACCTAAATAAGGGTCGCTCCTATACTTCAACAGACAACCAGAATCGGAGTCGGACGCAATACAGAAGTCCATCATATCCGAACGGAACAGAAGGCCGTAGCAAGGGGCTCCGTTAATACCCCATATCTCAGGATACACCAGTTAAGTGACAAATATTATTTGCGCAAACGAAACTAAAGTTTGCAATTCTTTATATGTAATACAAGTCTTTTATTCATATTCTCGTTGTTCGTTTATTTCTTTGACTCTTAACCTGTCTGCCACATTTGTGGTTAACTTCAGTACAAACCAGGAGTAGTGCCATTCGTGTCTATCTTTTCTTTATATAAAATAATTTTCAATTGATTTATCTAGTAAAATCAATTGCTCTGCTTTTCTACAGTAAAATAATTTTCAATTGATTTATCTAGTAAAATCTCTAGCAATGTCTCTCTATTGTAAAATCTGTTTCCTAATCTCACTTTATTATTTCATGATTTATGATTTATTTATTTATGATTATACTAATCTCATTTTAATGTTTTCTAATCTCATGGAAAGTAGAAATAATATCAATTCTGTTTGATGTGGAAAAGTCTTTGATCTTTATTTCAAGAGTTAGGAAATGAAAATTCTTTAAATTGTCTATTTCTTTTTAAAAAATCTCAAGAGGGTTTCCTATCAAAATTTCAGGAAAATTATCTCCTCATTCATCATCTCAAAATCTTACAGACTAATATATTCTAGCCCCACTCTAACACAATCACAAAATATACTATGAATTGAACATTTTTAGAAAAAAACAAATGATGTTATTAGTTTGCTGACAGATCTGTTTCGACCTTTTAATAAAGCGGTCTTCATCAAGAGCAAACATATGAAGGAAAGACGGAATAAATAACCATTAGATAGGAGGGGTACACACGAACGCTGGTGTTCGATGCTGGAATTTTTTTTTTCCAGCATCGAACACCAGCGTTCGTTTGTACCCCTCCTATTTAATGGTTATTTATTTCGTCTTTCCTTCATATGTTGCTCTTGATGAAGACTGCTTTATTAAAAGGTCGAAACAGATCTGTCAGCAAACTAATAACATCATTTGTTTTTTCTAAAAATGTTCAATTCATACTGTTGGATTCACTTCCATTTACTTCAAAATGTACTATGTACACATTAGATTTGAAATACATTTAATAGTTTTCACCTTCAGACACTTGTCAGCAATAGCTAGCAGGTCAGAATTGTGAGTATTTATCTGTTGGGTTTTCTTCCCTTTGCCTGGAAGAGTTATCTTCCCTCTGGGTTCCCGTTTCTACCACCAGGGTTTTTTTGTATTTAAGCGCCTGTTTCAATCTCTCTCTCTCTCTCTCTCTCTCTCTCTCTCTCTCTCTCGATTCTTGGGACTTGACTACAATGGGTTAGACATTTATGTCTACACCCTTCTCGTGTGGGGGCTTCGGCCCCCATTACAGCCACTAGTAAGGGACTTTAGTCTATGGACTCTCCATAACTTTGTATCTTATTCCATTTATGTATCTTTGTCACGTACATGTATTCTATGTTATAAATGTTTCTCCATGTGTTTATATCAAAGTCCATGTTATGTTTAACACTCGTGTCAGAGTTGTTTTGTTCTACAAATTATAACATTATTGTAACCTTGAACCTTACAATTCCAACCCGTCTTTCAGCATATGAGGTGGTGCGACACACCTACCATCAGCTACTTATTTTACTGCACAGATCCCTATGCTACTCATATACTGAGTGGCGAGGGCCGGTATAAAACCAGGAACCTTGTGGTTCCCAGGTGGATGCTCTAACAACTGAGATTATTTGTATTAGATAGAAATACTTGAAACCATATAACTGTGTGAAAGTTATTTGTATTTGATAGGAATACTTGAAACCATATAACTGTGTGAAAGTTATTTGTATTTGATAGGAATACTTGATATAACTGTGTGAAAGTTATTTGAATACTTGAAACCATATAACTGTGTGAAAGTTATTTGTATTTGATAGAAATACTTGAAAGTTATTTGTATTTGATAGGAATACTTGAAACCATATAACTGTGTGAAAGTTATTTGTATTTGATAGAAATACTTGAAACCATATAACTATAGCTCTTAAGTAAACATATCAAATGTTAAAATATCAAATGGGAGAAGGAAGATTGTGTTGTGCCAATGTTTGAAATGGGGAGGGCCTGCCTTGAAGATATTTACTAAGCTTAGTTTAGTTCAGCACAAGGCCAAGGAAGATTGTATTGTGCCAATCCTTTAAATGGGGATGGGCTCAATTTAAGATGTTTGCTCATTGATTTTTGGTTGTTAACTCTTTTTTCTCAATAGACTTGTTTATCACAATTTTGATAGAAAACAAAAAAAAAAGCCATCTTCAAAGGGGTTGTTATTTTTCTTTGGGTATATGATCAAAGGTTGGGTATAATGAAGTTGTCTTGCACAAACACACATACACTAACATTCACCCACATATATATCTATGTAGGCAAATTGATATACATGCAGCACAAATAAAGACACAAACAGATACAGTTACGGACACATACACACACACACACATATATATATATATATATATATATATATATATATATATATAAGATGAATAAAAAGTAATAAGACAAACAGGAATATTTTTTTAATGTTATTTATTTTTTAATTGTTTTCAATTAATTTTGACCTTAGGTCATTGTCAGAAGAAAATTTCTTGTGAAAAAAATTGTTTTTAGAAAGTTAATAAAATTTTTCAAAGTTTTTGACAAGCAACAAAAAGGATAAATAAATAAAGGAAAGAAAATGTTCAAAATATATCTATAATATATAAATATATATATACATATATACATATATATATATATATATAGTAAATGAAGAAAAAACTCTAAACTTGCTTCATTACAATAATTTATTTAAACCGTAAATTATTGTAATGAAGCTAGTTTAGAGTTTTTTCTTCATTTACTAAATATCTTGCTCTGTCCTTCTACTCACTGGTATTAGGTACATTGAGCTCTCCTTACGGTCTACCTGCATCAGCTTGGTTAATCCACACGTGGAAAGATCCTAACTACAGAAAGAAAAAAAAAAAATTATTGCATGGAATTAATTACTTCCATGCAATAAATTTTTTTTTTTCTTTGAAAAATAAAGGAAAGTAAATGTTGAATGGATTAAATAGGATTTATTTTATTATATTTTACTGACACGTGTTTCGGTCAGGAGTTTATCCATGCATACATCTATTCTATCTATCTATTATTATTTTAAATACAAAATAAAATAAAATAACAATAATAGAAAAAACTACAGAAATGTTTAGTATACAAAGAAATAGTGACCTTCGTCAGATTTACTCTGAAACAGTACTGTATGTGAATGACTATATATATATATATATATATATATATATATATAGTCATTCACATACAGTACTGTTTCAGAGTAAATCTGACGAAGTAAAAGTATTAAAAGTAATATCGATAAAATTCATTTTTATCCATCTACATTTCTTTTCTTTACTCATTTTTTCCACATATTGTCGGATTCATTTCCCATTCTCACATATATATATATATATATATATATATATATATATATATATGTTAGTACTTTTTCAAGGTTTTACAATTATAAAGCTAGTATCAAATAATGATAACTTGTGCCACATCTGATCTAATTATATATATATATATATATATATATATATATTATCATTATAGTGTGTACAGAAGTAACCTACTCGAGTTTCACCATAATGATCTACAGGGTTAAATCCACTGAATTAATCAAGATATTGATTAATCACATCTAACTAATATATATATATATATATATATATATATATAAACTGCTTTTCATGCTTTATCACATGTCACATTTTTGTTGATATTTTGAATATTAAAAAGTGTACAAAACTTTGTACACTGTAAGATAGGGTCAGTTTAGGTCAGTCAGTAGAGTGTCGAACTTGGAACCACAAGGTTTTTGGTTTGATACCAGCCCTTGCTAACTTGCTATGAGTAGCATAGGGATCTGTACGCTAAAATAAGGAGCTAATGGTAGGTGTGGTGTTCCACCTCAGACACCTAAACAATCTCCTTGGTCTAGTGCTAGTGAAAAGGAGATAGACTCCCTCACTGTCTGACTGATACCGACTTTAAACCAACGCGACGACTTTACTTTTTTTTACATATGCAGTGAAGATTTCTGTCGTATTGATAATCTACTTTCTGTGTTGTGTTAAATTTTTAAAGTCTTTTCAACTGTGTCATGCTTTAATATGTGTATATACATGTGTATGTAAATGCGTATGCATATATGTATGTGTGTGTGTGTAAGTAAAGTCGTTGGGGTGGCCTTAAGTCGGTATCAGCCTATCAGCAAGGGAGTCTATCCCTTTTCACTAGCGCTAGACCAAGGATATTGTTTTTGCATCTGAGGTGGAGTGCCACACCTACCATCAGCTCCTTACTTAACTGTGCAGATTCCTGTGCTACACATACGCTGAGTTGGCGAGGGCTGGTATCGAACTAGGCACCTTGTGATTTCTAGCCGAATGCTCTACCGACTGAGCTAACCCGGCCATCTATCTATACATATATAAAGGACAGTTGTGTTAATCTGTGTGTCCAGAGGAAACTTCGAAAATAAAACAATTAACGACAAAGTAAATATATATATACATTAAATATCACCAGGGCTTGGTTTTTGAGCAAAAATAATGAAGATTTGTGAAAGATATTTAAAAATTCAAATTTGAAAAGTAACAGAAGGAAAGTCATTTGCATGTTATTTTGTTTATCATTTTTTTTTGTATGTTTTTTTTTTTTTTCGCTTTGAAATCTAAAATTGATTGATTGAATTAATTGCATCATTTATAACTTCTTTTTTTTTTAAATTGTAAATCATTGAATGGAAAATTCTTACTATATTTCCATGGAGATTTTTACTATATTATAGAAAATTCTTACTATATTTCCATGGAGATTTATCGAGGATCTGCAAGACTAACTTTTAAAAATCCCCCCTCACCCAGGCGACACCAGGTAACCACTTCTAGTATATATATATATATATATATATGTGTGTGTAAATATCATTATGATCACCACTTATTGTGTAAGTGAATGACATAGAGATTTGAATAGGGAAATTAGTTTCATGACGGATCAAACTGGTTAATAAGTGACGTTTGACACTTTTAGCTTTGATTGTTTCAATTTGACAATTTAAACCAAATATTTTTTTGTTTTTGTTTTTGTTGTTCCTGATAATGGTCAAAATGGCACCTGTAAAATAACTCTCATTTTATTCCTGTTTTTCTCCGTGGATGGAATTCTTTCTTCGTTCACTCCCTATCATGTCTTGGATCTCTTTTTTTTCTTCATTTTCTTCATTTTCTTTCTTTCTTCTTTTTGCCAAGATCTTGAGCAATCCATTGAACATGTCATCTTCTATGAAGGAGAAAGCAAGACAAATTATTATTAAAAGATAGGAAATAGAAAATGACATTGGAGTGTGTGTGTGTGTGGGGGGGGGGTCGGAGGCAAAAAAAGAAAGAAAGAAAGAAAGAAAGAAATTGATAAATCAATGTGCTTCCAATCATCTGGGTTTCCGCAGAAAATTACTCTGGAATGGCATGATTGTAGAATGCTTCCAGCGATACAAAGGCAATGCTGTTTAGGAAATGGGTCTGTGATTTTTAGGAAAAAAAAGAAAAAACGTTTTTACTGGCGGCTAAAAAAGAAGAAAAAAATGAAAGACATTGCAGAATTGTTGAAATTGTCAGAGATGAGTGAATGTTTAACTTAAATAAAAATATCAACACCATTTAAACAAGATGGAAATGTGGAAGTGTTTGTATGTGTAAAAATGGATATATGTGAATGTGTGTAAATGTATGTGTGTGTATAAATATGTGTGTGTTTGTGTGTGTGAGTGTATAAAGAATTATTATGTATATGTGAATGTATGTAAATGTATCTGTGTGTATAAATATGTGTGTGTTTGTGTGTGTGAGTGTGTAAAGATTTATTATGTATATGTGAATGTGTGTAAATGTATCTGTGTGTAGAAATATGTGCCATGTATGTGTGTAAAAATATGTATGTGTATGTGAATGTGTGTAAATGTATCTGTGTGTATAAATATGTTGCATACTTGTGTAAATGTATATATGTGTGTGCAAATATGTATATATACATTTACACATGTTCATATTAATACATGGATATATTTACACATGTATATATATATACATATTCATATACATAAATATGTACATATGTGTATAAATGTATATATGTATGTAAATGTGTACATGTGTAAATAGGCATGTACATGTGTAAATGTATATATGTGTGTGTAAATATATAAATAAGTATATATATATATATATATATATATATATTGGGAGAATATGTGCTTAATTGAAGTCATACCTAATTTGAAAATTAATTAGTTGATAATTAATGAATTAGACGAATATATCTGTTCAAATGTAAGGCGTAAACAAATCGAGAAAAAGTCAATCTCTGTATGTACATTTCAGCATATTATGCCTCATCAGCAGAATTATAGACAGGAAGCCGCTTGTCGGCTACTGCCATCTCAAACAAACTGTTTGTGTAATCTCATACTGTCGTGCAGTAAGTCTCCAAAATATGTAGGATATATCAGTTTAAAAGCAAACAAAAAATCTGGAAAAACCAGCTAGTGTAATGGTTAGAATCCCCGCCTGTCAGCCTGATAGTTAGGGTTCGAATCACACACAAAGCAGTTTCCTGTCCATAACTCTGCTGATGATATTTTTTGTCCACTTTTCCTTTTTACCTTACCTCATACTATCGGATTTTACTCCAACCCTCCTATCTATCTATCTATCTATCTATCTATATATATATATATATATATATATATATATATATATAGAGAGAGAGAGAGAGAGAGAGACAGACAGACAGACAGATAAGCTAAAAGTATCCAACTGACTGGTAAGTTGGGGATGAATCTATTTGGGATCATCTATATCCTCTGTATATCCACATACATACCCATGTGCTAATGCACACTTGTAGATTTATACAAGGATTCCTAAGAGAGCTCAATGTAAAATAATTAATAAATTAATTATACATATTTACACTTTCAATAAGAAAAACTTAACAAAACAAATAATAGTCAAATGATGTTTTGTCAATTTTTCTATCTTATTGAAGGTATATATATATATATATATATATATATATATATATATATATATATGCAGTTGTTGGGTATTCTGTATTTGAAGAGGTGTGATTCTAAGAATTCTAGGCTAAGATGCCACTGAGTGGGTTGCTCATAGGTAGACCAGATTTTTGTCGGTAGTATTTGTTGTTGAATTTGAAGTATGTTAGGTTGGTGATGTGTTTAGTGATTTCGATTATGGAAATGATGGGTAGAGGTGACTTAAACTTGATTTTCCGTAGGTGTGTATTGAGGTGGTTTAGGCATTTCTTATTGGGTATATTAGTATATAGGGAGATTACACACACAAACACACACATATATATATATATATATATATATATATATATATATATATATCCAATATCACCCATAGAATAAGTATTTCTCTAACAATTTTTTGATTAAATGTTTTCTTCTAAGCCAATCAAAAACAGATATTATTAGGTATTATTTGTTGCCAAACTCTACAGCATTGAAATTAAGTGTTCAAAAATATGAATAGCACTCCATATATATATATATATATATATATATATATATATATATATATATATACTTTCTTCACATGATTTTAAAAAAAGTTTTTTTTTAACATTTAAAAAATTCTCTGCATTCCAACAAATTTTATTTAAAAAAATAAGGATTTACTCTCAGGAAGGTTGATATTTCTTTGTGTGCGGAACATTTCTACATTTTTTCTATTATTATTAATTCATTTCATTTTGTTATTTAAAAATAATAATAGATAGAACAATGTACACATGAATAAACTCCTGACTGAAACACATGTAAGTTAAATTAATTAAAATATCCTATTTTATCCATTCAATACTTTCTTTCCTTTATTTCTCCTTTCAATATATATATATATATATATATATATATATATATATATATTGTAGTTTGTAGGGGCCTACTTATTTATGGATGATACTGTAAATAGGTATATATGTGAATAAGTTGATATGTTTTCTATATCTATGTACAGATTTATATATCTTTCTATGTATATGTGCTTATATTTGGGCAGTAATTCCTCTAGCTATGAAATCTTACAGAAGTCATTTTTTATGTTATAAAATCTTATTGAAGTAATTTGTGTCAGAAAGTTTTATTGACATCCTTTTTTTAATGCAATGAAGTCTTATTGAAGTAATGTTTTAGGCAATGAAGTGTTATTAATTTTTCATACAACTTCTTTCTTTCCAAGGAAACATATGTAAAGATTAAGAGAGTGTAAGAACTCTACACAGTCTTTTCCTCCAGGACAAACTAAAAGATTTCCTTGGTTTAATGACCTAATTCAAATCTTGGAATCATTGGAGATTGCAGCACAGAATACATATATATATTCTTCATTTCAGTTTGCATCTTGCAGATGAAAATCTGAAAAAAGATATAAAAATAAAATTAAAAAAATGCAAATTTTTATTTCTATTTACATCTTTTAAAAAAAATATTGATTTGTGTCTATCTTTCTATTTACATCTTTTTCTACTTTCATCTACATCCATTTTTCTATTTACATCTTTTTTTCTTTCTATTTACATCTTTTTTTTCTTGATTTGTGTCCATGTTTCTATTTACATCTCTTTTACTTTCATCTGCATCTATTTTTCTATTACATCTTTTTATTTCTTTTTACATCTTTTTTAAATTTCTATTTACATCTTTTTATTTCTATTTACATCTTTTTATTTCTATTTACATCTTTTTTGTATTAATTTGTGTCAATATTTCTATTCACATCTTTTTTACTTTCATCTGCATCTATTTTTCTATTTACATCTTTATATTTTCGATTACATCTTTTTTATTTCTATTTACATCTTTTTTATTTCTATTTACATCTTTTTTATTTCTTTTAAATCTTTTTTTTATTTCTATTTACATCTTTTTTTCTTGATTTGTGTCAATCTTTCCATTTACATCTTTTTTTTAATACTTTCATCTGCATCTATTTTTCTATTACATCTGTTTTATTTCTGTTTACATCTTTTTATTTCTATTTACATCTTTTCTTATGTTAATTTGTATCTATTTTCTATTTACGTCTATTTTTACATTTCTATTTACGTCTTTTTACTTCTCTTTGCATCTAATTTTATTTTTATTTCTATTTTTTCAATTTACATTTTATTTATTTTCATTTCTTTGTTTCTATTCAGAACTTTGTTGTTGTTTTTTTATTTATTTTTAAAAATTTCTGTCTGCAAAATGCAAATAGAAATAACAATTTCTAAAATTAAAAATATCATAATTTTATTTCTGTTTCTATCTTTTATTTATTAAGTGGATTTCAACAAGTTTGAATTCAGAGTTTTCCTTCTCCTAGACTGGTTTGGTTTGGTTTGATTTTGTTTTATGGCATATCAACCTCAGTGGATCATTTAATGCCGATAAAGTTTTGAAATAAATCAATTCTTAATGGATAATACAATTTTGTTTATCAACTCATGTTTTTCTATTTAACCCATAGATGGGACCCTAACAGGTACTACCACTCCGGGTCAGAGTGGACCAGGGGGCAATGGTGATGAAGGGGTGCTCCACATTCCCCAAACCTCCAAAACTGGAACCTCACCATCAGATAGAGTTTAATGCCATTCCCAGGACATGTAGACCCTCAGTCACCACCTTCTAGCACCCATATGATAAAAAGGGTTGGGGCTTGCCATAAGGGCAATAGGGTTGGGGCAATCATATAGGTGCAAGGGCTTGACGTGACCAGCTGATTGAACAGTGGGGGGTCTCTCCGACCGCCCGTCTAGCCCAAGATAGGGCCAAAGTGGAGTATTGCAAGTCATGAACTGCTCATCCACCTGGGTTCTATCCTTAAGCATCATGGGGAACCACCCACGGCAAACAGGTGGCCCCATTGGGGGAGTCTTACCCCTCTGCAGAGGTGCAGTCGGTGCATTCTAATGCCCAGCCGACGGGGCAGTCCTAGACTGGTTAAAGAGCCCAGTTTGCACTACAATTTACTCATAGCTGGTGGGAGAATAGTTAGATTCATACCGAAGGGTAATAATGCTATGTGAAATGCAAACAGTCTCATCCAGGATTTGAACTTGCTTCACCACATTCATTTCCTATGATGATGCCATTACATCATGAGCGCCTCCATACTTATATATATAAGTATAGATAAAAGGATATGAAAACACACAATGCTGTTAAAATGAAAATATTTTATATCATATTCATAGCTACCAACCCCTCCACACAAGCAGGATGTGACACAAGGTCAATTTAAAAGTGGAGTTTAATAGGTCTGAATTCAGAGTTTACCTTCTCCTAGACTGGTTACCTAAACAAGTCTGCCCTACTATTTACCCAGAGCTGGAGGGAGAGTAGTTGGATGCATATGTTTCCCAAGGCTATTAGAACTATATGAAATGCAAACAGCCTTGTCCAGGATTTGAACAAGGGTTGATGGGCCCATTTTCTACGACTCTAACCATTATACCACACATCTCCATATATATACATATATATAAGTATATAATTTTAAAAAGTATCATACTTTATTGATAATCAGCAATTTAAATGAATTAAAAAGAAAAGAGAGTGAAAGAAGATAGAAACTTTAGGGCCCTTTCGACAGGTGCTTTTTCAAAAGTAACAACCGGTGGATCGTTTAAAAGTCAAATTGTATATATTGGGTAAAAGAGGGGGATAAGACTATGTAAATGTTGGAGCAACATGAAGGAAAGAGAAAAAAAAAGTATATATTTTACCTTCACGTTACCCCTACTTCAGCTACCACATCCCCAGCAAAAATTACTAGGGTGTGTTTTAGATGTCTTTGTCTACACAAGGTTGGGCAGTGAAAAAAAATAGTGACTGCTTCGAGGACGTTAAGATGGTGATTTGTCCTGGCCTTGTATAGAACAGAAAATTGCTGATCACTATAGTTGGTTTTGCAACTATTTATACTACACAGGTGATCATATAAGTATATGAATGTAATTACCCTGTAAGGTTCAATATGAATTATAAGTGGTTGAAACAAACAACTCCGACAAGGTGGTTAAACATCACATAATGGACTTTAATAAATTGGACAGCACATGGAGTAACATATAAGACAAGAAATACACATACAAGGAAAGGAATGATATACAATAAAAAAAACGTATATATTAGTTCACTACAAGAACATACAAAATAGAGATATAGGACTGGAGAGTTCATAGTTTCAAGTAAACTTACCAGCATTGCTTTGGGGGCAGAAGCCCCCACCTGAGAAGGGTGTAGACATGAAGGTCTAACCCATGTTCTGAGGTGCCGTAGAAGAAGAAAAAGAGGTCTTGAATTTGGCACTTCCTGCTTAAATACAGAAAGACGTCTGGTGGTGAGAATAAGAAACGAGAGGGAAGATAACTCTTCCAAGTCCAAGGGAAGACAATCCAACAACCCCATACATTTATTTAGATTCAGTAACATGATCCACAAATTTGAACATACTTGACACCATGGATCTAGTATTTCCTTTCCCAGACAAAGGACCAAATGAGCAAGAATGGTGAAAATATGAACCTGTCAAAGGTAAATTTGAAAGAATGTTTCTGTCCATGTAATATATTTCCATTTGACGTAGGATCTGCGTGATTTATAGCGACTACATCTCGATATTCCAAAGAGTTAATAACTTTGAAGGAAGCAAATATATTAGAAAGTCCTAAATGTCCATAAAATTTTTTTGCCAAAACAACCGGTTCTTCCTGAATAAAATAAGTTTCTGAGTAGACTATAGTAGAATCAAGAGGGTTGGATTTTCCAGTGTGTCAACCCTTGTTGGGTTATTTTATGCCAAAGATATTTTGTTTTATTCATTCTTGTTAGGTATTCAATTTTATTTTTCAAACTCAATTTTTTAAAAACACATTTTTAATATTTATTCTTTGATCTATTTAACCTATAGATAGGATACTAACAGGTACTACCATTCAAGGTCAGAGTGGACCTGGGAGTAATGGCATTAAAGGGATATTCCACATTCCCCAAAGTTCCAGAAATGGAACTTCGCCACTAGATGCAATTTAACATCATACCCAGGACACTAAGACCTTCAACCACTGCCTTATATCGCATATATTATAAAAAGGGTTGAGGGGCTTGTCATAAGGGCAATAAGGACGGGACAATCATATAGATGCTAGGGCTTTGTATGAACAGCTGATTGATTGGAGGTTGACTCTCTGACTGCCTGTCTAGCCTAAATAAGGGCCAAAGTGGAGTGTTGCATATCATGGACTACTCAGTCCCCAGGATTCCATCTTTAAGCATTACAGGTTGCCACTCAGAGGTGCAGTTGGTATATTCTCCAGCCCCTGCTGACAGGATTTATTAGATATTGTGATATGATATTTATCAATAGTTGCATATTATGATTTGGAAAATAGTTGTATATAATTGTAGCAGTAGCCCCCCCCCCCCACTCTTTATTGACGGTGTCATGTTCCTCACTTTAGTATGATGTTTTTATTTTTTCATTTTAGAACACTTTCATTTTCCTATTTTATATATTGTCAGATTC
This sequence comes from Doryteuthis pealeii, assembly GCA_023376005.1. Taxonomy (NCBI): domain Eukaryota; kingdom Metazoa; phylum Mollusca; class Cephalopoda; order Myopsida; family Loliginidae; genus Doryteuthis; species Doryteuthis pealeii. The sequence continues at coordinate 81,129,251 of CM042161.1, read as the reverse complement.
ATTTCCATATTTTACTCCAATATATAATATATATATATATAATATATATATATATAATGTTGTTCTGGTTCCAACGGGAGAAAATTTGATATTTTATAAAAAAGAAGGTCTGCAAAATGTATTATGTTCTCAGAAAAAAATTTTTAAAATTCTTTTTATCTTACATATGCGACACGTGTTTCTGATCTGTTGTCTTCTTCAAGCATTGAGTTATTATTTTGGCAGAATATATATATAATATAATATTATAATAGAAAAGTTGCAGAAACACACACAACCTATCAAATATTGGACATATTCTAATTTAAAAGACTGTGAGAGACCGTTTTTAAATTTGTTTTTCATCACAAGCACACACACACACACTATATATATATATATATATATATATATATATATATATATATTACTTTTAGGCTTTTTTAATTCCCTCAAGTGGGAATTCATAATCTCTTTTCTTCATCTCTTTCTCTTTGTTTTTCTTTCCTTTCCTTTTTTTTCTTTTTCTTTTTTCTTTTTTCTTTTGTCACTTAGTTCACTCTCATAATTGATCATTATGTTTAGAAAGACTTTTAAGACTCGAGTAAATAACTAGAAAACTTTGTCCATTGGAAAAGAAAAATGTAGTTAGAGGTCATTGGGTGAAATTGTTATATCTACAATAGTCTCCTCTTATCCACTGAGAATATATTGTAAGACCCTCAACGGGTGCCTCAAAATCGAAGTACCAAACCCAATGAATATATCGTTAAAATTATATATATATATATATATATATATATATATATAATCTTAACAATATATACATTGGGTTTGGTACTTCGATTTTGAGGCACCCGTTGAGGGTCTTACAATATATTCTCAGTGGATAAGAGGAGACTATTGTAGATATAACAATTTCACCCAATGACCTCTAACTACATTTTTCTTTTCCAATGGACAAAGTTTTCTAGTTATTTACTCGAGTCTTAAAAGTCTTTCTAAACATAATGATCAATTATGAGAGTGAACTAAGTGACAAAAGAAAAAAGAAAAAAGAAAAAAAAAAAAAGGAAAGGAAAGAAAAACAAAGAGAAAGAGATGAAGAAAAGAGATTATGAATTCCCACTTGAGGGAATTAAAAAAGCCTAAAAGTCAAGGAGTAGTCATACATCATTGTTGGTGATTCCCTCTAGATGAGAACAACTAAACAAATTAGAAAAAGAAAAAACTAACAAAAAGGTAAAAAAAAAAAAAAATGCTGCTGAAGAGAAATGCAAAGTGATTATGAAAAATAAATCTAAATCTTGAACATAAATATTAGTAGTTGCTGAAAAGTTCTCAGTTCAACCAAATGTTGTATATTGATGGGTGCTGTCAGTTTTTGGATGATGTTCTGCCTATATATGTTACAGTATCGCACTTAATATTAACCCCTACCCAACTACACACATTACCGGAAGTAAACACTTCTGTACAAGGCACCCGTGAATAAAGTTGCTTAATCATTCGCTCCTTCGTACGACTACCTTATTACCTGCATGTACCTACTAACACCCTAATTCATCAATATATATATATATATATATATATATAGAGAGAGAGAGATAAAAGGATATGAAAACAACACACAATGCTGTTAAAGTGAAAATATTTTATATCATATTCATAGCTAATATTGAACAATATTTCGATTTATAAAAATCATCTTCAGAGCTTGTTTTACTCCGGACTTAACAAGAGCGGAGACGAAAATAATATGAATTCAAAACGAAAACATTGATGTTGCAAAAAAGTTATGCGATAGTTTTGTTTTTTTTTCGTTCCTAGAATTCCTTCTTTTCAGCGCGACCATCAGATGAGATGGGGTTAAAGCAAAAAACCCTAAGAACACGCAACCAAAAGTATCCAGCCACAAAATCCCCAAACCTCATCCTAACCCACAATTCACCCTTACCCCAACCCCATAGAGGTTTGCTCTGTAGTCTCTTTACAGCTGGCATCAGGAGCCTTGAACTAGGAAGAGGTCCTTTCAGTAGCTTAACCCAGGTTGGACTAACTGAATCCTTCTAACCCATTAAGGGGGTTAATTATTTAACTTCCTGTCCCCTGACACACTAAACCCAACAATAATAACGAGATAAACAATATCATCGTGATGATCATACTTTTCAGATTTTCGGTACTTATTTTCTACCAGAGGCGCTCCTTTCAATTTTGTTTCTTCTATTCACACCTTCGGTATTTCAAAATGTTCATATCCTCAACAATATTTTGCGTCCCAAAAATAAGGGGGGGGGGAGTTAAGTCACCTGAAAAAATGAGAAAGTTTTAAAATAAAATCAGTGATGATTTTTAAAATTCATTCATTTAGGTACCACCAATTTGACCCTGTGCAATTTACCCCCCCTACATTTAACACAATGAAACTTGCAGAAAAATTAATATTTTCTTGAAAATTTTTTTCCATTCGAAAGAAAAAACATTAAATAAACTCCTAATGATTTTTTAAATTTTTTATCAGCATACGAAAATAATGAAAATTATGATTGAAAAACAATGTTTTCATTTTTGTACTGTTAAATCAACTGAAATTTAACATAGCTAAAAACAAGTTACGATAAGAGGATTTTTTAAAAATTCTATGAAAAATCAATTAATGGTCCGATTTTCACGAAAGTTTCCATAAATGTTTACCATTGGATGTAAATACATCTGAAATAGTTTTTTTCTAAAATATATTAGGGGAAATATTTTTTTACGATGTCTATCACCCCCCCTATTTTATTTTATGAGATAAAAAAAATGATGTGGAAAAAAAATTTGGTACTTTTTTTTTTCTATAAAGATAAGAGTCTGAATAACTATATCAATGAAATTGTATAACGTACCAAGCTATAGTTTTTTTTAGGAAAAAATAATGAAATCGGAAAAAAAGTGCAAAAAAATGTCATAATATTAAATTTTGAAAACTTTTTTTTCTTATGTAATTGGTATGTACTACATTCTATTAAATTGTCAAAAAAAAAAAATTTTTTTTAAGAAATTAATTTTTACGAGATTTTCAATCTTTGTGTGATTAAATATTTTTATTTTCTGCGTGAAATAAATTAAAATTTTTTTTTTCCTGTGGAAAAAAATCAAAATTTTCACGGATATTTAAAAAACATGAATTTTAGAATTCAGGTGAACTAAAAGTTGGTCCGATCCGTGCTCGATTAATATTTTAAAAAGAATTTGTAATTTTTATTGTTGAATAGTAATGTGTGATTCTTAGAATATACGGAAGAGCAAAACTGACATATGACGAGACGCTTCTCGGTAACTAAAGTTTGTTTTTCTGAGCGTAAAAAAATATTTTATTTAACTTTTACGACCAATTAGAATAAAAATTAAATATTGAATGATTGTTTTATCAGTTTTTCTCTTAGAAAAAATAATCAAATTTTCTAAAATAATAAAATTCGATGGCAATACAATGCGTAAAAAATAAAGACAAAAAGATGTTTATATGTCTAATCGATTTCAAAGCGAAGCTTTATCGTCAGAGACTGATTTCAGAAATGACGTGCTTATGTTTTTTTTTTATTTGTGTGGTTATAATTTCTCTTCTTATTTCCTTTTCCTCTCCTTTTTTCCATTTTATTTTCGATTTTAAGAATTAATACTAAAACCGAAGACATTTTTTAACGTCAATTTCACTGCGAAATTTTAAGATTAAAGTTTTTCAAGTTTTTATTCATAGTAAATTATAATATTAAAGTTTTTAAAGATTTTATTCATTTTAAATTGTAATATTAAAGTTTTTAAAGATTTTATTCATTTTAATAGAAAAAATTTGGCTAAAAAAGTTTGTCCGTTACACCCATCCGTACTTAGATGCATAACTGTAAGAGGGTAATAATATGTATTTCTTTCTCTCTAAATCGCGGCCTGAAAATTACCCTTTCGCACGTAATATGGATAGGTTTGTTTATTTTTTAAGATAACGATGTAATTTTTCCCAATCGGATAATTTGATCTTTGAATTAACTATTTTTCTTTGTAACAACCCTGTACGATCTTTTTTTAACGAGATTTTTGATAAACAAAGTTCGGAAATATCTATTTCCGTTTTATTCGAGATGACCTAAACGGTCTGGTGGTACCTACTAAAAACAAGTTACGATAAGAGGATTTTTAAAAAATTCTATGAAAAATCAATTAATGGTCCGATTTTCATGAAAATTTCCATAAATGTTTACCATTGGTGGTAAATACATCTGAAATAGTTTTTTTCTAAAATATATTAGGGGAAATATTTTTTTACGAGGTCTATCACCCCCCCCCTATTTTATTTTATGAGATAAAAAAAATGACGCGGAAAAAATGTTGTACTTTTTTTTCTATAAAGATAAGAGGCTGAATAACTATATCAATGAAATCTTATAACGTACCAAGCTATAGTTTTTTTTTATCAAAATTAATGAAATCGGAAATAAAAAGTGCAAAAAAATGTCATGATATTAATATTTGAAAACTTTTTTTTTGCTTATGTAATTGGTATGTACTATATTCTATTAAATTGTCAAAATTTTTTTTTTTAATTAGAATCGCATAATTCCCTGGTTTTTAGGGGTTTTTTTTTCAATCAGGTTGTTAAATTTATTTTGCAAAATACGTCTGTGAAGTTAAAATTGGCAGGTCCTAAAACTTTGAATGTAATTCTTACCAGATACTGGATTATTGTCTCCATCCATAGATAATGGCTTTGTTGCTAAATTACTCACAAGAATACTGCAAGATTTTGGATACACACATAAGCAAAATGTGCATTCCGTTTATTTACTAAAGAGTACCGGAGGTGAGTCCCCGGAAGTAACCGGTATGCGTGGACGGGTTTATTTTTATGTTATTGACATAGTACAAATAATATTTCAAAACCCTCTGGGATAGTTTTAAAAAAAATTTTTTTAATAATTACGTTGTATGATAATGTTCATATTTTTGATTTTTTGCATAATCTTATTTCTCTCAAGAAGGACAAAATGTCATCCATGTCGACATTTTCAAATAGGTCCTTCGACCTTCATATCATTTGTTTTGAGAGAAAAAATATTGTCGGTACTAATGCAGAATAGCGCGTAAGAGATTATAATAGTATCATTAGATTCTAAGATTACGCATAAAAAGCATTACATTTCACGGAAATACCCGAAACCTTTGAGATGCTAAGGATTAAGGTACTTCAGAAATTTCCGACATCTGATGCTATTTATACGTAAAATGCGATTCTAATATTGTCTCTTGCACGCTATTCTACATTAGTACCAAATTGTCTAATCAATGAGAACCAAATCTCTGCACTGCACAAGAAAATATTTAACATTGTAGGTAGGCCTTTGATAACTAAAAGAAAGACTCTGTTAGAAGAGTGCGAAAAAATGCTGATCTATTTAGTAGGTTGGTTTTAAAAGAGTTAAAAGAATTAATTAATCTATGTCAATATATGAATAGTTATATAAAAAAAGAAAGAAATAGAGCAGGAGTTACGCCCCTTGAAATGTCAAATTAACCAATGAAATTGCCGGAGGGAATATTTTGAATGAAAGCAGACGATAGACATTTTGCAGACGAAGAAGATTTTTATGAGGAAGAGGACTGAAAAGATTTTGAGGAAGAAAGGGTCCATTTTGAAGACAGCGGATCGGGAAAAACGTCCCTAGTTTAAAATCTCTTGAAGCAGGAGTAATTTTGCAGAAAAAGAGGTAAGTTTTCTGGTAAAGAAGAACAGTTTTCTCGTTTATTCCTACCATAAAATAAACTGAACCCTCATTTTATGTCCGTTTTTTTTGCAATAAATGTTTTATTTTTCTTGCACCCATTATTTTACAATACTAAATATATTTTATTTATTTATTTTAATATTCACTTCAATATGTATATTCTAAAAGTTTTTATTTTATTTTGTGAGAATGGTTAGTTTTAAAGTGGGGTTTCGTTTTTACACTTCAACTTTTTACTTGTAAATTCCTACCATAAAATGCCCCAGTCTAATTTTATGGTAGGAATTTACGAGTAAAAAGTTGAATATTACCTTTTATTGTTATTTCTTTTCTTTTTGGCTTCCGTACTCTAAAATAAAAACGTCAGATTTTAATCCTCGTCGACGAAAAAACAAAATTACGGTCATAAAAGGAGGATCCAATTTATGCCTAAATTGTAAAACGAGCCCCTACTTTAAAACTAAACATTCTCACAACATAAAAACTTTTAGAATATACACATTGAATATTAAAATAAATAAAGAAAATATATTTAGTATTGTAAAATAATGGGTGCAAGAAAAATAAAACATTTATTGCAAAAAACACGGACATAAAATGAGGGTTCAGTTTATTTTATGATAGGAATAAACGAGAAAACTGTTCTTCTTGACCAATTTTCTCTACTCAAAATGAAAATGAAATTCTCGTCTAGTGTTTGATGTTTATTTAGATTTGTTATTCCTTGTGTTTGGTAAAAAAAAAAAAAAAATAGGTCGTTTGCCGTAAAGAATTGAAGAATATTTTTTTTTTCTACCCGGAAAAGGAAATAGTATTTTCCAAAAACATTTACGGACTTCTATGCTATTGTTTACTTTTTCTTACTTTTTCGTTTTCCTCGTGTGTTAAATTGTTGAATGAAATAATTATTTCATTCATAAAATATATTTCATTTAAATATCAATATGTTAGTAATATTCTGTACATAGTATATTTACTGCTTTTTGTTATCAATTTCTATGAAATGACTGTCATAATTTTTTTTTATTTTTTAAAACTTTTAACATGTTTTGTTTCAATGTAAAATTATTAGGTATACCCAATTTGTCGAAAAATCCGTGTTTTTTCAATACAATTTTACCCCCTCCCTCCCGCCCGTTTGAAAAAAGAATTACCAAAAATCAGGGAATTATCCGATTTTAATGAAATTTTCAGTGTTGATTCATCAATTAATTAATTCTATAATGCATTAGTTAATTTATTTCAAAACTATACCACAGTACGATAATTTAGTTATTACAACGATTGATATGTTTACTTAAGAGCTATTGCTAAATAGTTCAATATGTAAAATATATGATAATCTTGATTTAACTCTGTCTCACTCTTTTTTTTTCTTTCCTTCTTTTCATCATGTTCAATTGAAATAGATTGGTATCATCACTTTCGAGCACTCACCCCTCTCTTTATCTTTCCCATACTCTCTTCTTTCTCTCTCTTTCTCTCTTATTATATTTTTGTATGTTGCATGCCCCTTTTCTTTCCTTTCTTTCTTTATAATAAAAACGGAATGGTCTATTATTGTTTGCATTTCATCTTGGATAATTTGGACAGTCTCATTTTTATCCAAAGGATATTGCAAGATAACAGTTGGAAGATTAAGGAACAAGAGTATCAATATATATATGTTTATGTATAGGTATGTGTATGCATTGTAGATGTATAGAGAATAAAGGAGGTTCCAAATAGAAACATTATTTTTCTCGGTTTGTTTAGCCTTACATTTGAATAGGTATGCCTGCCTAATTAATTAATTATTAATCAATTAACTTTCAAAATTAGGTACGACTTTAAGCACATATTCTCCCAAAAAATTGTCGGCTAAAAAAGCCATACCAAAACACATCGTTTGTGTATTTACTTCTCATATATATATATATATATGAATTGCTTGGTGGAGAAGAGTGGTCAAAATTACGGATATAAGATGGAATGTGTTGGTTTATTCTGACCTCCAATCTTTGGGTAGTGCACCCAATGTAGCAAACATCGCATTTGCATTTGAATTTGTAGACTAGGTAACTTTTTTCGTGAGGGGTTAAAAAAAAGTTACCTAATCTACAAATTCAAATGCAAATGTTATATCTTAAGATATCCGTAAAAGCGTATGGTTTGCAAAGAAGAATAATGGACAAGATGAATTGGATAAAAATCGTTTATTGAAATAACGAGTGTGAAAATTGTTGTTGTCGCCGTAGATAACGGTAGTAGTTCTCTGGAGTGGCCGAGGGGTCGTAAGTCAGGAATGGCCGTGGGGTCGGTGAGGTGTGGGTATCGTATGATACATCGGAATCTCTCTTGGCCTGGTGCAAGGCGTGAGGAAGTTGAGTTGATACGGTCACTTGGTGTAGGGACCAAGTCAGGAATATTTCAGTGGAATAGTGATGGTCAGGGAAGGTAGTAGTGGCCGAGGGAGTTGAGTTCGTCTCGGTAGGATACCGTTGTAAGTGGATACGGTCACTTGGTGCGGGTGCGACGTGGTAGTGGAAAATAGCGGCCCTTTGATCCTGCCCGCCTGGTGATATTCTCGGCGTCCAAGCCATCCGTCAACTGCCGATTGTCAAAATACCCGAGCTTATATGCTGGTAGATGGGCTCCAGAATGCTTTTGGGGTGTTTAGCGGGAAGATTTTTCATTGGCTGAAATTCCGGATTCCTTACAATATTATTCTTTGTTTATTTTGGAATTCTCTCAAGCGTGACTCAATCCGAGCCTATGCGCAGAACTGCGCCGAATTGGTCACTTCGTGATAGGGTACCATTGAGTTCACTTCCGCTTGTTGCCTCCGACTTGAGTTTTGATGTTTTATGCTAGCGAGGAGTATTTTGTGAGTAAGAATTGTGAATCATAAGAGATATCTTCTCTCTGATATAACAAATGTTTGCTACATTGGGAGCACTACCCAAAGATTGGAGATCAGAATAAACCAACACATTCCATCTTATATCCATAACAACAACTTTGACCACTCTTCTCCACCAAACAATTCATATTCACCTTCCACCATTGGGCAACACCTGTTGGACAATCCTGATTGTGCTGCAGCTTATATATACATATATACCACTACCATTCCTACAACCTCCCACTACCAATCGTTATTACCTCCCACTTCTAATTCCTTGCTACTACTCGTTCTCGTTAAAAACGAGACACGAAACCATACCATCATTTCCTACCTGATGATGGCAAACTGTATTGCCGAAAGCGCTCGTTTTGAAACCTTTGGTGGACTGTTACACCAGTTACACCCCGACACCAAAAAGATGGCCCGAAAATTAGAAAGGATCAATCAAAAACTTGTCCGACAAGAATTGTCTGTACAGTTCAACAAAACATATATACCACTTATTGTCCAGATTTTCTGATGTCTTTCACAGAGCACTTCAAAGCATATTTCATTCACAATATTGATCTGTCCCTTCGTCTCTATGTTGGCTTGAATCACTTGACAATTTCATTTTCCCATCATCATGGAGGTCTTCCAAGTGGTTGTTTCTGATATATCTTAGATACTACCCTAAAACTGCATGGCTCCACTTGTTGTCTGTGAACATTGCAATGTATCCAGTCCAATGGAAACTTCACAGACTTCACACAACACCGCTTTCAAGATACCTTGCTTTGAATGTGCTCATGTATATATATATATTTACCAACCCCTCCGCATGAGCAGGATATTCACATATATATATATATATATATATATATATATATATTCACACACATTCATACATGTATGTATATATTCACATATATATATATTCACATACATTTATACATATATATATTCACACACACATAAATATATTCACACATATATATATATACATATATATATATATATATATATATATATATTCACACACACATAAATATATTCACACATATATATATACATATATATATATATATATATTCACGCACACATATATATTCATGCACACACATATATATATATACACACACATATACATATATACATATATATACATACATATACACGCACATGCATATACACACACACACACACACATATATTATATATATATATATATATATATATATATATATGACTGAAATAAAGAAAAATAATCTATTTTTATCTGTCATTCAGATCTTCATTTTTTTTTAATCAGTCAAAAATTGCAATTCTCCATAGAATTCATTTTCAGACTCTTTGTAATCTCTGGTGATTTGGAATTGTTGATAACATTTTTAAAAAATGCTGATGATTTTATCTTTGTTATTCTTAAGATCTATACAACATATTTTTCATGAGTGGTGGTTTTCTTTTTGCGGGTAGGGCCAGTGTATTATAGGAAAATTCAATCAGCACGTTAATTTCATTTTCCAAAGACTCAATATTCTGATTTGTTGGTTTTTTTTTTCTTTCTTTAATTGAGAAATCATGTTTGCACCTACTAAATAAAATTATGTACACTAGCTGGTTGGTTTGATTTTACGGTATGTCAACCCTTGTTGGGTTATTCTATGCTGAAGACATTGTTTTATTCATTTTTGATAGATACTAAATTTTAAAAAAAAATCAATTTTCTTTTTAAACACATTTGTTTCTATTTAATCCATAGATGGGACCCTAATAGACACTACAATTCCGGGTCAGAGTGGACCTGGGAGTAATGGTGATCGAGGTATTCAACATTCCTCAGAGCTATAGGAAAACATACTGGTAGATCATGAAAGACAACAAAACTCAATAATAAAATAGAAAATATACAAAAGAAATGTAAAACAAATGGGGATGATGTATTAGATTTTAGCATATAAAGCCTAGGATTATATATATATATATATATATATATATATATATATAATCAATAGTAATAATATTATGGATGTGACGTGGATCGTGTTCACATACACAAACATATATATATATATATATATGACTGAAATAAAGAAAAATAATCTTTTTTTTATCTGTCATTCAGATCTTATTCATTTTCAGACTCTTTGTAATCTCTGGTGATTTTTTAATTATCAAATTGGATGAAAATATTTGTATATTGTATTATTTATTGTTGTAAATCTGTATCTTCTAGTATCGTACATTATTTTCAGATTCACTGTTGATCATAAAATTTCATTCAAGACGCAAGCACTTATGAAGTTCCCTAAAAACATCCAGCTGCATAAAATACAATAGGAAAACATACTCTTAGATTTTGCCACCCTGTCAGCTGTGGCTATAGAATACACTAACAACACTTCTGCAGTGTGATAACCCCCCCTCCCCCAATGAGGCCACCCATTGGCTGTGGGTGTTCACCCCTAATGCTTAAGGAGACAATCCTGGCGTCTGTCCAAGTTATGCAACACCCTACTTTTTCCCTTGATGGGCGGTCGGAGAGGACCCCTCTGATCAATCGGTTGGTCATGTTAAACCCTAGTACCTATATGATTGTCTCAATCCCTTTGTCCCTATGGTAAAATCCCAACCCTTATATGTGCTAGAAGGTGGTGGCTTAGAGTTTTAGTGTCCTGAGTATGATGTTCAACTGTATCTAGTAGTAAGGTTCTAATTATAGAACTCTGGGAAGTGTGGAGTACCCTTTATCACCATTACTCCCAGGTCCACCCTGACCTGAAGTGGTAGTACCTGTTAGGGTCCCATATATGGATAAAATAGAAAAAAAAATAATGAGTTAAAAAAATGAGTTAAACAGGACCTGTGGATTTACCACAGTATGATGATTTAATTATTACAATGTTTGATATATTTACTTAAGAGCTATTACTTATTACTTCAATATGTAAAAAATCTTGATTTAACTCTCTCACACATTTTATTATTTTATTTATTTCCTTTTTATCTTTTCATTATGTTTGATTGAAACAGATTAACATTACCACCTCTGTGCACTCATCCCTTCTCTCTATCTTTCCCCTACTCTCTTTCTTTCTTTCTTTCTTATTACATTTTTTCGGTGTAGCATGTCCTTTTTCTCCCCTTTCTTTCTTTCTAATAAAAATGGAATGGTCCATTATTTAGCTGAGGTGACGATACTCATAAGAAATAAGAATTCAGCAGATAAGCAACACCAGATAATCAGGATTTATATTTTGGCATTTCATCTTGGATGATTTGGACAATCTCATTTTTAACCAGATGGTGTTGCAAGATGATAACGATCATCCATATCAGCCAATCAGCGAGGGAGTCAATCCCCTTTTCACTTGTACTAGACCAAGGAGATTGTTTTTGCATCTGAGGTGGAGCACCACACCTACCATCAACTCCTTACTTTACCGCACAGATCCCTGTGCTACTCATACACTGAGTTGGCGAGGGCTGGTATCGAACTAGGCACCTTGTGGTTTCTAGCCGAACGCTCTACCGACTGAGCTAACCCGGCTCTTGTAAATACTAGTACTCTTGTGGTGTCAGAATTAGCACAGAATACAAAGAAGTGGCTATGATAGTCACTTAGTATTGATCGGTTTTCTTGTTTTTCTTTAAGGTGCCAATACTTCTATTGGTACCGAAGTTGTAAATTACCTAATGAGTCCCTCGTTTAGTTTTCATTTAATTGTCAATAGGGATGACTCTTGAAAGAAAAGTTGAATGCTAATTGCAGCCGTTCGAAGATGAGTTCAAAAGTCATCAAGATAATCTACTCTAAAGATGAAGGTGAAAATTTACTTAGACTTGGTAAACCTTTTTTCCCCCCTGCAGAAAAGAACCAAAAGAAGAAGAAGAAGAAAAATGCCCTTATCTAAAAGTATTGAGAATTGACACTTGTGGTGATTAAAAAAAACAAAAAAAACAAAAAAAAAGAATAAAAAAAAAACAAAAAAAAAACAACAACTCCCTTGGGGCATTGACTGGAAGAACCCCTCTGCGCATGTCCGACAAAAAGGACTGACTCCCTACCCCAAAAAGGATACCTCGGTCATTTGAATCTAGGCTGCAACTGAGTGTGGTCGCTTGCTGCTAGCCAGGGGGCATGTTCCCTCGCTACAGCTGACTATGCCCCGTTTAATAAAGTCTAAATCATAAAACTACCTCTTGCCTTTGTCTCTTTCCTTTTTGTTCCTTAAATTCCATTTCAGCTTACCAGCCCACAAGAAGATACCAGTACAAACGAATTTAACTTAGCCCCATACACTAAGTGTCTAGAGTTCATCTTAATTGTTGTTTCAAATTCTAGATGTTAACTTTTTTTTATTTATAAGTTGCTCAGCTGCACACACTTATATACATCTTCAGATAAATTCTAAATTTAAAAATCAAAGCTTTAGTCTTGTTATTATATAATACTAGCCAAAATATGCACCCTCTGGGCGTAAGTGTTTAAGTTTTAATTTAATGAAATATATTAAATTAGAAAGACTAACAAAATTAAATAAGAAATATATATAAGAATGATATGAATAAATAAGAATTATAAATAATAAAAAGATTACACTTATTTTAATTATATTTTAATTGGTTTCTATATAAAATTGTTCATAGGATTGATTTTAATACGTTGGAAAATAAAACAATAATATTAGAGATTAATAACACCAATTAATTATTTATCAAAGCCAGTTTTGTTAAAACCAGTATGCAAATTAACCATACCATATATTATGTAAACTTAATTTCTTAGTGATATATAATACACATTGCAGGATTTTAAACACAAGTTTTGTTCTATGTAAACACACTCCGCTGGGTATATATTATGGAAGGGGATCTGTTTCAATTCTCTTCTTCTTATGAGAGGCACCCATGGTTGTGCCCTCATATTCAATAGTCTATTTCTTCTGTTATGGGATAGGAGATATCCGTGGTTATATCTCCCACATAAAATCTTCTACTTTTACTTACTTTTTGGAGTAGCTGGCTGTTATTTCTTATTACCATAGGTTTTACTTTATTGTAGTCTGTTGTATCGTCATTACTTGATCTTTTGGTTCCAGGCTGGTATTTCTTCTATCGCTGGGCCGGTATTCTACTTTCTGTATTTCTTCTATCTGCTAACTTTTCTTAACTTCTGGTTCTGGTCTTTTTAGATGCTGGTAAGGTTTTCTGGTTTTTAAGATATGCCAAGGTTGTCATAATTTTTAGAAACAAAATCAAGGCATATCATTTTTGATTATTTCCTATAACTCCAACCTAAAAAAGGGGAACCACTCTCAATGAATTTTATAAATTATTTAGTGATCTACTAGGAAAAAAGAAGATGGGTTTAGGGTCAGTTTAATGGGAAAATAATGGGTAGATAATTTAACAGATAAAATTCATTCAGAGTAGTTCCCCTTTTTTAGGTTGGAGTTATAGGAAATAACCTAATTTTTTTAGTGATCACATTTTATTCAGACCTTAAATCTTAGGATTTCTCAACTGCACACGGAAGCGAAAAGCCTAGTCCATCCTTATATTTGGGTGTCTAGAGCTGACTGACTTACTAAAAGTTTTCTGTTCCCACCGTTTGTGTAACCAGAAGTCAGGTCAGATTGAGGTTACTGAACATCAATCAACCTAATAGTCTTTACAACAACTCCTGAATTTAAATCTATTTCTACACTAACTGTCCAAAAAGTAACAGTATGCCCATCAATATATAACACTCTGAATTTAAACATGTTAAACTCTGCTTAAAAAGTGACCTTGTGCTACAGCCTGCTTGTGCGGAAGGGTTGTGTGTGTGTGTGTGTGTGTGTGTGTATGTACATGTAAGTATGTCTAGATCAAAAGATATACAGAGTAAAACTTTCAAAATTGACTATCTTCCCTTAAGAAAATCGAAATTTATATTCTTTTGCATTTGGAAACATAAGAACATAAATAAAAAAAAAAGAAATGAAAGAAGCTAAAAGATAATTTCAGTAGAAGATTGTCACACCTAAAGAAATGATAAAAAAAACTTGAAGTTGTATAAAAATAAATCTGATGATCAAAATCTTTGTACCATTAGTAAGAAGAAAGAGTGGAAACAAAAAAAGAAAAAGATAAAAGAAATTCTGATATAAAAATTGCGGATGCTGAATCGAACGAGAGACATTATAAAGAAAAGGTACATGTGAACTGAGGAAAGAAAAATAGATAACTACCATTTCAGCCAATCAGCAAACTGAACTTGTCATTATTTCTAGATTTTTTTTTTTTTTTTTTTAAGCAAAAAGGACATTTTTATTCTTTTGATTGGTTTACAAGTGTTTTCACCATAAAGAAAAAGAAAAAAAAAAAAAAAAGAGAAAAAAAATTCCTAAAAACACAAATTAAGAAATAAATAAAGGAAAGAATTTTAAAAGTTTGTTTATTTGATTGACCAATAAATCAATTGATAGATCAATCTATCAATGTAGTTGGTGAACTTGCCATCTATACATATATATATATATAAATTATCAAAAGGAACATTACTTACACACTGTATATATAAGGAATACAAACAAATTAATAAGAAAAAGATATAAGAAGTGCTCTATGCTATTATATATAATGAGAGAGACATAAATATACTCATATATGCAGAGATGGAGGCGCGTGGTCTAATGGTTAGAGTTGTAGGAAATGGACTCGTCAACCTGAGTTCAATTCCTGGATGAAGCTATTTGGATTTCACATAGCGCTGACACCCTTGGGAAAGGTATGAATCCAATTCTCCCTCCAGCTATGGGTAAATTAGCAGGGCAGACTGGGCTCTTTAACCATGGCTAGGTAACCAGTCTAAGAGATGGAAAACTCTGAATTCAAACCTGTTAAACTCCGCTTCAGAAATTGACCTTGTGTCACATCCTGCTCATGTGGAGGGGTTGGTAAATATATATATGCAGAGATGCTGATAGGAATGCGCCCTGCATCCTTGAAGTATAAAGATTTAAAAGGACACAGTAAAATTGTATCAATGTGTCCCTGTGTTTTTCTTTTTTCTACCCTCACCATTTCAAGTTAACTATAAATACATTTGAATTGTTTCTAAGAAACAAATTACACAGGATAGGTTACAAGGTAGGAGTTAGACAGTTTAAATTGTTTCCCCAGATCATGTATAAAAACCCTACAATTCATTAAGAAACTTTAGTTGGGACCCATCAAATTTCCTGGGGACTCCCTAAAAGTAATTATGTGTGTCCCAGGATGCACCAAATCATAAAGCTATCAGCATCACTGTATATGCATAGGCATTCTATCATGGTGCAATAGTTAGCAAGCTAGTCTTGCAGATCCATTACTACTAAATGGCGAGATTGATCCTTGCTGGATGCTCCATACTTGCAAGCTTGTATCACATCCTGCCCATACTTACATATGCATGGATATATATATATATATATATATATATATATACACATACATATATATATATATATATGTATGTATGCATGTATATATATGGGTAATTTCATGTCAAATCATCCAGGCCATGTCACCTACCCCCTTCAATTTTTCTGAAATTTTGTACAGGTGTGAACTGTGAAAAATTGAAGGGGGTGGGTGACAATTTTACTTTTTTCTGGATGATTTGACATGGAATTGACCATATATATATATATATATATATATATATATCATTATATAAATATATATATTTAATGAATTAGAAAAAAAATGATCATTTAAGAATATTGGGTAAAATAGAATACTCAAATGCTGGAAAAGTAGATAAAGTTTGCTTTTAGTATAAAAACTAAAATATTTACTAACCTTGCTCAGATTTTACTAACGGTTAAAAAAACACAAATACACACAATCATCAGACAGAAGTTTTTAATAAACAGTTTTTTTTTTTTAGCAAGGGAATGTGAAGTGAATAATCATTTTAGTTAAAAAATAGAAAGGAAATTTAAAACCAGAATTGTTGAGAGGAGGAAGAATATATATTTAAATAGAACCATTCTAAAATCAGACTTGAAGAGGCTAAATAAATTCATATTTGATGAACTAATCTAATCTAATCTCTCTCTCTCTCTCTCTCTCTCTCTCTCTCTCTCTCTCTATATATATATATATATATATATATATATATATAGAGAGAGAGATTAGTTCATCAATATATATATATATATATATATATATATATATATATATATATATGGAGGTGCGTGGGCTAGTGGTTAGAGTTGTGGCTGTTGGCATTTCACATAGTGCTAATACCCTTGGGAAAGGTATGAATCCATATATTCTCCCTCTAGCTATGGGTTAAATAGTAGGGCAGACTGGGCTCTTCAGCCTTGGGTAGGCAACCAGTCTAGGAGAGGGATAACTCTGAATTCAAAATTCCTGAGGTCGGTCGTTGATTGGGTTTGTGGCAACCCTTGATGCACCAATTCTTTCCTATCGACTGTGGCAAAAAAAAGTGTGGATGGTCCAATACTAGCCTTCACCACTATAAACAAATCCCTGTGTGGATGTTCATTGTGTGTATGAACCCTCATACGTCAAAAATCGACGGGAGAGTCCATTATGTCCATTATATTTATATATATATATATATATATATATATATATATATATATATATATGAAAGAGAGGGTGGTTGAAAATTTTATAGGCTAACCTAGATACTCTTATAGAATGTGACCAAATGAGATTTTTTTTCCCACATAGTCCTTCTGCTAGTCCACACACTCCTTCCATTGGTGCTAGATCCCATTGGTCAAAAAATTTATTATCAGTAGATAGGAGGTCAGCCTTGTCCAAGATTCAAAATTTGGTGGCCAATTTCATTTCCTATGATGATAACCATTACACTAAGCACACCTCCATTATTATTATGAGTTATTTGAAACCATACAATTACTTTTAAAAAAGAAAGAAAACAGACTGACTTTGGCATTAAAAGAAACCTACAATGTTTGACATGTCATAAAACCAGCCAACCAACCAACCAGTGAGCCAACCATACTATCGAATGAAACTAATTGTCCGCAAACCAATTATTATCTGTGCATAGCAGTCTCAGGCTCATGGTATTTAGCCATTTCCATTAATTAATCTGAGGTAATAAAGCATGATAGAAATTCAGAAAAACAAGCGGCAAGACAATCAGCATTCCATTACTCAAGACTTTCATTGGTTTTGAGGGTTTTTTTTTTACTTTCATAGTTGCCTTCATCTTTCCTTCTTAGTTTGTATTTGCATATAAACTCTCTCTCTCTCCACCCCCTCTTTCTCTCCACCCCCTTTCTCCACCCTCTCTCTCTCTCTCCCACCCCTCTCTCTCTCCACCCCTCTCTCTCTCTCTCTCTCTCCACTCCCTCTCTCTCTCCACTCCTCCCCCTCTCTCACACACACAGAAGCGTGTCCATAAACATACTTATAAACATTTTTATATAGTTAGCATACTCCAGCTATGGGTAAATAGTAAGGCAGCCTGGGTTTCTTAACCTTAGTATATGTTGTAACCTAACAAAATGTTACTAAATGAGAAATAACCAAATGGAGGTTGGAAATGAAAGGGAATCTTTATAACATTAACAAAATACAATACTTGCCATCAGTGTGAAGAAGGTAAACCACTGCTAGTGGTATAAGACTACTCAGTCTACATACTACTCCCATATTTATGAGTATTGGGACATGCCCAATAATGTTCATAGGTAGGGTATATAACAAAGTTTCCTAAATGAGAAATAACTAAATGGAGGTTGGAAATGAAATGGAATCTTTATAACATTAACAAAATATAATACTTGCCAGTGGTATGAAGAAGGTAAACCCTTGGTAGTGGTATAAGACTACTCAGACAGTATAATACTCCCAAATTTATGAGGATTGGGACATATCCATTAATGTTCATTGGTAGTGTATATAAAAGTATGACAACCAGTTTAGGAGAAGGAAAACTCTAATTAAAAACCTGTTAATCACCAATTAAGAAATTCACCGTGTTACATCCTGCTCATGCGGAGGGGTTGGTAAATACATATGTAGAGCGGGTTGGGCTCTTTAACCTTGGTTAGGCAACCAGTCTTGGAGAAGAAAAACTCTCTATTCAAAACTGTTAAACTCTACTTAGTTTGGGTGGTTCATTTAATGCTGATAAAGTTTTGAAATAAAGTCATTCTTAATAGATACTCAATTTTTTTATAAATACATTTTTCTATTTAACCTATCGATGGAACCCTAACAGATACTACCACTCCAGGTCAGAGTGGACCAGGGAGCAATGGTGATGAAGGGCTGCTCCACATTCCCCAGACTTCCAGAACTGGAACCTCACCATCAGTTAGTTTAATGTCATGCCCAGGACATGAAGACTCTCAGCCACCGCCTTCTAGCACCCATATGATAAAAAGGGCTTGGGGCTTTCCATGAGGGCAATATGGTTGGGGCAATCATATAGGTGCTAGGGCTTGATGTGACCAACCGATTGATTAAAGGGGGCCTCTCTGACTGCCCGTCTAGCCTAAGTAAGTGGAGTGTTGCAGGTCATGGACTGTTCATCCACCAAGACCCTGTCCTTAAGCATCACGGGTCGACACACACGGTTAACAGGTGGCCCCATTTGGATGAGTCTTACCCCACTGCAGAGGTGCAGTCGGTGTATTTTAATACCCCAGCTGACAGGGTGGAAACTCTACTTAAGAATAGATCTTCTGTCACATCCTGCTCATGTGGAGGGGTTGGTAAATACATACTTAGCATATTTTGTACTTTTTCATCGCTATCTTGTCACACTGTAGGCATGGATTCCCATGAGACTCTCTAGTCACCAATCCCTATCAGTCATCACTCCTGGCAAGTCCCACTCACGACATCCAGTATCCACAAATAACTGATCAAAATTACTTTTTGCTGGTCAGCCCACTCTGACGTGTCCATATGTAGGTGTCTATTGGAGAACATCACTTATGAGTTTGTCCTTACTTCTCCAGCAGTGTTCAGCAAGTCTTGTTCATCCTACTGTAACAATGAATGAACACATACGGTTGAGCTTGAGGAAGTTTTATTCTACTTAGAATACTTTTACAGTTTACTGGGAGTTTATATACTCTCAGAAACATCAAAGATTTACACAAAGGAAGGTAATAATAAAACAAAGAAAATAACTCTCAATTACTTATTACACCTACCTGAAAAGAAAAAAAAGGACTCAGGTTACTTACAGTAACTGCTGTTGCTTAAGTTATCCCCCAATTAAGTATTGAACAGGTTCATCACTACTTAAGTTCAGTGTTTTGTGGGAACTGGTGCTTTCAGCATGACTTGACCATAATGTTTGGTTGGTTGTTTTACAGCATACCAACCCTTTTCAGGTCATTTAATGCTGAATCAAGTCATTTTTTTGATAAACAAAGGACTCAGGTTTCTTACAGTACCTGCTGTTGCTTAAGTTGTCATCCAGTTAAGTATTGAACAGGCTCATCACTACTTAACTTCAATGATCTAGCGGGAACCAGTGCTTTCAGCATGACTTGAACATAATCAGTGTTAAGATGTGGGGGATCAGTTTACAACTAGGTTATAATACCAAATGATCCCTCACTTTATATCTAGAAATACGAAAGGCCAAAATTGTTTGTTTTACGGCATATCAACCTTTTCGAGTCATTCAATTCCAAATCAAGTCATTATGATAAACAAAGGACTCAGGTGACTTACAGTACCAGCTGTTGCTTAAGTTGTCACCCAATTAAGTATTGAACAGGCTCATTGCTATTTATCTTCAGTGATCTAGCAGCAGGAACTGGTGTTTTCAGCACAACTTGGCAATATTCAGTCTTAAGAAATGGGGGATCAGTTTACAACTAGGTTATAATACCAAAATATCCCTTACTTTATATCTAGAAACATGAAAGACATAACAACCTTTTTGGGTCATTCAATACTAAATCAAGTCATTTTGATAAACAAAGGACTAAGCTTGCTTACAGTACCTGCTATTACTTAAGTTGTCACCCAATTAAGTATTGAACAGGTTCATTGCTGCCTCACTGAATGATTTAAGTGTTATATAGATCTTTAGTCCGTGCTGGTGAGATTCTAATTAAAATCTGAAAATTTCCACACGTTTAGTTTGTTGTTGTTATAAAGTTTGATGATTATTTATAAAACTTATTTTTAACTTTTAATTTCTGTTTTTTTTTTTTTTTATTTAATTTAATTGCCATTTTTACTTTCCAATGTCAGTTATTATCTATCCATCTCATTTTATGCATCGCTACATTCATCTCACAATATAACTATCTTTCTCCTCTACCATCCAAATCAACAAAAAAGAAACGTGAATGATGGGGTGGGGGAGGGCTGGAGAAAAAAATGCACTTTCTCTTCTAATTGGCATTGATTTGATTTTCCCCCACCCCCCACCACATCTTCAATCATTACCATTTTTTTTTTCTTTCCTTTTCTTGTATTTTTTTTCCCTATCCCCATTTTGGAATTCTTCGAACAAACCAAAATGATTATTCAACTGAATGATTCTGGACCTCAGCAGGAAGACACTTCAAAGAATCTCACTCCATGTAGTTCTTTACGAGCTGGAAAACTATCCTGGCATTCGATGAACTTACCGTAACTTTTTGGATAGGAATTTTCCAGCTCTTGCCAAAGACTTGCTGCGTAGAGTATATTCTCTTCTGAAAGTTGATGGATGAAATATTCTGGGTAGCCAATCCTTAATTTTTACCAAATTTTACCATTTAATGTTGGCACAGAATCATATATCGGTCATGAACTTGTATAGAACTTATATGTTATTATTGGAGGTGCATAGTGTAATGGTTAGAGTTGTAGGAAATGGACTCGTCGACCCGAGTTCAAATCCTGGATGAAGCTACAGTTCACATTGCACTAATACTCTTGGGAAAGGTATGTATCCAACTACTCGCTCTCTAGCTATGGGTAAATAGTAGGGAAGACTGTGTTCTTTAACCTTGCTTAGGCAACCAGTTAGGAGAAGGAAAACTCTGAATTCAAACCTATTAAATTCGCTTGGGTGCTCAGTCCTAATTAGTGATCTAATTCACTAATAATATCACAATTAAGGAAAATGAGTATTAAATATATATATATGAATTGTAAACTTTATAAATATATGAACAAATGTTTGTTTTTTTTTTTTTTTATTTTTTTGTTTTTTTTGTAAAGAGGAAATATGTCTTTCCATTTCTAGAAACCTTTCCATTTTGAACTTCATTAATCCTTCATAATATAAAGATGATTTGGTTTGGTTTCTCTGTTTAATGACATATCAACCTTCATGAGTTATTTAATGCCAATTGTAAAAGAACAGTAGTGGTACTCTTTAACCTATAACTGGGGAAATAAGAGAGTTCATACCTTTCCCAATGTTATTACTCTGAAAGTGAATGTAATAGCTTGAGTTTGATCTCGCTTACAATAATGCTATAGACTAGCACATTAGCCACTACACCCCAGGATTCCACAATATAAAGATGAGTACATCTTGTGAACCTGTAGCTGTTGATTGAGTGACAAAGATCTGTAAATAAATTACGATGTTTGTTGATGTTTTTGGTTTGTAGGAAAAATCCAGATTTTATTTTTAGTAATATTAGAAGTTCTTTGAGAAGGAATTGTCTCTGTAGACTAACAATTCTCCCTGGGGTGCATGTAAGAATGTTGCTAGTTTGATGGAGTGACCAATGAGACAGAACAAAATGGTTCCATTCACCAAATACCAAAATCTACACAGAAAATATAAGAAACAAGGAAAGAGGTTTATATCAATTTAGAAAGTAATCATTTCACGAATACTTTGTAAATGTAAGGGAGTTAACTCAGTCAATTTCTTTGATTTCAGATAAAATATTTTTTTTCGTCACACATTTTCTGTCTATTTATTTTATTTGTTTATAATATAACCCGCTAATTTATCTGTCAGTTTGAGATCAAATTGGGGCATTATAAATGGTTGTCTGAGAAAAAAAGCTTGAAATATTGGCTATTGAGTATTCATATTCTATTTCATAATAAACAGATGATGTATGGATGTCTAGACAACTGTTTAGATGTCTAGACTTTGTCTTGGTGAATGAGACAATGCCAATTTGAAACAAAAATCATAAAGGCAGTTTTGGTAGTTTTTGAACACAACTCGTATATCAATATATTAACCTTTTATCAATTGCTGAACACTGATGATTGAATTACTGCATCTGTCATCTGGAAAGTACTTGGTATGTTGTAGAATTCTGAAAATTTCTCATTCTGTCCTCCTCCAAATGCAATTTTCTAAGGTCTCAGGTTAAGGTGTGCTATTTTGAACATTAACGATTCCGCTCCACTTTACAATCGGAAGAATGTCACTCACTGTTCCGTGATGAATAATTTTGCATATTTATGACAAATCAAAATGGCTTCTTCTTCTTCTTAGACTCTCTTCACTGGCTTCTCTTTTTGACCTTGATCTGAATTCTATGTCCACTTTGTAGCGAATCTGCTGAGTTTCTTCTTCTATTTGGCAAAAAGTCATACACTTACAGTCTACATATGTAAAATGTAGTGTACACACACACACACACACACACATAATATATATATATATATAATATATATATGCACACACACACACATATATATATATATATATAATATATATATACACACATATATATATATATATAATATATATACACACATATATATATATATATATAATATATATATACACACACATATATATATATATATATATATATATATATATATATATATATATAATATATATATACACACACATATATATATACACACATATATATATATATATATATATATACACACATACATATATATATATATATAATATATATATACACACATACATATATATATATATACATAATATATATACACATACATTTATATATATAATATATATATATATATACACACGCATTTATATATATAATATATATATGCTCACATATATATATATATATATATATATATATATATATAATACACACACACATATATAATACACACACACACACACACACACAGATATGTGTGTGTGTGTGTGATTAAAAATTTAGGAACAAAGTGGATAAAACAAACAATTTATCCACGTTGTTCCTCAACTTTTAATCACATTTTGTCAGATTTTATTCAATCTGTTTATATCCTCATATATATATATGAAAGTATATAAAAATGGAATCAAATCTGACAGTATAAGGTATATATAAAAAAATAGTATATATTGTGCTAACAAGTGCCTGTTTTGACTCAATAAAATGTAATTCAATGGAAATATTTCTAAAAATAAAATAAAAACAATTGATAAAGGTATTGTATAAACACTAGTCTTCTTTTGTTGAATGAATATAGGGAAACATTTTCAAGGAGGTGATCATGTATGTATTTGCCTAACCCCTCCAAGATGCAACACAATCTTAATTTTCAAGCAGAATAAAGCTGCTTTGAATTTAGAATTTTCCTTCTCCTAGACTGGTTGCCTTACCAAGGCTAAACGACTCATTCTGCCCTAAGATATGGAATGATGGCTAGGAACATATTAGTCAAAATGTAGTGATAAAAACAACAAGTGTTTCATATCATACTCATCTTGCATCATATCCTACATATAGTGTAGTAGAGTACACCTGCATACCCATGGTTGTATACAGACATACTCATCTTCTATTGTCTCTGCTGTTACTGCTATCTGTCAATTCTCAGCCATATTCTATCTTTGCTGGTTCTAAGCTGGTTTCTTCTTGATCTGGGATTCTATATGGCTTGATACAGGGATTTCATGTGCTGTTACTTTGTTTTTAATTAACAACACAAGACTTTCTTTTATTTTGAGCTCATATTTTATAAGTATCCTAGATCAAGTCAAAATGTGTGGAGAAATTGGCTATTGGGATCAAAGGCACCATATGTTTTACTCGGCACCATATGTTTTAGTCGACCCAGCACCCAGTCAAATCTGACTTTCCTAGCTACTTTCATACAGCTCGCACTGGTGAAATGGAAGAGGAGGTCAACACAATGTTAAGTATGTCAATCATGTAGTGATAAAAACAACAAGTGTTTCATACCATACTCATCTTGCATCATATCCTACGTATAGTGTAGTATAGTAGAGTACACCTGCATACCCATGCAGATATCAACCCTGTCGGCTGCGGCTTTAGAATTCACCATCTGCACCTCTGCAGAGGAATAATCCTCCTCCTAATGGGGCCATCTGGTGGCTGTGGGAGGTGACCTGTGATGCTTAAGGATGAAATCCTGTTGTCTGAGCTGTCCATGACATGCAACACTCCACTTACTTAGGCTAGATGAGCAGTCGGAGAGGCCCCTTCTGGTCATATCAATCCCTAGCACCTATATGATTATCCCAACCCTATTGCCCTTATGGCAAGCCCCCAACCCTTTTTATCATATATGCACTAGAAGGCAGTGGTTGAAGGTCTTAGTGTCCTGGGTATGACGGTAAACTCTATCTGATGGTGAAGTTCCAGTTCTGGAGGTCGAGGGAATATGGAGCAGCCCTTCACCACCATTGCTCCCAGGTCCCCTCTGACATGGATTGGTAGTACCTGTTAGGGTCCCATCTATGGGTTAAGCAGAAAAAATTTGTTCATAAAAAAATGGAGTTTAAAATTTTTTCTACCACTTCAAATCTTTGCAGGCATTAAATGACACAACATTGATATGCCATAAAACAAACACAGATTAATAGGTATGAATCCTGCATCCCTGACTCACAAAAATCTAAAAGAACGCAGTAAAATCATATCCATGCATCCCAGTGTTTTTCTTTTTTCTTCCCCTAATCTTTCAAGCTAACTGTAAATACATTTCAATAGTTTCTTAAAAACAAATTACACAGGATAGGTTGCAAGGTAGGAGTTAGATGACTTGTTTCTTCAGATCATAAGTAAAAACCCTACAATCTATTAAGAAACTTTAGTCAAGACTCGTAAATTTTCCTGGAGACTCAAAGCAAATATGTGCATCCCAGGATGCACTAAATTAAAAAGCTATCAGCATCACTGTATACTCATCTACTTAATCTAATTATAACTTATCAATTAGGCAACACAAGATATTACTCATAAGTCACGTTCTTCTGTGGAAGCCATCACATGGGCACACCAATGTGGGCCAATTAGCAAAGACATACATTGACCAGCTCTGTGCGGATACTGGATGCATCAAGAGGACCTCCCAGGAGCAATGAATGGTAGGGAATGTTGGCAGGAGATTGTCATGGATATCATGCTGCCGGCGCGACATGATGATGATGATCATCATCATGTAGAATAAGGATAATGACTAATCCTATCTATTGGTTAAATAGAAAAAAATTGTTTCAAAACATTGCCAGCATTAAATGGCCCACTGAGGTTGATATGCCATTAAACAAAACAAACAAACAAACAGAAATACATATCAACTTAGCTTAGATATTTAGCTTCTGTTCTGTAATTAATAGGCTACCTATCAATTCTTGCATTGTATTTTAATTATAGTGTAGTATAGTTGAGTACAACTGCATACCCATGGTTGTACATAGATATACTAGACCATATGAACTTTAGGCACCCATTTTGCAATCTTGATTCATAAGCATGTTTTTCATTTACACTGTCAAAATCCGGTTGTTTGTTAGGAGTTAGGGTTAGGGGTTAATTTTATAATTAAAAAAAAACTCTAAAAATCGTCTGTTAATAAACAACTGGATTTTGATGGTATAAATGAAAAGCATGTGCTTATGAATTGAAATCGCAAAAGGGGTGCCTAAAGGTCATATGGTTCAATATACTTATCTACTTAGCTTGGATACTTAGCTTCTATTCTGTAATTAATAACTTATCAATAATGCAACACAGGTATTAGGATATTAGTTTAACTATCACGTGGAATAAGGATAATGACTAATCCTAGAATTCTAGGAAATGAGGAAAGTTGAAGATCATATCAAAGTGATAAACATAACAAGAATAAGGATATTAGTCTGAATAACTCATGGAAAAGTCATTCATCTCAAAATTTTAGACAATGGGGGAAGGCCAATATATAAATATAAAAAGAGCAACAAGGATACTAAATACTGAATTCCTCTGTCACAAATATTAGTATATTTTCCCATTTTTCTGAATGTTTGAGATGAGGCTTGATGATTAGTATTATCTGTGTTATTTGGACTATTGTCCTCATCTTCATGGTACAGATTACAATGAAGATGAGGACAATAGTCTGAATAACGCAGATAATAATTATTTTCCCATTTCTTTAACTTTTATGCAACAGGGATTTAAGAATTTCACACAATGAGGAAGGCTGAAGAACACACTGCCCAAAATTTAATGAAAAAAAAAAAAAAAAAAAAACACCCAGTAAAATCTAGGTATACTATTCTGTGGATTAATGGTACTACCTTATCTCAGCACTGTTGAATTTAGCGAGTGCACTGTTGAATTGAGCAAACACAACTAAGTACAACTGAATTTGTATATAAAGACGTTAGTATTTATAGTACTCAGGAATATTCCATATTTGCATCTGGGTGATTTCATTTCTTTAGTCTTGATTGGCTGTTGGTCTCAGTGTGGATATGGTGCTAGATAAATATCCATCATTCTGTATTAGGCTCCCAGCAATGCAGGGACTGTATTGAGTTACAGCTTGCTTCCTTGTCTGCCAACTGGATGATAGTTGGAATCCAACTGCAACAGTGAGTATCATATTGCTTCTACAATATTAAAGGGGGATAACTTTTACAAGCACCTCAGATAATGAAAAAGGCTAAAAACCTATTTAAAGAATTATGGTAATAGTTCCTTTGAGAATTTCATAAAATGAAGAATTCATCACCAAAAATGCAATGAAAAAAAGAAGTCAAGTATGAGGATACTATTCTGTGGAATTATGATACTGTCTTATCTCAGTACCTCTGACACTGAAAATCGTCTGAAGAACTATTCAAAGAATAATGGTAATAGTTCCTTTGAGAATTTCATAGAATGAAGAATGTTAAAGAATTCACCACCCAAAATATAATGAAAAAAAACCCAAAGAAACAAGCCAAGTATGAGGATACTATTCTGCAGAATAATGGTACTGTCTTATCTCAGTGCCTCTGACACTGAAAATCGTCTGAAGAACTATTCAAAGAATAATGGTAATAGTTCCTTTGAGAATTTCATAGAATGAAGAATGTTAAAGAATTCACCACCAAAAATCCAATGAAAAAAAGAAGCCAAGTATGAGGATACTATTCTGTGGAATAATGTCTTATCTCAGTGCCACTGACACTGAAAATCGTCTGAAGAACTATTCAAAGAATAATGGTAATAGTTCCTTTGAGAATTTCATAGAATGAAGAATGTTAAAGAATTCACCACCCAAAATATAATGAAAAAAAAACCCAAAGAAACAAGCCAAGTATGAGGATACTATTCTGCAGAATAATGGTACTGTCTTATCTCAGCATCTCTGACAATGAAAAACGGCCGAGGAACTATTCAAAGAATAATGGTAATAGTTCCTTTGAAAATTTCATAGAATGAAGAAGGTTGAAGAACTCACCACCTGAAATGTGATGAAAAAAAATACAAGTATGAGGATACTATTCTGTGGAATAATAGTACTCTCTTAAATCAGACAATGAAAAACGTCTGAAGAACTATTCAAAGAATAACGGTAATGATTCCTTAGAGAATTTCATAGAATATCCTTTCAGTATCTCCATAACATTGAAAATTCTTGCTTCAGACTCTTAGCAGAACTCTTTATCAATCAGACATTAATCCAATCTTGATTATCTTTTAGTGAAAAGGAATTCTTAGCTGGCATCATTTCTTCTCCAAGACGCTTGAAAAACAAAAACAAAAAAAAATTGGTATTAAAAGATGTGTCTTAATAAGATTATTTTCTATTGATATAAAACTAATGAATGATTGCATATTCATGAACTTTCCATTGTCGTCTTGGAATCGGCTCGGATAAATTTGCATATTTTTGGCTAAATTGTCACAGAAAGAACACATTAACGCTTGTGTAAATTTCACAATCTAGGTATGCACATACACACGTATATCATATACATGTTTAATGTGGATATCAAAAAATTAAAAAGATATCTTATTATAATGGAGATTATGTGTTTTGTAACCAAAACTATTTTATTACTCAAGTCACAATTCCCTTAGTTATTTACATCACATTCTTCATGATTTTATTTTTTTATTTAAACCTCAATTATTGATAAATTATATATCACTAAGAAATAAAGGTTTACATAATATATGGTGTGGTTGATTTGCATATTGATTTTAACAAACCCGGGTTTAGTAAATAATTAATAGGTATTATTGATTTCTAATATTATTGTTTTATTCTCCAATGTATTAAAATCAATCCTACGAATGATTTTATATAGAAACCAATTAAAATATAATTAAAATAAGTGTAATCTTTTTATGTGTTCTCATTTAATTTAGTTAGTCTTTCTAATTTAATATATTTCATTACATTAAAACTTAAATATTTGAAGAAGGAAAATGTTGGAATTCAAACTGTGCTTAGCTTAAAGACTTTGTATCACATCCTACCTATGATGCAGTAGTTGGGTAGATACACTCTTTTTTTTCTTTTGTTTAATTGCATACCAACCTTAATGGGTTATTTAATGCCAAAGCCATCATTGTGGAAGAACAGTAATGTTACTATTTAATCCATAGCTAGTAGAATGAGGGGGGTTCACACTGTTATATCATGGGTGTGACGTGGAACCATGAGAGCGGTCTTGAGGTATGGATTAATATGAAAAGTTTTAGTCAGGAACTCAGGAGAATGGAAAGTTTAAGTGATGATTTGGTGTGATTTGGTTGGATGATCAAATGAGATGTGGCAAAGGAGAACTGGATATCAGAGTGTGAATTGAGTCTGGGAGATTGCATTAAGGGGGCAAGACATGAAATGTCTTGCTCTCGGCAGTTGTAATCTGGAGGAAATAAAATACTCATGAGTGAAAAGAAGTGGCCTTGTGTTATTACTAAAAATTCCAAATAACACAAGGCAATATGTCCTCAGCCCCCATGTTGGTTCCAGACACAATGACATCATAGGACTGCCAACAACTGAACAGCAGCCCAACAACCAGGATTCCAGCCTTCTCCAATGTAGTACCGGTACAGAGATAAGTATATTGAATAGTTCTTTATCCACACATCATTTCACTTCATTAAAAGAAGAGCCATCCCATAAAAATGTGCACACGTAAATCTCTCCTGTCAGAAATGAGTGCAAGACATCGGTCTAGGAAAGGGTAAAGTAACAAACGTATTTAACACATCTCTCCAGTCCGACTAGGAGAGTGTAGTGTTACAACACCCTTCCCA
Organism: Doryteuthis pealeii; assembly: GCA_023376005.1. NCBI lineage: Eukaryota > Metazoa > Mollusca > Cephalopoda > Myopsida > Loliginidae > Doryteuthis > Doryteuthis pealeii. Next base: position 81,099,180 of record CM042161.1, on the reverse strand, counting down.
AGTGTATTAGTGTTGGAATATTTTGTAATATAAAGTGTGATCTAATTTCCCAACTGGATTTATAGACTGGCCTAAGTCATGTGGTCTATTACTTTGCCAATCACTGGCAATAGAGCGTGGCTGATACACTACTTAAACTCTCCACATTGGACATAATTCTAACTGTACTCATTGAGGACGGACTTACAGGATTACCAGATCTTTACCAATACCCAGGATTCTTTACCAAAGATCCAATTCCACTGGATAGGCGCTCTTGCCTAAGGCCTCCACGATGATTCTAACAATTAGTCTGAAAGTGAACATAATAGTGTGACTGGAGTTCAAACTGACTTACTATTGTGGACAGGACCTTTTCTATTTAAGAGGAGGGCTAGAAGCTCTCAAAGTAGTTTTGACTAACAAGAAGAGAACCCCTTTGGTTTGAGTTTGAGTTTTGTTTAACGGCATATCAACCTCTGTGGGTCATTTTCATGCCAAAAAGGTTATTTTGGATTTCAGACTTTAAGGTAGTGGTTCTATGGAGATAATTGGTTATGTTCTGTTATATTTTGTTGAAAAGGTTGCTTTTTTTAATAAAATTTAAAATGTTTTCAGGGTTTGTATTCTTGAAGATGTCTTTCAGGTTTCTAGCTTGATAGTAATTTGCGCGGATATGTTTAAGTCTGTTACAATTTAGAAGGATATGCTTGGTTGTAAGTTGTACTTTGCATGTTGGGCACACTGGGGCACCCTCCCCTTTTAACAGGTACGAATGGGTAATGTGGGTGTGCCCAATACGCAATCTGGCGAGTATTACTTCTTCTCTTCTAATACTTCTGTGGCCCGTCGGCCACTCTCCAATAACTTCTTGTATTTCATGGAGCTTGTTTTGATTCAGTTTTTCTTCTCCTGAACTGTTTACCATACCAAGTTAAAGAGCCCAGTCTGCCCTACTATTTCCCCATAGCTGGGGGTAGAATACTACCTTTCCCAAGGGTATTAGCGCTATGTGAAATGCAAACAGCCATTTCCAGGATTTGAACTCATCTCACCATGTTCATTTCCCATGGGGGTAACCTTTATACCATGCACTTAAATTACTATGTCAAAGTCTGGCACATTAGCCACTATACCACTGGGACTCTCCTGAGTAGTATTCTTAACAATGATAAAAATACACAGTGATGATGTCAGTAACGTAAATAAAGTTGGCAGAATGGCCTATCATTGGTATCAGTCAAACAGTGAGGGAGTCTATTTCCTTTTCACTTGCACTAAACCAAGGAGATTGTTTTTTTTTTTTCCGAGGTGAAGCACCACATCTACCAGTCTGCATAGTTAATATATATATATATAATATAAAGTATTTGGTGGAGTGGATTATTGCCAGAGAGCAAGGGAATCAATCCCTTTTCAGACCAGGGAGATTTTTTTTTTCTGAGGTGGAGCATCAAACCTACCACTTTACCCACTTTACCACACAGATCAGTTTACACAATCTGTGTTACTCATGCGCTGCTGTTAGCAGGGACCGGTATTGAACTAGGAACCTTGCAATTCCTAGATGGGTTCTCTACCAACTGAGTTAAAAAAATGTTAAATGTATATATTTACCAACTCCTCCACATGGGTAGGATGTGACACAGGGTCAATTTTTAAACAGAGTTCACCAGGTTTGAATTCAAAGTGTTCCTTCTTCTAGACCAGTTCTGTAGGTGGAGAGCCTAGTCTACCCTACTATTTACTCATATTTAGAGAGAGAATAGTTGGATTCATACATTTCCCAGTTCTATATGAAATGCAACCAGCCTTTCTATTTCTCTGAATGTTTGAGATGAGGCTTGATGATTAGTATCATCTGCGTTATTCAGACTATTGTCCTCATCTTCATTGTTATCTGTATAACGTTTCACGTTTCGGACTCAGGAACATTCTTTTCAAACTCGGGAACCTTCTTGTCATAATTGGGAGCCATCACGGAACTTTGAAACTTAACCCTTTATTCAGTCCCCGGGGGTATCCTGTTCTCATTCCACTAACCATAGCTGGGGCAGAGGTGTTAAGAAGGTTCCCGAGCACAAGAAATACCTGAAGAAGGCCGGAGGGCACATCGGCCTAAAATGTTGTACAGATAACAATGAAGATGAGGACAATAGTCCGAATAACGCAGATAATACTAAGCAACCAGCCTTGTCCAGGATTTGAACTCGTGTCACTGTGTTCATTTCCTTCGACAACAACCATTACACCACGGGTAACTCTAGGTTTAATATATGAATTTATTGATGACAAATTTAATTAATTCTGGTCTTTTGATTTTAAAATTAAAAAAAGGGAAAAGAGTTATTTTCAGAATAGAATTAATTAATTTTCCCTAAGTAGATTCAAAACTGTTTTACCTGGATTATTGATGCGGTTTCGAAGATTAAGATTAAGAAAAAAAGATGTAAATAAGAATCTCGTATTTGTCTTATATTGTAATTATCATTTCTATTTTTTTTTTTTTTTTTTTTTTTTTTTTAGATTAAAAATTTTTTCTTTCTTTTTGGTGTTGTAGGCTGGAGAATTCATTATTAGTTGACCTTTTTCGATATGTTTTCATGTTTATCTGCAATACTCTGATTAAATTGAATTAAATTACGATTATATTTTTGTTGAATTTATGGTAATTACTTGTTTACAGGTTTCTGAAATTTTGTGTTGGGGGTGGGACAAGGGGCTTAGGAGGATTTGTTTTGGATTTAATGTTTGCCATTTATCTGTTTAAATTAAAATTATTTATGAGCAAAATCTTTGATCAACATCAAAATGGAGTTCATTTGAAAAACATAGAAATGGAACAATAAATTTTCATCTTATGAAAGATTGGCCGTTGTAAGATGTTGGGTATTAAACCTGGCTTTGTTTAAGTTAAGCAGCAATGAGCCTGTTCAATACTTAATTGGGTGACCACTTGAGCAATAACAAGTACTCTAAGCAACTTTATTCCTTTGTTTATCAAAAATGAATTGATTTGGCATTAAATGATCCTAAAGGGGTTGATATGCTGTAAACAAAACAATCAACCAACTAACCAAAGTTAAGCAATGATTAAACAGTTCAATACTTAATTGGGTGACCACTTGAGCAATAACAAGTACTCTAAGCAACTTTATTCCTTTGTTTATCAAAAATGAATTGATTCAGCATTAAATGATCCTAAAGGGGTTGATATGCTGTAAAACAAAACAATCAACCAACTAACCAAAGTTAAGCAATGATTAAACAGTTCAATACTTAATTGGGTGACCACTTGAGCAATAACAAGTACTCTAAACAACTTTATTCCTTTGTTTATCAAAAATGAATTGATTTGGCATTAAATGATCCTAAAGGGGTTGATATGCTGTAAAACAAACAATCAACCAACTAACCAAAGTTAAGCAATGATTAAACAGTTCAATACTTAATTGGGTGACCACTTGAGCAATAACAAGTACTCTAAACAACTTTATTCCTTTGTTTATCAAAAATGAATTGATTCAGCATTAAATGATCCTAAAGGGGTTGATATGCTGTAAAACAAAACAATCAACCAACTAACCAAAGTTAAGCAATGATTAAACAGTTCAATACTTAATTGGGTGACCACTTGAGCAATAACAAGTACTCTAAACAACTTTATTCCTTTGTTTATCAAAAATGAATTGATTTGGCATTAAATGATCCTAAAGGGGTTGATATGCTGTAAAACAAACAATCAACCAACTAACCAAAGTTAAGCAATGATTAAACAGTTCAATACTTAATTGGGTGACCACTTGAGCAATAACAAGTACTCTAAGCAACTTATTCCTTTGTTTATCAAAAATGAATTGATTCAGCATTAAATGATCCTAAAGGGGTTGATATGCTGTAAAACAAAACAATCAACCAACTAACCAAAGTTAAGCAATGATTAAACAGTTCAATACTTAATTGGGTGACCACTTGAGCAATAACAAGTACTCTAAGCAACTTATTCCTTTGTTTATCAAAAATGAATTGATTTGGCATTAAATGATCCTAAAGGGGTTGATATGCTGTAAAACAAAACAATCAACCAACTAACCAAAGTTAAGCAATGATTAAACAGTTCAATACTTAATTGGGTGACCACTTGAGCAATAACAAGTACTCTAAACAACTTTATTCCTTTGTTTATCAAAAAATGAATTGATTCAGCATTAAATGATCCTAAAGGGGTTGATATGCTGTAAAACAAAACAATCAACCAACTAACCAAAGTTAAGCAATGATTAAACAGTTCAATACTTAATTGGGTGACCACTTGAGCAATAACAAGTACTCTAAGCAACCTTATTCCTTTGTTTATCAAAAATGAATTGATTTGGCATTAAATGATCCTAAAGGGTTGATATGCTGTAAAACAAAACAATCAACCAACTAACCAAAGTTAAGCAATGATTAAACAGTTCAATACTTAATTGGGTGACCACTTGAGCAATAACAAGTACTCTAAGCAACCTTATTCCTTTGTTTATCAAAAATGAATTGATTCAGCATTAAATGATCCTAAAGGGGTTGATATGCTGTAAAACAAAACAATCAACCAACTAACCAAAGTTAAGCAATGATTAAACAGTTCAATACTTAATTGGGTGACCACTTGAGCAATAACAAGTACTCTAAGCAACCTTATTCCTTTGTTTATCAAAAATGAATTGATTTGGCATTAAATGATCCTAAAGGGGTTGATATGCTGTAAAACAAAACAATCAACCAACTAACCAAAGTTAAGCAATGATTAAACAGTTCAATACTTAATTGGGTGACCACTTGAGCAATAACAAGTACTCTAAGCAACTTTATTCCTTTGTTTATCAAAAATGAATTGATTTGGCATTAAATGATCCTAAAGGGGTTGATATGCTGTAAAACAAAACAATCAACCAACTAACCAAAGTTAAGCAATGATTAAACAGTTCAATACTTAATTGGGTGACCACTTGAGCAATAACAAGTACTCTAAGCAACCTTATTCCTTTGTTTATCAAAAATGAATTGATTGGCATTAAATGATCCTAAAGGGGTTGATATGCTGTAAAACAAAACAATCAACCAACTAACCAAAGTTAAGCAATGATTAAACAGTTCAATACTTAATTGGGTGACCACTTGAGCAATAACAAGTACTCTAAGCAACTTTATTCCTTTGTTTATCAAAAATGAATTGATTCAGCATTAAATGATCCTAAAGGGGTTGATATGCTGTAAAACAAAACAATCAACCAACTAACCAAAGTTAAGCAATGATTAAACAGTTCAATACTTAATTGGGTGACCACTTGAGCAATAACAAGTACTCTAAGCAACCTTATTCCTTTGTTTATCAAAAATGAATTGATTTGGCATTAAATGATCCTAAAGGGGTTGATATGCTGTAAAACAAAACAATCAACCAACTAACCAAAGTTAAGCAATGATTAAACAGTTCAATACTTAATTGGGTGACCACTTGAGCAATAACAAGTACTCTAAGCAACTTATTCCTTTGTTTATCAAAAATGAATTGATTCAGCATTAAATGATCCTAAAGGGGTTGATATGCTGTAAAACAAAACAATCAACCAACTAACCAAAGTTAAGCAATGATTAAACAGTTCAATACTTAATTGGGTGACCACTTGAGCAATAACAAGTACTCTAAGCAACCTTATTCCTTTGTTTATCAAAAATGAATTGATTGGCATTAAATGATCCTAAAGGGGTTGATATGCTGTAAAACAAAACAATCAACCAACTAACCAAAGTTAAGCAATGATTAAACAGTTCAATACTTAATTGGGTGACCACTTGAGCAATAACAAGTACTCTAAGCAACTTATTCCTTTGTTTATCAAAAATGAATTGATTCAGCATTAAATGATCCTAAAGGGGTTGATATGCTGTAAAACAAAACAATCAACCAACTAACCAAAGTTAAGCAATGATTAAACAGTTCAATACTTAATTGGGTGACCACTTGAGCAATAACAAGTACTCTAAGCAACCTTATTCCTTTGTTTATCAAAAATGAATTGATTTGGCATTAAATGATCCTAAAGGGGTTGATATGCTGTAAAACAAAACAATCAACCAACTAACCAAAGTTAAGCAATGATTAAACAGTTCAATACTTAATTGGGTGACCACTTGAGCAATAACAAGTACTCTAAGCAACCTTATTCCTTTGTTTATCAAAAATGAATTGATTGGCATTAAATGATCCTAAAGGGGTTGATATGCTGTAAAACAAAACAATCAACCAACTAACCAAAGTTAAGCAATGATTAAACAGTTCAATACTTAATTGGGTGACCACTTGAGCAATAACAAGTACTCTAAGCAACCTTATTCCTTTGTTTATCAAAATGAATTGATTTGGCATTAAATGATCCTAAAGGGGTTGATATGCTGTAAAACAAAACAATCAACCAACTAACCAAAGTTAAGCAATGATTAAACAGTTCAATACTTAATTGGGTGACCACTTGAGCAATAACAAGTACTCTAAGCAACCTTATTCTTCTGTTTATTAAAAATGAATTGATTTAGCATTAAATTATCTGAAAAGGTTTGATATGCTGTAAAACAAAATCTGGAGAGCCATGTACAAACTAAAGCTCATTTGATGGCTAGTGTAAAAAAATGCATGGTTCCCACCAGCATTCCTCTTTTATGGTACCTCAGGCACCAGGCAATAAACCCAGCCCTGCCCCCCTAAATCGAGGGAGCAAGTGTCGCCTGGGAGGAGCAACCCCTCAGAACACACAACTAATATTCTTAGAAAGCAGTTTTTGTGTTTTTGCAATAAAACTGTAACAGTTGTTGGTATCACTATCCATTTTTGCTGAGGATCTTATTATAATGGAGTTTTGGTGTCTGTCTGTCTGTAACCGTGTTGAGATTTTTGCTATATAAGGTTTATAGACTCGGCGATAACTATGTGATCATACTCTTGGCCAATCGCTGGCAGTACTCTGCTGCTGATACAATACTTATACCGGCAGTACTAGCGATACCTACTCATAACTACTGCGACCTTCATGGATGACGGACATAGGATTAAATCACTGGACCTTTAACAATATGCAGGATAGGACTTATTCACTTGCCAAAGGATTCCATTACTCAGGACTTACTTACTTTAAGCCTTTTTCAACTGGCCAAGGATGGCATTTAAAAACTTAACAAACCAAAACTATGTCACTGCTTATGTACAATACCCTCAGGAATACCACACCAAAACAAAAAGAAGAAATGCTTTGATCTTCATGTTGAATATTCAACGAATTTTAGGAATATTAATATTTGTTGGAAGCAGGGTATTTTCCTGACATCCCACCAGGGCATCTACACAAGGGCATTTTAATGTGGAGAACCATGTACAAATTGAAGCTCATCTGATGGCGAGTGCAAAAAATACATGATTCCTGTCAGCATACCTCATGCACTGGACAATAAACCCAACCCTGCCCCTTTAAATCAAGGGAGCAAGTGTTGCACGGATGAATGACCCTATGGAAACAAATGGCTAATATTCTTAGGAAGCAGTGTTGTAAGTTTTGGGGTTTTCTGCATTCATATTTTTCTAGCACAAAATGTCATGAAAAATTTGTTTGTTGTGATTATGGTTGATTATTGTTTGTTGGTTCTTCCAGGCTGTGGTTATATCAGTGCTACTGTATGGCTGCACTACTTGGACCCTAACAAGGCGCCTTGAGAATAAACTGGATGGGAGCTGCACAAGAATGCTGCGTCCAGTCTTGAACAAATCGTGGAAGCAGCACCCCACCAGGAAACAGCTTTATGGCCACCTGCCCCCCATCTCACAAACCAGAGACAGACAAGGCATGCAGGGCACTGCTGGAGAAGCAAGGACGAGCTCATAAGCGACATTCTCCTGTGGAAGCCAACACACGGACATGCTAGTGTGGGCCCCATCAACGACCTACATTGACCAGCTATGCAAAGATGCTGGATGCTGCGTGGAGGACCTCCCTGGGAAAATGAATGACAGGGAAGGTTGGCAAGAGATTGTCATGGATATCCGTGCTAATTGCGCAACATGATGATGTGATATTAAAAAAATCCCAAGAAAATTTGTTACACCTGTGGGGAAAATTTGGTAGGCAAAGAGTTAAAAACTATTTTATAAAAACTATAGTAAATCTCCTTCATCATGACCTTTTCTTGTATGTCCCTTTTTTTAATCTCTCCAATTTGCACATTGCTACATCAAGTTTACTAAAATGAATGCCTCAAATTCTATTTTCAGTTGGATTTTTTCTTTTCTTTCTCCATTCCCATAATGCTTCTTGCTTGCTGTGACATTCCATTTTTTTCTTCTTTTCATTCAAACACACGTATATGATAAATTGATAGATTCAAATAACTAGTGATAATCCTTAGTAAATAACTATAGCTTCAAGTAACTATTCATCTTCAGTCACCTGGTTACTCACAGTTTCTCACCTATGTGATCTTCAGACCAAGTGGGAAAAGGATTCAGCGTTGACTCCACACTACCTTAACTTATATATATATATATATATATATATATATGCACACCCAAGGTTGACACAAACTAAATATTCTAAAAAGTCAGTAACTTGTGTGTTTGAGTGTGTACATATACATGTGTTTGTATATATATATACACACACACACACACACACACTCATATATATCATCATCATCATGTTACACAATTAGCATGGATATCCATGACAATCTCTTGCCAACATTCTCTATCATTTATTGTCCCTGGGAGGTCCTCTGCACAGCATCCAATATCCGTGCAGAGCTGGTCAATGTAGGTTCTTGTTGGGCAGCCCATATTAGCATGTCCATATGCTGGTTTCCACAGGAGAACGTCACTTATGAGCTCGTCCTTGCTTTGCCAGCAGTGTCCTGCATGTCTTGTTCATATCACTCGGATGGTTTGTGAGATAGGGGGCAAGTGACTGATCAGCTGCTTCCTTGTGGGGTGTTGTTTACATGACTTGTTCAAGATCGCACATAGTTCTATCAACTGTATGTTTTTGAAGATTTTGTAATTCTCTACATATAGATGATCTCAACTCTTGTAGTAAGGTTTTCCTCAAATTTTGTCAACTAATGGTTGTCTACTTCTGTGCTTTATTTCAAGAAACAAGTCACCACTCTTAAAACATTTAACTCTTAATGTCCTATACCACCTCATTCCACCCGGACGGAAGTCACATTCATTTTCTAATCTGCACCAAACAATAGCCGTTGTTTAAATATAATATTAAACATATTTAGAAGTCTTTGATTTAAGGAAAATAACAGGTAACTTTAAATGAAAAGGCCATCTTTAGTCATTTTTTAATAAATCCTTGGGACCATATGACCTTAAGGCACCCCTTCTGCGATCTCGACTCGTGGGGACACTTTTCTCATTTACACCATAAAAATCTGCTTGTTTGTTAGGGGTTAGGGTTAGGGGTTAGTTTTATGATTAAAAAAAACTCTAAAAATTGTCTGTAAACAATTAACCGGATGTTGACGGTGTAAATGGAAAAAATGTCCCCACAAATCGAAATCGCAAAAGGGGTGCCTTAAGATCATATGGTTCAATCCTTATAGGAATGGGGTTCTGGACTTAGGAAATTCTGAACAGGATGTTAAGAGTTAATCTAGTTTTAAGCAATAAAGTCATATATAGTATTTCTTGGTGATTTACTAGAAAGGGTCATATAAACAGATAAACACAGTACATACTAATTAGGAAACTTCTTGCAACATCATGAATTCTAATAAAATCATTGTATGAATGTCAAGAGTTTATGGTGCTGTCTGCCAAGTATTATATATATATATATATATATATATATATATATTATGAGAAGTAAACAAATAAACAATATGTTTTGATATGGCTTTTTTAGCCGACAATTTTTGGGAGGATATGTGCTTAATTGAAGTCGTACCTAATTTTGAAAATTAATTAATTAATAATTAATGAATTAGGCGGGCATACCTATCCAAATGTAAGGCTAAACAAATCAAGAAAAATCAATCTCTGTGTGTACTATGCCTATTAGGCCTCATCAGCAGAGCTATAGACAGTAGTAGTAGTAGTAAAGTGTAGTATCGTGTAGTAAAGTCACCATAAGTGGAATATAACCTACTTCAAAACGAACGAAAAATCTGGGAAAAACCAGCTGGTATAATGGTTAGAGTCCCCACCTGTCAGCTTGACAGTCAGGGTTCGAATCACACACAAAGCGGTCTTCCTGTCTATAGCTCTGCTGATGAGGCCTAATAGGCCGAAATGTACATACACTGATTGATTTTTCTCGATTTGTTTAGCCTTTCATTTGAATAGGTATGCCTGCCTAATTCATTAATTATTAATTAATTAAGTTTCAAAATTAGGTATGACTTTAATTAAGCACATATTCTCCCCAATATATATATATATATATATATATGTAAGATGAAAATGGAAGCGAATCCGACAGTATGTTGAAAGGAAAAATAAACAAAGGAAAGAAAATGCTGAATGGATAAAATAGATTTATTTTACTAACATGGGTTTCGATGAGGAGTTTGTTCATGTATACATGTATTCTGTTTATTATTATTTTAAACATAAAGTAAAATAATAATAATAGAAAACTATAAAATCTCTAAGCATACAAAGAATAACGGTCTTCGTCAGAGTAAAATATTTGGTGTTTGAAATTAAAGCAGTTAAAATACAGAGAATTTTGAAGTGTTCAAAAAATGTTATCCATTCAGCTTTTTCTTTCTTTTGTTTATTTTTCCTTTCAACATATATATATATATATATATATATATATATAATAAAGAAGATGACTTACTGGGGAATAGAATATTGAGTTCATCACAATATTGATGGTTCATACAAGTATTAACCGAATAAGTCAGTGTTATAATGAATATAAAGTGCTCAATACATTAGTAGACCGGATTTAGTATTAAGGTTTATATAGAAATAATCTACTCAAGTTTCACTATAAAGATCTTCAGGGTTAACTGCAATGAATTAATCAAGATATTGATTAATTACAGGCAATTGCGGAAGTGAATAATGCAATTATGACCATTGAAAACAGTTTCGCAGTGAAGTTGAACGTTATGTAATTGATTGCGTCATTTCAAAAGTTAAATGTCAAACATGATGTCGTTGAATGTTGAATGTGAAATATTAAACACAGACGTTGTTAAATGCTGAATGTGATTGCTGACATTGAAAAAACATGAGTGCAGAATAGTCTTCTTTTTATAATATCAGGCAATATCCGTATTTGACTAAAGTGAAACTGCTGTAGCGTTAGTTTGTATTCGCCTGGTGGAGTTGTCTGCCCTTTTTAGTTTGATGATGCCCACCAGGGGCACCATAGTATTTAAGCGCCGGTTTCAAATCCTTTCGGCCTCTTTGCCGGTTTCACCAACTACGAGCCACATGGGGTAGATTCTATCTAAACCCGCTCGTTGGGGCTCCGCCCCCTTACATTACTGTAAGTTCTTTACAGCATGGACTATCGCTAGTCTCATGTCTGTACTCTTTTATGTTATATCTGTATCATTCATGAATGTGTCTTATCTTGATTTGTGTACCCCTTTGTATATGTACTCTTTACTATGAACGTTGTATCTACTGTTATCCATGTGCTGTGTTATTAAATGTTTGTCTATTAACCTTCGTCGGAGTTATTTGTATCCAAAGTATGTATAACTTTGCACCAACGTTATACTGCCGTTTATCAAAAGTATCATGCTATGTGCCACTGTAAAGGGTTGTTACATATGGTGGGACTAAAGTCTCCGATTGTGGTGGTGTGTGGTGACATCCCTGCTGCTTACATGTCGAATACTTGGTCAAAGTCCTTACTACCCACATGGATAGGGGCAGACTGACTTGTTGTTGTATTTTCTGGCATATAAGGTGTGTCTTAGATGCCTACTCTTATTTATAGACTTGGCGATAATCATGTAACCAACCTATTGGCAGTGCTCTGCTGCTGATATTATTATTTATACTGGCTGTTCTGATCTTAGCCACTCAATTGCCTTTGAACCTTCGTGGACGACGGAACATAGGATTATATCACTGGACCTTTGACACTACGTAGGATTCCAAAACTTAGGACTTATTCACTTACCAAAGGATTCTATAGTTCAGGACTTACTTACTTTAAGTCCTTTTCAACTGGCCAAGGATGGCAGTCAGAAACTTAACACTTGTTGATTTATATAAGTGACTGCCGGCTCCGATTTGGTATTTTTCTTTTTGGCGGTAATAATTTACGAACCTATTGTGTAAAATTATAGAAGTTTTTCAACTTGGATTGGAGTCATGGTTGGCGCATCTTTTATGTTTTTTTCTTTTTCATTGTTTAGTAAGTTATCAGAGTTTATCCTACAGGACCATCTACAAAACAACTCTATTAAAAACAATAACATGGAAAATATTATTATGAATGTACAATGAATATTATTCCTTAACCTCCTAAATTACAGTCACGCTGAAAGAAACAGTTTCCTCTAGATCACCGAAGTTAAGCAACAAGGGGCCTGTTCAATACTTAATTGGGTGACCACTTAAGCAACAACAGCTACTGTAAGCCATCTGAGTCCTTTTTATTAAAAAAATGACTTGATTTTGCATTAAATAACCGGAAAGGGTTGATAAACTATTAAATAAAACCAACCAGCCAACCAACCAACCTAACCTGTACAGTGAATATGATTCCCTAACCGGGTAATTACATGTCAAATCATCCAGAAAAAAGTAAAATTGTCACCCACCCTTTTCAAATTATCATAAATTTTGTACAGGTGTAAGTTATGTTAAAGTTAGACAATCCCCAAAATTTGAGCTCCCAATTCCAAAAATTGATGGAGTAATTTTTGGAATTAAAAGCTCAAATTTTGGTGATTGTCTAACTTTAACATAGTCCACACCTGTACAAAATTTCCCCCCAAAAATGAACGTGAAATTACCCACCCTCTCAACATGAAATAATCCTAGATAGATTGAATATTCCTGTTCTGAGATGTTTTCCAGCTAGACAATATAAATATGTCTCGACACTGGCTACAAAAGGCCATACATTTGTCTATTGTTTCCAAGAACTGGAAACCCTTGCTGTGTTGATCCAGCAATGGCAGATGGTTCCAAAGAAGATAAAGAAATATCCAATGCCAATGCTTTAATGGATTCTGTCTTGATTAATTATTATGGCATGGCATTACATAATTCAAATGCTGCCTGGATAACAGTAGCCAGGAAAATGGAAAGAGTTTGTCACAGAACAAGCTGATTGTTTTGGTAATAAATGGTGCTTTGATGGTCGGACATGATATTCACATCCATGTTTATCACATAAGATTAACAAATGGAATCAAAGTAAGATGGCGCGTATATTAAATTAGTTACAAGGTGGTTCAAATACGTCCAACAATATAACTGACCTTACTTTCATTTCTCTCTCTCTCCTTCTCTCTCTCTGTCTATTTCTCTCTCTTTCTCTCATTTATATCATTCTCTCTTGTTTATCTATACATATGTATAGTTGTGTGTATGTATATATATATATTTATCAACCCCTCCGCATGACCAGGATACGACACAAGGTCAATTTCTTACGCGGAGTTTAACAGGTTTGAATTCAGACTTTTCCTTCTCCTAGACTGGTTACCTAGCCATGGTTAAAGAACCCAGTCTGCCCTGCTATTTACCCCCTTGTAATCAATCTACTGATCCCATCAAGCCCTAGCATCTATATGATTTCCCAACCTTATTGCCCATATGGCAACCCCCCAACCCTTTTATCATGTATGTACTATGATGTTAAACTGCATCTAATGGTGAAGTTCCAATTCTGGAGCTCTGGGGAGTATAGAGTACATCTTCATCACCATTACTCCCAGTTCCACTCTGACCCTGAGTGATAGTGTATGTTAGGTTTTCATCTATGGGTTAAATAGATCAAAACCTGAGTTTCTAAAAAACGTGTTTAGAAAAATATTGGGTAATTTATGAGGAAGTGTGTCCCGGTCTCCTGCCTCAAAAATTGCTACCCGGTGACTATCAAAATAACAACCCCAGCTCATCGTAATTCTTGTTTATTTATCGTAATTTGTCGTAATTCTTGTTTAGATATGAAGATGGATATATAGTTTTGAATAGACTGAGATAGATAGGTAGATAAACAAACAAAATAATATAGATATGAACAAATGAAGATAGATATTTTTCGACAAGAAAATGTTATTGGTGGGTGGGGGTTCGCTTCTTTTTTTTGTTGTAATTCTTGTTTATTTAAACTAAAAACAAGACATTAAACAAACAGGAATACAAAAAAATCTTAGTATTTAAAGTAATATAGATAAATATGAACAAATTGAGACAGATAGATAGATAGATAGATATGAAGATGGATAGTTTTGAATAGACTGAGCTGGGTCGTTATTTTAATAGTCACCGGGTAGCAATTTTTGAGGCAGGAGACTGGGACGCACTTCCTCATAAATTACCAAATATTGAGTTTTAAAAAAAAATTGAATACTCAGCAAAAATGAATAAAACAAAACGGGTAGCAATTTTTGAGGCAGGAGACCGGGACGCACTTCCTCATAAATTACTAAATATTGAGTTTTAAAAAAAAATTGATTACTCAGCAAAAATGAATAAAACAAAACGTCTTTGGCATAAAGTAATCCAAAGGTTGACATGCCATAAAATAACCCACCAAGGGTTGACATGCCATAAAATCCAACCAATCAATCAAATAAGTCTTATTGAGAATTGACCAAGAAAATGTAAAAATCTCAATTTTCAAGTGAGCAAGTAACGTGCTGCCACTCAACTGATGACTGGCTAACTAGAAACATTGTCTGTGTACAAGCATCGACATTAACTATTGACTAGAATCTCTGCTACTAAGACATTTTATCACAGACCAAGAAGCAAAACTTCTTGACAGTTCCATTTTGCCAGACACCAAATTCTTTTAAGTCAATTAAATCGATTTACGACACAAATAAAATTATTCCAACAGCACAAACATCATTGGACTTTTTCAGTTCAACCACCTATATATATATATATATATAAAGATAACCTACTATTAGTTTCGCATAAAGCTCTTCAGGGCTAAAATCTGTCAGATTTTAGCCCTGAAGAGCTTTATGCGAAACTAATAGTAGGTTTGTCTGACTCAGTAGATTATCTTTATTACTTGGCTCTACTTAGGTATCGAGCACTTTTTACAGATTAGCTTCTCCTAGCGGTTATATGAATATATATATATCTTATATACATATATATACATATAAATTGTTTTTTCTTTTGGCCAAATACTATACCAATAGATTATTTTCTGTTGGTACGAATATCTTGGTCTTTTCTTTTTTTCAAAAATTTTTTTCTTCCTGGTTGATGTTTGGTAGTATACTTTTACAATCAAACTCTCTGCTGGGTTTTTTCTCTCCGCAAGGATCTACCAACACACTTGGTATATTATATATATATTATATATATATATATATATATATATATATAGTATAATAAAATAAATATATAAAGGTTTTACATATCTATTTATTTGGTGACAAAGAAACATTCACAACCATTTTGGTTTCATGCGACATCAATCGTCAGGTGAAGATGTTAGAAATGCCATTTATAACAGCTTCACCTGACGATTGCTGTCGCATGAAACCAAAATGGTCGTGAATGTTCCTTTGTCACCAAATAAATAGATATGTAAAACCTTTATATATTTATTTTATTATATTATATAACAGCTCTATTTTATATTGAGCACTCTACCAATAATACTGCATTTGGCACACCGTTCCAGTAAAAGCTGAAACAGTGACAATCCCACACTATAGTATATATATATATATATATATATATATATATATATATATATATATATATATAGTCTAATGGTTAAAGTGGTAGAAAATGAACTTGTCAACCAGAGTTCAAATCCAGGATGAGGCTGTTTGCATTTCACATTCAACTAATACCCTTGTGAAAAGTATGCATCCAACTACTCTCCCTCCAGCTATGGGTAAATATGTGTAATCAGTCTAGGAGAAGAAAAATGCCTGAATTCAAACCTGTTAAACTCTCCTAAAAAAATTTATCACATCCTGCTTGTGCATAAGGGTTGGTATATATATATATATATAAAGTAAAGTAAAGTTATATAGTCTATCAATATATTGTTTAGCATCTGAGGTGGAGCGCCACACCTACCATCATATATATATATATATATATACCGACTGATGTATATATACACACACACACACACACACACACCAACCCCTCTGCATAAGTAGGATGTGACACTAGGTCAATTGTGAAAACTGGAGTTTAACAGGTTTGAATTTAGAGTTTTCCTTCTCCTAGATTAGTTGCCTTACCATGGTTGAAGAAACCAATCTGCCCTACTATTTACCCACAGCTGGAGGGGGAATAGTTGGATTCATACCTTTCCAAAGGGTATTAATGCTATGTGAAATGCAAACAGCCTCATTCAGGATGTGAACTTGTCACATCATACACATTTCCTTAGATCGTAACCATTATACTAGAGATACCCAAATTTGTCGGCTGCTAGCTTTTTAAAAACTAATTAAAATTAATTAAATCTATTATTTAAGGTCAAACTTTTGTCTAAAATGATAAATAGTAACATAATGACGATCATTAAAAAAAAAAAATATCATTACATATGCAGTTTATTTTTAATAGATTTAAAATGATTTGTTTTGGTCAATTTCGACGCGATCCGCCATTAATGTTCTTTTTCAAGGGTTTTAAAGTGCTTGTTTACAATTTGAATGTAACATTCGTGATTGAAAAAAAATTACCAAAAATCAGGTTATTATCCGATTTTAATGAAATTTTCTGTATTGATTTATCAATTAATGAATTTTATAATGCATCAGTTATTTTATTTCAAAACTTTAATTTAGTATTTTTGCTATGAAAAATTAATATATAAAATTCATTTAAAATGTTAAAAGCCTGATAAGTTTAAAATGTTATACTTTTAGATTCTAGAAATAAATATCTACTTAATGCAAACCTTATTTTTTTCGAAAAGAGTATACATTTTGAAGAAAAACTCTATTGAAAATGTACCACCCCTTTTTTAAGCAGAAAAAAATATTCATGTATAATTTTTTCTTTTATAAAATAATAGCCAATTAAATAATTATTGAAATGAGTAAAAAAGAAATCTCCAAAATATTAATTATTTATTATTCTTTTACATTTTATTTTTCGATTTCCGGTACTTATTTTCTCATAGAAAAGCCAACGTTAAAAATGTTTTTTTTTCCTATTCATAACTTCGGTCTTTTATCTCTTTATTTACTGTAATTAGAAAACGGAAAGACCAGCTTGAAAAAAAAAGTTACACCCCCAACATAAGGGGGCGGGGGGTAAAAAATAAGTGACCTGAAAAAAATGAGAAAGTTTTGAAATAAAATAAGTAATGCATTATAAAGATCATTCATTGATACACAAACACTGAAAATTTCATTAAAATCCGATAATTCCCTGATTTTTGGTAAATTATTTTCCCTAGGGAAAGTCATTTTGTCAAAAATGCAATTTAGTCTCATTTTGGGTATCCCTACATTATACCATGCATAGTCTCAGACTTAATTGCTATACTAACACTAATAATTGGTGACTCCTGACTAAACACGTTAAATTTTAAGAATTTAGCATAAGAACTATTATATTGGAGTCACCAATTATTAGTGTTAGCATAGCATTTAAGTCTAAGACTAACGGCAATGAATAAATGAATTAAAACTTAGTTTAATTCTAACAATCTATTAAAGAACAAAACAATGGCTAACAATATAAAGTCCTTCCTGTGTATAGAGTCAAGTTTGAGAGTGTAATAGAGAAGATAGCAGGTATCTTGTGACTTAATGATTTCTTGGAGAGAATTTCTAGTTGACGTGCAGCTGGGAGGTTTCTTGAATCTATCTGGTTATTTTTGGTATTTTGCGCCAGAACTTCTGGGCTCATCACGTGATTGGTATATCCAATCACAGAAAGCCTCTCCTTCACTTAATCCCACACACAGAAATAAACATTTTACTGACCCAACACAGGGATGAGCTTCGACCCTGGCAAAATGCTGTGGTGGACGTATGTTCATGGCAATTTGGCTATAGATGCACATGACACAGTGCTAGAAATTTGGTTATAGGGCACATGGCACAGTGCTAGAAATTTGGTTATAGGGCACATGGCACAGTGCTAGAAATTTGGTTATAGGGCACATGGTACAGTGCTAGAAATTTGGTTATAGGGCACATGGCACAGTGCTAGAAATTTTACAATAGTTGCTCACAGAACCCTGATAGAATTTTACTATAGATGCATATGGCAGTTCTAAAAATTTGACTCTAGATGCACACAGCACAATGCTAGAAATTTGACTAAAGATGCACATGGCACAGTGCTAGAAATTTGGCTAGAGGTGTACATGGCACTGTTCTAAAAATTTTAACATAGATGCATACAGTACAATGCTAGAAATTTGACTAAAGATGCACAGTGCTAGAAATTTGGCTATAGATACACATGGCAGAGTTTTAGAAATTTTACAATAGATGCACACGGCTCAGTGCAGTCGGTAGAGCATTCGGCTAGAAACCGCAAGGTTCCTAGTTCGATACCAGCCCTTACCAACTCAGTGTATGAGTAGCAAAGGGATCTGTACGGTAAAGTAAGGAGCTGATGGTAGGTGTGGTGCTCCACCTCAGACGCAAAAACAATCTCCTTGGTCTAGCACTAGTGAAAAGGGGATAGACTCGCTGATTGGCTGATACCAACATTAGGCCGCCCCGATGACTTTACTTTTACTTTAATATTGCATTAAAATAGTAAACCATAATTCTTACCTTTGATGTGATGTTCTCATTGTGTAGGTGATAAGTAAAGGTTCTACTTATTCTTCCCGATTCAAACTGATAAATATTTGTTTTTCATCTTTCTGAATATTTTACTTAGAATATTTGTAGAGCATCTTCTAAGAAGTGTTTATTTGCAAATTCCTCTGTGGAAATTTCAAATATCTGGTTGTAGATAATTTGATACGTTTCAAAAGAATTTTGAATCTTTATGGTGTTGAGAGTTTTCAGTTTGGGGAATACTGAAAAGATCTTTTGGCACTTTGAAGAAAATTATTTGGAATTGAATTTATAGAATATTTTTGGTAAGGGAATCCTGAAAAAAAGTTCTGTTTGTCACTTACTCAAACGTTAAGGAACATTTTGGCATTTGATGTTAGGATAAAAGAAAATAGGCATGCATAAATACCCAAATATATATATATATATATATATATATATATATATATATATATATATATGCATGTGCTAGTGGTTAGAGTCATGGAAAATGGACTTGTCAATTCGAGTTCAATTCCTAGACGAAGCTGTTGGCATTTCACATAGTGCTAATACCCTTGGAAAAGGTATGAATCCATATATTCTCCCTCCAGCTATGGGTTAAATAGTAGGGCAGACTGGGTCCTTCAGCCTTGGGTAGGTAACCAGTCTAGGAGAGGGATAACTCTGAATTCAAAATTCTCTCCAGCTATGGGTTAAATAGTAGGGCAGACTGGGCCCTTCAGCCTTCGGTAGGTAACCAGTCTAGGAGAGGGATAACTCTGAATTCAAAATTCCTGAGGTCGGTCATTGATTGGGTTTGTGGCAACCCTTGATGCACCAATTCTTTCCTGTGCCAAAAAGTGTGGATGGTCCAACACAAGCCTTCACCACTATAAACAAATCACTGTGTGGATGTTCATTGTATGAACACTCATATGTCGATCGATGGGAGAGTCCATCATATATATATGTATGCACATCTATAAAAGATATGGAGGTGTGTGGTGTAATGGTTAGAGTCGTAGGAAATGGACTCATCAACCCGAGTTCAAATCCTGGACGTGGCTGTTTGCATTTCATATAGTGCTAATATCCTTGGGAAAGGTATGAATCCATATATTTTCCCTCCAGCCATGGGTAAATAATAGGGCAGACTGGGCTCTATAACCTTGGGTAGACAATCAGTCTCGGAGAAAGAAATCTCTGAATTCAAACCTGTTAAACTCCACTTAAGAAATTGACCTTGTGTCACATCCTGCTCATGCGGAGGGGTTGGTAAATATATATGGAAGATATACATACAATATATATATAGATATACATACATATGGGAGTAAAATGAGGAAATCAATCCGACAGTATGAGTAGAAATGTAGAGAAACATGGGATGTTACACAGGATGGTAATTTATTATTGGTGGTATTGTCGATGTATTTTTAAACAAACCGAAACGTTTGAACCTTGATATTACCACCAATAATAAACTTCCATCTAGTGTAACATCCTGTGTTTTTCTACATTTCTCCACACACACATATATATATATATATATATATATACATGATGAGTCTGCGTGGTGTAATGATTAGAGTTATAGGAAATGAGCATGATGACCAGAGTTCAAATCCTGGCTGAGGATGTTTGCATTTCATATAGTGCTAATACCCTTGGGAAACGTATGCATCCAACTACTCTTCCTCCAGCTATGGGTAGGCAGACAGGTCACTTTAACTTTAGCTAGGTAACCAGTCTAGGAGAAGAAAAGCTCTAAAATTCAAAGAAGAAATTGACCTTGTGTCACATTCTACTTGTGTAGAGTGGTTGGCATATATATATATATATATATATATATATAACTGATGGATAGGTGCTTGGCGTAAAAGTCATTTTTGGAATGGTTGAGTTCGTAAATCTAATCAAAATTAGCAATTTGTGCCCAAAAGGAAGAATGAACTTGAAAAATAATATGCCAAGTGTGTGGAACAGCATGTATATTTCATAGCACTAGTTCATTCACTCATTTTTCTCACCACCCCCACCTATATGTGTATATATATATATATATATATATATATATATATATATATATATAGTAATCCACGTATTTTGACTTATCAAATCTCTTCAGTGTGGCTAGACATTTGTAAGCTACCTACAGCCAGGATTGAAATCCGATTGGTTCAGCATCTGTCAAACAACTTAACTGCTAGGCTATAGTCACCTACAGAATGCGATGGGGATTTTAACTGTTTTTGATACACACATCCCTATGTATGTAAAGGCTGCCATATAGTGCTCCATCCCTTATATAGAAGAGCGTTTATTGTAGATAATATGGGTGCTATATTTCTAAGCTGATAGTGCCCAATAACATTGATAGAGCATTTATATTTGAGTTAAGGTAGTGTGGTCATGGAGTCAACACCTGGTCTATGACAGTTTCTCACCTATGTGATCTAAAGGAGTCACTTCTGTTTTGGTATGTATGTTGCTACTTATAACTCAGAAAAGAGATTGCACACTTTGATATGTTTATACTAAGGAAAAGTACACAATTTAGTTTTTGATTTTTATTGGTTATATTATATACATGTTTACCAAGCAAGATGTGACAAGATCAAGTTTCAGAGGTTTAAATTCAGAGTTTTCCTTCTCCTCGACTGGTCGTCTAAACAAGGTTAAAGACTCCAGTCTGTCCTATTTACCCATAGCTGGAGGGAGAATAGTTGGATTCATACTTTTCCCAAGGGTATTAGTGCTATGTGAAATGCAAACAGCCTTGTCCAGGAATTGAATTCATCTCATCATATCTATTTCCTATGATGATAACCATTACACCACAAGCCTCCATAATTAAATGATATAATATATAATATTGTAAATAAATGGTAAAATGATGGATAGGTGCCTGGCGTAACAGTTATTGTTGGAGAAGTTGAGTTGTTAATCAGATTTCAAATCCTTGAGGAAATGAGCACAATGACCAGAGTTCAAATCCTGGCTGAGGATGTTTGCATTTCATATAGTGCTAATACCCTTGGGAAACGTATGTCTCCAACTACTCTTCCCCCAGCTATGAGTAGGCAGACTGGTCACTTTAACTTTAGCTAGGTAACCAGTTTAGAAGAAGAAAAACTCTAAAATTCAAACCTGTTAAACTCCGCTTAAGAAATTGACCTTGTGTCACATTCTACTTGTGTGGAGTGGTTGGCATATATATATATATATATATATATATATATATATATATATATATATAACTGATGGATACGTGCTTGGTGTAAAAGATATTTTTGGAGTGGTTGAGTTGTTAACCTGATTTCAAATCCTTGATGAGGCTGTTTGCATTTCACTTCATAATAAATCTCTTGGGAAAGAAAGGAATCCATTTCTTCTTTTCTTCTTTTCTTTCTGTTTATATCTATCTATATATGTACCTATTTCGTTTGTATTATTTTGATTTTTCAAACTGTTGTCCTTATCTTTATTGTGAAATACACATACACAACCTATTCAATTTCTTCATATATAGATATATATATCTGCCTGATCATATCTATTTATATCTGCTCATCTCTCTCTCTCACTACATATATATGTACACACACACACACACACACACACACACACACATATATATATATATATATATATATATATATATATATATATATATACCTTTTTACTATGTTCATATCTATCTATATATCTATCTATCTATCTGTCTACAAAGATATCTGTATCTCTACAGCTGTGATATTTAATATTGTAAATGAATGCTAAAGTGGACCTATACACTGAATTATCACCTTTTCTTATAGACATTTCTTCTTTCTTTTTGCAAAACTTTGGACAGCCCTTATCTGCTTCTAAATTCAAGTTACTAAATAATTAAAACAATTTCTGCTGAAATGGTGGAACTGGAAATTTTCAGGTGGAAATTTTAAGATTGTTCAGAAAATGAAGTCCATAAAATTTAACTTATTCATTTCTATGATCATAAACATCTAAAAATCAATTAATGAAACATAGGCACATAATAAAAGGGAAATAAACACAGGTGTATGAAAAAATAAAAATAAATAGATTACTCTTATTTTGATTTGCCTCAACTAAGAAAAATGTAAAAAATTATTTTGTTCCAATTTCACACAAGTGAAAATTCTTGTAGATTCCAATTAAATAGCTGAAATTTTCAAAGATTCATTTTATTAAATATGTAACATCAATCTTTCAGCTCTTATATCCTGATATCTTATGTAATAATATATCAATTCAATTGGGTCTCTTTTAATGATTCAATTACTGTGTTGATGGTTCATCATGAGGTCATAATAACTGTTTTTCTTTTGTTATATTCAGATTTCAATTATCATGTAATATCATATTAATTCAAATCAGATGTTATAGCAAAATGAATTGCTGTTGGGTCTCTTTTAATGTTTCAGTAACCGTATTGATTGTTCATCATGAGGATATAATTACTATTTTCTTTTTGGGATTCTTATTTCAATAATCATGTCATATCAATTCAAATATAGATTATTTCAACAAAGTGAATTGTTGGGTCTCTTTTAATGTTTCAATAACTATTTTGATTGTTCATCATGAGGATATAATTTCTATTTTCTTTTTAAAAATTCTGATCACAATTATCTATTCTGAAGGCATTAAAATGTAAACTTCTTTGGATTATTTATTATAAATACTTGCATAGTTCCTATTAAGTGAAACATGAACCCTGTACTCCCACCAAGAGCACCAGCTAAATAGCATCTACCTTTGCTGCCTTATACGTATACTGGGCATCATCTGTAGGGACAGGATCACTATCACAGCAGTTCTAAAGAAAGCTCAACTTCCTAGCTTGTGTTCTCTACTGAGACAGCATCATCTCTGATGGCTGGGCCATGTCCGCCAGATGGATGATGGACTAATCCCAAAGGACTTCCTCTATGCAGAGCTTTCGTCTAGTAAGAGACAGATTGGTTGCCCCCAGCAGCATGGATGTCTGCAAGAATGATCTTAGGTGCTTTGGCATTGCCCCTTCCAGCTTGGAAAATTTGGTTCAGGATTGCCTTCGGTGGTGGCAGGCTCTCCGGCACAACACCATGAAGCCAATAGGTCTAGAAGAAAGCAGCGTCAACAAAGCACGGGCACATCAACATCTTCAGGGACAGCCTTCACATGCAACATCTGTAGTCGAGAATGTTTTTGAAATATTGGACTTTACAGTCCGCTGTAACTTCAAGGGCACAAAACCTATATTATAGTCTTCCGAGACTGAAATGCCAATGAAGTTCCTATTAAAAATAATGATAGACTTATTTACATATGAAGTAGGTATTTACCTAACCCATTTGTCATGAGTAGGATGTGACACAAGGTCACAAGAATGGGGCATCCAGCAAGGATCAAAGTAGCTTTTCACTAGTAATGGATTTGTGTGACAAGCTTGCTAACCATTACACCATGATGGGACACCCTTATTTACATATGAGGTATATTCAAAAGTGATAGGACTGAAGTTGTATTCATCAAGATAGAAATGTTCAAAAATGTGCTGTAACTTTGAGTATCAAAGTTAATAGAGAAATAATAGGAAGAAACATGAGTATTAAGGATAGAGGAAACAGTTTATTAAGCAAAGATACAACATTAACAGAATAATTAGCAATTGCTAGGTTGAATTTACAAGTCCTGCAAGATCTCATTGTTTCTTTCTTCTGGGATTTCGTCACACATTATTTATAAGAAACTCATGATTCCTTAATCATTATTTAGGTACTATATTACAGAATGAAACATTAATTTGCTTTAAAGTCGTCACACTTATTCCGATGAGATTTTCATTGGTCCAAGCACCTCTTGTGTAAAGCTGTGTAAAGAAAGAAAAGTATTTCCCATATTGGTTAAGCCAGAAACTTTGCAGTATCCACTTTGCAGTATTTAAAGTCTAAATGCCACATATAGTTTGAATTTTATTATATCTATAGTTGGTTTGGCTTGATTTGATTTTACGGCATATCAACCTCAGTGGGTCATTTAATGCCGATAAAGTTTTGAAATAAATTCATTCTTAATGGATAATACAATTTTTTTATAAATACATTTTTCTACTTAACCCATAGATGTGGGATCCTAACAGGTACTACCACTCTGGTTCAGAGTGGACCAGGGAACAATGGTGATGAAGGGGTGCTCCACATTCCCCACACCTCCAAAACTGGAACCTCACCATCAGATAGAGTTTAACATCATTCCCAGGACATGTAGACCCTCAGTCACCACCTTCTAGCACCCATATGATAAAAAGGGGTTGGGGCTTGTCATAAGGGCAATAGGGTTGGGAAAATTATATAGGTGCTAGGGCTTGATGTGACCAGCTAATTGATCCAAGGGGGCCTCTCCGACCGCCCATCTAGCCCAAGATAGGGCCAAAGTGGAGTATTGCAAGTCATGAACTGCTCATCCACCTGGGCTTTATCCTTAAGCATCACGGGTCGCCACCCATGGCCAACAGGTGGCCCCATTGGGGGAGTCTTACCACTCTGCAGAGGTGCAGTCAGTGCATTCTAATGCGCCAGCCGACAGGGTGGTATATCTATAGTTTTAATTATGAATTATTCAGCATTCATTTTTGTTTCATACTTTTTATAAATTTCATTATATTAAAATTTAAAGGTTATTAAAATTGTCTTCTTTCATGATATATTTTCAATTTATTCTTTGGAAATAATTATCATTTAAATTGAAACTGAATCATGTCTGTTACTCTTTGTAATAATTTAAATCAGGGTTTGGCCAAACTTTGGTGTTATGATAAAAGTCACGATCAATAAACTTCAGAGGTTTTAGAGACATGAACAAAAATTAATAGACATATTTTGTCATTATTTGTCTGAATTTTGAGATGAGGTTTGATGCAAATAATTTTGATTTTGTCTTGTATAATCTTTCATTTTTCTAAGAATGGATATTGTTGTAACTTAATTCGCCTATAAGTCTTACAAAACATACAAGAGACAAATTATATGAGAAACATCTCTAGTCTTGTGCTAACCCAATTCGAGCATCCATTCCTTTGTGTTGTATAATCTTTCATTTTTCTAAGAATGGATATTGTTGTGACTTAATTCACACACACACACACACACACACACACACACACACACACACACACATATATATATATATATATATATATATATATGATGATGATGATACAATGATTAAAAATAATTTCCCAGGTTGTATCATCACTATACTCGGATACACTGGAAACAACTGAGGAAGCCTGGAGGATACATCGGCCAAAACATTGTGTTAATAACTACCACAATAAAGAATAGGACAATAGTCTGAAAAATCAAAATTATTCACAATTCACAAAATTATTGTCATTTGTCATTTGCTTAAATGCACACACACACACACACATATATATATATATTTAAATCTTTGCCTGCTTTGAACTTCTCACAACAACTTTCCACCACAGCGATCATATCATAAGCTGCTTGCAGTGGCTCTTGCACATGTCACTTGTTTACACTGTGAACACCTCTGCCATCTTTTGTTTTGTCTAAGGTGAATAGATAGTGAACTTTCAAATATCCCATCATACATGTAAAAATTACCAAGAAAATTTGGTAAAGCTGCGGGGAAAATTTGTTAGGCAAAGAGTAAAGTTGTAAAATCTTTTCTGACCAGTGCTCAATATCATAGATAGACCATTTAGATGTAAGTTAGGGTAGCATGGACATAGAGTCAATGCAACTTAGTTACCGACAGTTTCTCGCCTATGTGAATGTTCAAGCCAAGTCTTGGTTTGAACAATTCCATAGGCAAGAAACGGTCAGTAACCAAGTGCTGTTGACTCTTTATCTACACTACTCTAACTTATATATATATAAATATATATATAAATAAGTCATCCACAGATACCATGTTTCGACATAGCATGTCTCCTCAGTGTGGCTAGACCTTGCAGACTACTGTTATATATCCCATTGCTGGGCATATACATGAAGAGAGTTCTCATGTGATAGAGAGAGAGAGAGAGACAGACAGACAGAGATAGAGTTACAGCATTGTGACTTACTTGTTTGTTACTTACCTGTTCTTGACGAGGGTCCAGTGTGCTTCGGCCACTGGGTCAGGTTAAGTAATAAATAATAGCATCGATCCCAGGGGGCTTTCCCCCCAGGCAATACCTGCCCCCTTGGGAGCAGGGCTGGGTTTATTGCCCAGCGCCTGAGGCGCCCCGCCGACGGGATCGACGCAATTTTTGTTCTTTTCCACCCATGAGCTTCGGCTTGTGGGTGGGCCCACGTTAAAACGAGGCCTTGTGCCCAGCCCATACAAGTGGGGTATGAGGCAACTACCCTTACTTGTTTGTTACTATCTTCTTCTAGTTGCCATGTTTCATCTTTACTTCTATCTTTTGGCAAGTCGTCATTTTGTCTTCCAGATTCTAGCTGCGTCATTTTCTAAGGGCTTCTTTTCAAGTCATGCATTAACTACAAAACTTCTTTTCTTGTACAAGATTCAACATGCAGCTGAGTTACAACCTCGCAGTCGCACATCTGCTCTGCGTCCCACATCTGCTCTGCGTCCCATTTAAGTTGAAACTGACTTCCTAACTAACTGTATCACGTGACTTGCAAGATTCTCGCCTCTGGAGTCAGTTGGAACCATAACTGTCTGGTAGTTTTCCATCCCCTAATCTGAAAACTTAGAGTTCTCGCTACAGGGCTTGTCAAAAACCTACGCCACTACATAATTATGCAACACTACCTTCAACTGAATCAAGTTCTTAACTACTAAGCCATCAGCACCTACAAGCATGAAGTGCAATTTTAACTGAAAAAATACATACATAGGTATATATGGCTAGGTCACACAAGAGCTCATATCCATTTAATAGGAGAGCCCTGCTGTTGTTTAAGCATATACGATGACCGTCAGCTAATTTCCCTTCAAAGTGCTCTACCAGGTTTGGGAGCATATATTTTAGTTAACTACAGACACTGTGTTTTGACATATCATGTCTCCTCTTTCTCTCTCTCTCTCTCTCTCTCATATATATATAAAGTCATCCATAGACACCATGGTTCGACATTTCACGTCTCATTAGTGTGGCTAAACACAGCATCTACCTCCGACCAGGAGTGAAACCAACTGACTTTTCACCAGCCTGGTTTGACAGCTGCCATTAAGAAACAGTGTTTTAATTGTTAAATACATACATCTGTGTATATATTCTATGATCACCAGAGAGATCTAATCTGTAAACAACAGACAATCATTGCTTTATGCTGGCAGTGAAAGTCAATTAAAATTGCTCCTAGAGAGCACTAAAGGGTTTTGGGAGCATATAATAATAATAATAATATATAATATATATATATATATATATATATATATATATATATATATATATGTGTGTATATATATATACTATTATGATTAAGGATAAGAATTAGATAGCTTTTTATGCCTGTTGCCTTTTCTCTTTTTCAATGGTTTCTTTAGTGTATAAGATTGAATGTTTATCCAATAAACTATTTGAAGTTTCACTGAAGCATAACTAAATGGAATTAATTCTTCTCCTTCTTATAGTTACTTTGTTAGGATTGCATTTATGGTTGAGGTTGTCTGGCTAAAGTAATTCCTTACCATTTACTTGGAAGAAACCAAAATTCTTATGGCTTCTTTCTAAAAATTCCTTTACTGAAAGAATGAATAACAAACATTGTCTTTTTTTTTCATTCAAGAATTGCCATTATCAACATGTTTATCTCTGTAGCAAACAAATTGAGTTTACTTTCAATGGTTTGGTTTGGTTCTTTAATGTCACATCAACTCCTTATAGGTTATTTAATGCCAAAATACGCTTCATTATGGGTTATTCTATGTGAAAATTTTATTAATTTGTAAATGTTTGATTCCACTCATAATCATTTATAATATTGGTTTGGTTAAGTTGTTTAATGGCATATTAACTTCTTACGGGTCATTTAATGCCAAAATTTTATTAATTTGTAAACAATTGTAATACTTATATTTTCAAAGCAAAAATTAATAATACACAGAAGAATAGCAAGTTTAGGTTATGTGGTGATGAAGTAGTTAATCACATAAGTGAATGCAGCAAACTGGCACAAAAGGAATACAAGAGTAGACATGACTGGGTGGGAATGGTGATTCACTGGGAATTGTACAAGAGACTAAAGTTTGGCCATGCTGACAAATAGTATATGTACAAACCAGAATCTATCCTAGAAAATGAAATGCATAAAATTCTCTTTTAATATAAAAAGATGAAAAATCGCCTTTGTTTAGATTTATACACCTGCACAAGCTGAATCTTTGTTACATAGCCTGGAGAAGACAGTGTGGAACATCAGCTTCTATGTGAACTCCAATAAAACTGAGTACATGTGTTTTGAAAATAAAGGAAGCATCTCCACACTCAATGGTAAGCCTCTAAACTCAGTGGAACAATTCATATACCTGGGTAGTAATATCTCATCCACAGAAAGTGATGTTAATGTATGTATAGGGAAGGCATGGTCTGCCATAGATAGATTATCATTGTATGGAAATCCTATCTTACTGACAAGTTAAAGCAATGATTCTTCCAAGCCGTAGTTGTATCAGTGCTATTGTATGTCTGCACCACTTGGACCCTAATGAAGCACCTAGAGAATGTGAGATGGGAGCTGCACAAGAATACTGCATGTGATATTAAACAAATCATTAACTCTTAACATCGTGTTGAGAATTTTCTAAGTCCAGAGACCAGTTCCTATAATCATTTATCAAAAATGGGTAAAAATGTCCGTTTCATTAAAAGTAACCTCTTATTTATCTTAAATTAAAGACTTCTAAATATGTTTAATATTACATTTAAACAAAGGCTATCATTTGGTGTAGATTAGGAAAATGAATGTGACTTCCGGACGGCTGGAATGAGGTGGTATAGGATGTTAAGATTTAAAGCAACTGTAAGGCCACTTTCCCTCTATCACACAAACCATCCAAGTGAGATGAACAGGACATGCTGGGCACTGCTGGAGAAGCAAGGATGAACTCATTGTTTATATTGTATTGAGTTATCTCCCCTCCTCCACTCGCATAGTGAAGGAGAGAGAGAGAGCGTTCGAGAGAGCATTCTCTTTCATGGCTTCGCCTGAATAAAAACACATATAACAAGCTCTTCGTTATCAAATCCTTCGAGGACCTATCACACTATTCAAAACTACATATAACCCTAACGTAACCTTAACACTCATAAGTGACATTCTCTGATGGAAAATAACACATGGGCATTCCAGTGTGGACCACACAGCTAAGACCCACATTGACCAGCTCTGTGCGGATACTGGATGCTGTGTAGAGGAACTCCTGAGAGCAATGAAAGATAGGCATGGTTGGTGAAAGATTACCATGGATATCTGTGCTACTAGCGTAACATGATTGTTGAAGTCAGTCAGTCAGTCTACTGTTGGTTTGGACAACAGCAACTGGCTAAGCACAACTGAACTAGTGCCCAAGATAGCTGGTACTTATGGGACTCAAGAATAGTCCATTCATGTATTCGGGTGATTCCATTCCTTGAGTCATGATTGGCTGCTTGGTTTCTATGATGTTATGAGGCTTCATACTCTGGCATTCTGCAGTATGATTGCAGCAAGGTTAGATCTGTATTGAGTTATAGCTACTTGTGGCATTGTTTTACCAATTCGACGGTAATTGGAACTTTGTATGATTATTCTACAATGGTGAAGAGGATAAGGTTTCCTAGAAAACAGACAGATTTAACCAATGGGGTCTTGGTTGGTTGGTTAGCTGGTTGTTGATTTTATTGGCATATCAACCCGTCTGGGGTTATTTTATGTCAAGAAGCTAGGAAATAATATAT
Source organism: Doryteuthis pealeii (assembly GCA_023376005.1). Lineage (NCBI taxonomy): Eukaryota > Metazoa > Mollusca > Cephalopoda > Myopsida > Loliginidae > Doryteuthis > Doryteuthis pealeii. Next base: position 81,068,309 of record CM042161.1, on the reverse strand, counting down.
GTTGTGCATCTATATTTACAATTTTGTAGTTAATGGTTTTAAAAATATGTTAGCATCATTGGGGATCATGATGAGGGATTAGTTTTGTATGGTATTGATTAGATTCATGTTTATATTCTATGGTATAATTTTATTTCCCTAAAAAAAGATAGAATGTCTTCTATGTTGACTTTTTCAAATAGATCTTATTTGCATTAAAATAACATTTTTAAATTCATCATCATATCTGGCAGGCTGATTTTTAGTGTTTGCAAAACCTTGTGTCGGACTTGAAACAAAATCAATATAACCCAAACTTATAATAAATCTCAATAGTTTTAATGATTAATCGAGGAGGATTTTCTAGCTTCTTTGGGATCGGTCCATTATGGAAATGCTGTCAAAACTAATGGCTACCAATTCTACTAAGACTGACTATGTCACTCCCAGTTTCTTTGAGACACTTTTCTGATTCTTCATTAAATAATGAGGATTTGCTTGACTTTCTAAAGAAATAAACTTTCTTATATCCCGACCCCCGATCATTATTTTAATTCTGAAATATTACTATTGTATCAAAAGTATTTTCGTGTTTTAAATCAACAGATCAATGGATTGTGGGTTATTTCCTATAAGTCTAACATAAACAAAGGGGAACGACTCTTGACTGATAAATTATTTATTTATTTATTGATCTACTAGGAAAAAACAAGACAGGTTAGGGTTTAGGGTTAGGGTTAGTTTAATGGGAAAATAAATAATTTAATTTAACTTTGAAAATAAAACAATTAATGACAAAGTAAATACATATACCCATTAAATAGCACCAGGGCTTGGTTTTTGAGCAAAAAGTCCAACATAAACAAAGATGAACCACTCTTGACTGATAAATTATTTATTTATTTATTGATCTACTAGGAAAAAAGAAGACGGGGTTAGGGTTTAGGGTTAGTTTAATGGGAAAATAAATAAATATATATATATATAGGTTACTTCCTATGTCTAACATAAACAAAGAGGAACCACTCTTGACTGATAAATTATTTATTTATTTATTGATCTACTAGGAAAAAAGAAGACGGTGTTAGGGTTTAGGGTTAGGTTAATGGGAAAATAAATAAATAATTTATCAGTCAAGAGTGGTTTTCCCTTTGTTTATGTTGGACTTATAGGAAATAACCAAATTGTGACGTTGTGTCGTATTGAAAAGTATGTAATTTCTATACTTATCTGCTGATCTGGGTAGGTGGAGATTAATAAAAACTAAAATAAAATAAAAACAAATAAAACAAGAATAAAACAAAATTAAATCTATCTATCTATACATATATAAAGGACAGTAAATATATATACATGTTAAATATCACCAGGGCTTGGTTTTTGAGCCAAAATAATAGAGATTTGATTTATATTCGTGAAGATAATTAAAAAATAAAATTTAAATGATAACAGCATGGATTATTTTTCATTTAATATTTTAGATAGTAGACATTAATATTACTTTTCAGAGTATCTGGATCAATTCCAGGTCTATTTTTTTGCATAGGGATTTAAATGGGGCATCACACGAGGATTCAACTCACAATTCAGTAATAATGTATAGGCAGAACTAACTTAAAAAAATTTCCCTCTACCCAGGCGATGCAGGGGAGCCGCTGCTAGTTAAATATAAATAAATAAATTAAAAAAGACACAAAAAGTAACAATCTCCCAGAAGGCCTCAGACCAGAAGAACCCTTAGGGCATATGCAGAAAAAAAATTCATGGCGCCAAAAAAGAATCTTTGCCTCTTTTACTCCAGAACTTTGTAGGATACACACCTATTGACTTGCCTGGGAAAATATCTCCGCTCCAAGAAATAGTGAGAATCAACAAATAAAAGTCTTACCCCAAAGTTATCATCTTTGTTCCTTTTGCTTCTTTTCCTAAATTCCCTTTCAGTTTAACAATCACAAGATGGGTTATTTAATGCCAAAATTTGATTCATTTGTTTACAATAGAGAAGAGAAAGAGAAAAATAGAATAGAGATGAGGAGAGAGAGAAAGGCTTGGTTTGTTTAAAGACATTTCAACTCCTTATGGGTTATTTATTGCTGGAATTTGATTTATTTGTAAATATCTGATTATGATCCAAGACATTGACCTTGACTCTTGCCAAGGAACAGTAAAGCCACATGGTTATATTACTACCTTTATCAAGTAAGAATTTTTCTATTCTATACCCTTTCCACACACTGCCTGTTCATGGAACAATATGTATATATTCTAATTGTTGAGACATGTTTGTGTATTCTTTTCTTTTTTCTTTTTACTGTTTTGTACCCCTCTCATATAATGCTTAGCTTATCTTGTCTTTCCTTCTGTTTTACAGACATTGCCTCACCATTGAAACATAATGGCTATGACCATTTTACTCTCATCAACCTCAAGTAAGACTTGCTTTTTATTTTTTACCCCTTTCATATACTGCTTGTTCTTAGAACAATATATGCATATTCTATCTGTTGGGACACATTTGTGTATTCATGTCAATACTTCTTGTATGTATATTATGTATTATTAAATGTTTCTGTATGTATAAATGAACCTATCTTGTCTTTCCTTCCGTTTATTCAGTGTTAATGTATCAAATGATATATTAATGTTAATATTGGATCTTTGTGAGTGGGAACACAACTACATATCTTCCCTAGTACTAAACCCATCCAATAATGCCATGTCAGAGATGAAGCATGTTTTGCAAGATATTTTCTGCTGAGACAAAGCAGTCTTTTTTTTTTGTTTTTGTTATTTTAAAAAAATAATGCCTACCTTTCTGATTATGGGCAAAATAGAGAATGAATTTCTGAGACTGTTATGCAATTGTCCATGAGCCCCCGAGAAAAAACACCTGTGACCAAAGAAGTGGTGTGCAGGGTATTATTGCATCCAGTAGTATTATTTTATCTATTTTACTTTAAAAAAATTTCATTCTATATTTTATTTTATTTTTTAAAAATTGTTTTATTTTATTTTATTTGATTTATACTCCCACAAATGAAAATATTAACATGCCTATTCTCCAAGGGAGACAATTATTTATTATCTTCCTACATAAAGACCCTTCCCTAAAAAGTTCTGGGTATGACACTAAACTGCTAGTCGAATAATTATGGAAGTATCATTTTGTCTATTTTATTTATTTTTTAATTTCATTCTATTTTAAAAATAAATTTAAAATTCTATTTCATTTTATTTTATTCTATTTTATTTATACTATCACAAATGAAAATATTGACTTACCCTTTCTCTAAGGGAGACCCTACCCTAAAAAGTAGTGTCCTGGGTATGAGACAAATCTGCTAGTAGAATCTTTATGGTAATATCATTTTACCTTCTTTTATTTAAAATTTCACTGTATTTAATTTAAAAAAAATTTCATTTCAGTTTATTTTATTTTATTTTATTTTATACTATCACAAATGAAAATATTGATTTTTTTTTGGTGGGGGGTGGAGAGCTTGTCTTTACAGTTTGTTTGGTGAAGGTAAAAGTGTTGATTCTGCTTGTCATGTTTTGTGCATTTTGTGAAGACGGCTCAACAGCAAATATTTGTCATAGCTGCAAGAAAAACAAAAACAAAAACAAAAGACATTGGTGATAATATGAATGACAGAAAATTTTCTCTGTTTTTCTCTGTATTTTTTCTTCTTTTTCTTCTTTGATTCCATTTAGTGTGAATTTCCACATCTATAATTTCCATTTCTTATAATCAGCTTGATGTTATTTGAGAAAACAGTGCTACTTGTTTTTATTCGATTGATCACGGCATTATTTTAGGCAGGCAATATTATCAGGACATAAATTTCTTGGCAAAAATAGTATTACACCTGTCAAAGCGTGTCCATGTTTAAGCAGTAGCTAAGTTTTCTTTTTAGAGGATTTTGTTTTCCTTACATCGGGGAGGATAATGAAAAATAAAAAATTTAAAAAATAGAAAATACTTTCAAAGATTTTTCTTTATGCATTTGTTTTTATGTCTGCATTTTTGTTCTGTTTCATAATTTTGTATATTTCTTTGTCATTTTTTTATTTTTATTTTTTGGTTATCTGTCAGAACAAGAGCAGCAAGTGGTTTTTTTAGTTCTTATTTCCTTCTCTCTTTCTTTGGTTTGTTAAAACCTGATAATTAAGTGATTTGAATCAGAGATGAAAAGTTATGTGATCTCAGGATTAAATGAATATAATAAGGACAATAATTTTTTTTCTTCTGATACTGTTTTATTTAATTTTTATTTATCTTTCTTTCTTTTTGACATCTTTTTTTTTTTTTTTATAACTGAAAAATTTATTTTGTGAATTTAACTTCCACCTCCTTTCATGCCAACTCTTTCCTTATCTTTTTCCAGTCCATCTTTTCCTCCTCCTCCTCCTCCTTTCATTCTGACCTTTTCTCTGTCTATATCACTTTCTCCCCCTTCCTCATATTCCTTTGTCTCTCCCTTCTCTCTTCAAATTTAAATGAATATAAAAAGAAAGTAAAGTCGTCGGGGTGGCCTAAAGTCAGTATCGGCCAATCAGCAAGGGAGTCTATCCTCTTTTCACTACCGCTAGACCAAGGAGATTGTTTTTGCATCTGAGGTGGAATGCCACACCTACCATCAGCTCCTTACTTTACTTCATAGATGCCTGTGCTACTCATACGCTGAGTTGGCGAGGGTCGGTATCGAACCAGGAACATTGTGGTTCCTAGTTGAACACTCTACGAACTGAGCTAAACCGGTCCTTAAAAAGTAAACATTTCACAAATACTTTGTAAATGTAAGGAAGGTAACTCAGTCAATTTATTTGATTTTAGATAAAATATTTCTTTCATCACACATTTTCTGCGGTTAGTTATTTATAATATAACTCGCTAATTTATCTGTCAGTTTGAGATCAAATTGGGGCAGTATCAATGGTTGTCTGATGCCTGTGCTACTCATATGCTGAGTTGGCGAGGGTTGGTATCGAACTAGGAACCTTGTGGTTTCTAGCCGAATGCTCTACCAACTGAGCTAATCAGGACAATATTTTTTTTTTTCTGATTTTGTTTTATTTAATTTTTATTTATATTTCCTTCTTTTTGGCATCTTTTTTGTTTTTTTGTAACTAAAAATTCTTAGTATATTCATGGAAATATCTTCCACTAAATGGATTTTTAATCTCTATTTCCTTAATCTTCCCAACGTTATCATCTTTCAACACCCTCTGGTTAAAAATTAGACTCTCCTAATGGACCAATGTGGAAGCCAACACATGGACATGCTAATGCTGGTCACTCAGCAAGGACGTACATTGACCAACTCGTGAGGATACTGGATGCTGTGCAGAGGATCTCCCTGGGACAATGAATAATCTGAAAAATTTATTTTGTTAATTTTTAACAAATTTTTAAAATTTAATTTTCTATTAATCATCCAAAACTTTATAATTTTTTCTTTCTTCCTTAATTTCTTTTATCTCTTTATATTCCTCTTCCTTTCTCTCTCTCTCTCTCTCTCTCTCTCTCTCTCTCTCTCTCTCTTTCTCTTTCTCTCTGCCGTTTTCCTTCTCCTCTTCCTTTCACTCTTCCACCCCTCTTCTGGTTTCGCAGTCTGTTCTTTTCCAACTCCACCCTTCTCTCTATCTTCTTTCTAATCCTCCTTTCATGATCTGATCTTTCTCTCCCTTTCATCATTGTCCTCCTGCCTCTTACTCTCCCTCCTTAGTATTACTCTCACCTATCTCTTTTTCTCCCCCTCTTCCCATTGTTTTTTTGTTTTGTTTTCCTTTCTCCTTCCCCCATTTTCTTTTTTATCCCCCTCCTACATTCTCCTTTCCATTTCTTTTCTGTCTTTTTTTCTCTTTCTCTCCTCCTTTCCATCTACCCTCCTCCTTTTCTCTCTCCTTTCTCTTCTCATTTCTCCCTTTCATCATCATCCTTTTTTCTCCCCTCCTCTTCTTATTGTTTTTTTCTTCTTTTTTGTTCCTCTCCCACATTTTCCTTTTCCTCCTCTCCTCTTTCTTTTCTCTCTCTCTCTCTCTCTCTTCATTCCTCCTCCTTTCCATCTATCCTGTTTCTCATCCTTCTCCTCTTTTCTCCCTTTTATCATCATCCTTCTGTGTCTTACTCTCCCTCATTTGTATTACCCTCCCTAGTCTTTTTCTCTCCTCCTCTTCTCATTGTTTTCTTTTTCTTTTTCCCACCCGCATTTTCTTCTTTGTACTCCCCCCCCCTCTGTCTCTCCTTGTTTTATCCATCAGGGTGTGGCCTTCTGTTGCTATTAATTAATACCTCTGAGAATGGGATCAACTTCTGTGAATGTAAGAAAGATGCAGAGATGCAGTTGTCTTGACAAGTATTTGTATGCATCAGGCAGGTGCTTGCTTTAACACCCCCCCCCCCCCACTCTCCACTCTCCGGGAGAAAATAAAAAGAAGAATAAAAATGGCTGGAAGAAAGAAAGAAAAATGTACAAAGAAAAATAAATAGAAAAGGGAAGATAAAAGAAGAAAGGTATATAAAGAAAAAAAGAAAGAAAGAAAGAAAGAAATTGATATGAAGAGGCTGAGATAGATAGAGAGATAGATAGAAAAAAGAATGAAAGGAAAACACAAAAAAGGAAGAGGGAAAAAGATAGAAAGGTATTTCTAGAAAAGAAAGAAAGAAAAAAAAAAGAAAAAAAAAAAGAAAGAAAGAAATTGATATGAAGAGGCTGAGATAGATAGAGAGATAGATAGAAAAAAAGAATGAAAGGAAAACACAAAAAAGGAAGAGGGAAAAAGATTGAAAGGTATTTCTAGAAAAGAAAGAAAGAAAAAAAAGAAAAAAAAAAGAAAGAAAGAAATTGATATGAAGAGGCTGAGATAGATAGAGAGATAGATAGAAAAAAGAATGAAAGGAAAACACAAAAAAGGAAGAGGGAAAAAGATTGAAAGGTATTTCTAGAAAAGAAAGAAAGAAAAAAAAAGAAAAAAAAAAAAAGAAAGAAAAAAAACACAGAAAAAGGAAAAAGAAAGAAAAAAACACAGAAAGAAAAAAACACAGAAAAAGGAAAAAGAAAGAAAAAAATAATAAAGAAAAAACACAGAAAAAGGAAAAAGAAAGAAAGAAAAAGATAAAAAGAAAAAAAGGAATAATGAAAAAGTAAAAAGGAAGAGAGAATAGGAATAACTTATGGGGATTCAGGTTAGCTCAGTCAGTAGAGCATTTGACTAGAAACCACAAGGTTCCGAGTTCGATATCGGCCCTTGCCAACTCAGCGTATGAGTAGCACAGGGATCTGTGCAGTAAAGTAAGGCACTGATGGTAGGTGTGGTGCTCCACCTCAGATGCAGAAACAATCTCCTTGGTATAGCACACGTGAAAAGGGGATAGACTCCCTCGCTGATACCGACTTTAGGCCACCCGATGACTACTTACCTTATTCTGCAACATATCAAAATCAATCCTATGAATGATTTTATACAGAAACCAATTAAAATATAATTGAAATAAGTGTCATCTTTTTATATGTGTTCTTATTTAATTTTGTTGGACTTTCTAATCTAAATAAATTCATTAAATTAAAACTTAAATACTTATGCCCAGGGATGCATATTCTTGTTAGTTAACACAATTATTGAAACATTAAAAGAGACCCAATATAAGAAAACATTGAAAGAAATATAATGGCACAGCTTTACAGAAGATAAGTTTCAGAGATGAAAATCTCATTGGAATAAGTGTGACTATTTTGAAGAAAATTAATGTTTCATTTTGTCATATAGTACCTAAATAATGAGAATAGCATCATGTTTTTCCTATGAATAATATGTGATAAAACCTCAGAAGAGAAAAAGAACAAGATCATGCAGGACTTGTTAATTCAATCTAGCAATTGCTAATTACACTGTTCACCTTGTATCTTGGCTTAGGTAACATTAGTGTAATGGATAGCAAGCTTGCCACACAGATCCATTACTACTGAATAGCAAGTTTGATCCTTGCTGGATGCCCCATACTTGTGACTTTGTGTCACATCCTACTCATGACAAATGGGTTAGGTAAATACCTACTTCATATGTAAATAAGTCTATCATTATTTTTAATAGGAACTTCATTGGCATTTCAGTCTCGGAAGACTATAATATAGGTTTTGTGCCCTTGAAGTTACAGCGGACTGTAAAGTCCAATATTTCAAAAACATTCTCGACTACAGATGTTGCATGTGAAGGCTGTCCCTGAAGATGTTGATGTGCCCGTGCTTTGTTGACGCTGCTTTCTTCTAGACCTATTGGCTTCATGGTGTTGTGCCGGAGAGCCTGCCACCACCGAAGGCAATCCTGAACCAAATTTTCCCAGCTGGAAGGGGCAATGCCAAAGCACCTAAGATCATTCTTGCAGACATCCATGCTGCTGGGGGCAACCAATCTGTCTCTTACCAGACGAAAGCTCTGCATAGAGGAAGTCCTTTGGGATTCGTCCATCATCCATCTGGCGGACATGGCCCAGCCATCAGAGATGATGCTGTCTCAGTAGAGAACACAAGCTGGGAAGTTGAGCTTTCTTTAGAACTGCTGTGATAGTGATCCTGTCCCTACAGGTGATGCCCAGTATACGTATAAGGCAGCAAAGGTAGATGCTATTTAGCTGGTGCTCTTGGTGCGAGTACAGGGTTCATGTTTCACTTAATAGGAACTATGCAAGTATTTATAATAAATAATCCAAAGACAGTTTACATTTTAATGCCTTCAGAATAGATAATTGTGATCAGAATTTTAAAAAAGAAAATAATAATTATATCCTCATGATGAACAATCAAAATAGTTATTGAAACATTAAAAGAGACCCAACAACAATTCACTTTGTTGAAATAATCTATATTTGAATTGATATGACATGATAATTGAAATAAGAATCCCAAAAAGAAAATAGTAATTATATCCTCATGATGAACAATCAACACTGTTATTGAAACATTAAAAGAGACCCAACAACAATTCATTTTGTTATAACATCTGATTTGAATTAATATGATATTACATGATAATTGAAATTTGAATATAACAAAAGAAAAAACATTATTCTGACCTCATGATGAACCGTCAACACAGTAATTGAATCATTGAAAGAGACCCAATTGAATTGATATATTATTACATGATATATCAGGATATAAGAGCTGAAGGATTAATTTTACATATTTAATAAAATGAATCTTTGAAAATTTCAGCTATTTAATTGGAATCTACAAGAATTTTCACTTGTGTGAAATTGGAACAAAATAATTTTTTACATTTTTCTTAGTTGAGGCAAATCAAAATAAGAGTAATCTATTTATTTTTATTTTTTCATACATCTGTGTTTATTTCCCTTTTATTATGTGCCTATGTTTCATTAATTGATTTTTAGATGTTTATGATCATAGAAATGAATAAGTTAAATTTTATGGACTTCATTTTCTGAACAATCTTAAAATTTCCACCTGAAAATTTCCAGTTCCACCATTTCAGCAGAAATTGTTTTAATTATTTAGTAACTTGAATTTAGAAGCAGATAAGGGCTGTCCAAAGTTTTGCAAAAAGAAAGAAGAAATGTCTATAAGAAAAGGTGATAATTCAGTGTTTAGGTCCACTTTAGCATTCATTTACAATATTAAATATCACAGCTGTAGAGATACAGATGTCTTTGTAGACAGATAGATAGATAGATATATAGATAGATATGAACATAGTAAATATATATATATATATATATATATATATATATATATATACATGTGTGTGTGTGTGTGTGTGTGTGTCTACACATATATGTAGAGAGAGAGTGAGTGAGATAGAAAGAGAGAGATGAGCAGATATAAATAGATATGATCAGGCATATATATATATATATATATATATATATATGAATAAATTGAATAGGTTGTGTATGTGTATTTCACAATAAAGATGAGGACAACAGTCTGAAAAATCAAAATAATACAAACGAAATAGGTACATATATAGATAGATAGATAGATAGATATAAACAGGCTGAGATAGATTGATATGAAGAGCTGGTGAGGAAAGAAGAAATGGATTCCTTTCTTTCCCAAGAGATTTATCATGAAGCGAAATGCAAACAGCCTCATCAAGGATTTGAAATCGGGTTAACAACTCAACCACCCCAAAAATATCTTTTACACCAAGCACCTATCCATCAGTTATATATATATATATATATATATATATATATATATATGCCAACCACTCCACACAAGTAGAATGTGACACAAGGTCAATTTCTTAAGCGGAGTTTAACAGGTTTGAATTTTAGTTTTTCTTCTTCTAAACTGGTTACCTAGCTAAAGTTAAAGTGACCAGTCTGCCTACTACTCATTGCTGGGGGAAGAGTAGTTTGAGGCATACGTTTCCCAATGGTATTAGCACTATATGAAATGCAAACATCCTCAGCCAGGATTTGAACTCTGGTCATTGTGCTCATTTCCTCAAGGATTTGAAATTGGGTTAACAACTCAACTTCTCTAACAATAACTGTTACGCTAAGCACCTATCCATCATTTTAGCATTTATTTAAAATATTATATATTATATCATTTAATTATGGAGGCTTGTGGTGTAATGGTTATCATCATAGGAAATAGATATGATGAGATGAATTCAATTCCTGGACAAGGCTGTTTGCATTTCACATAGCACTAATACCCTTGGGAAAGGTATGAATCCAACTATTCTCCCTCCAGCTATGAGTAAATAGGACAGACTGGAGTCTTTAACCTTGTTTAGACGACCAGTCTAGGAGAAGGAAAACTCTGAATTCAAACCTCTGAAACTTGATCTTGTCACATCTTGCTTGGTAAACATGTATATAATATAACCAATAAAAATCAAAAACTAAATTGTGTGCTTTTCCTTTGTATAAACATATCAAAGTGTGCAATCTCTTTTCTGAGTTATAAGTAGCAACATACATACCAAAACAGAAGTGACTCCTTTAGATCACATAGGTGAGAAATTGTCATAGACCAGGTGTTGACTCCATGACCACACTACCTTAACTCAAATATAAATGCTCTATCAATGTTATTGGGCACTATCAGATTAGAAATATAGCACCCATATTATCTACAATAAACACTCTTCTATACAAGGGATGGAGCAGCCTTTACATACATAGGGATGTGTGTATTAAAAACAGTTAAAATCCCCATTGCATTTTGTAGGTGACTATAGCCTAGCAGTTAAGGTCTTTGACTGATGCTGAACCGATTTGATTTCAATCCTGGCTGTAGGTAGCTTACAAATGTTTAGCCACACTAAAGAGACTTGATAAGTCGAAATATGTGAATGACTATATATATATATATATATATACACATACACACATAGGTGGGGGTGGTGAGAAAAATGAGTGAATGAACTAGTGCTATGAAATATACATGCTGTTCCACACACTTGGCATATTATCTTTCAAATTCATTCTTCCTTTTGGGCACAAATCGCTAATTTTGATTAGATTTAATTTAAATTTATGTCGATTTTATTCATGACAAAAAAGAAAGGATGTGTTTTTTATTCAAATCTTTATAGTAGGTCAGGAATTTCATACATTAAGAACTTTTCAAATTGGCAAATTTACAGTCAGTGTTTTCTTAGCTCGGCAGTCATAGCAGTATAGGAATGGATTGGAAATGGTTTTACTATAGGAATGCATTGGAATTGGTTTTATGATAGGAATGCATTGGAAATGGTTTTATGATAGGAGAGCATTGGAAATGGTTTAATTATAGGAATGGATTACACATGGTTTTATTATAGGAATGCATTGGAATTTGTTTTACTATAGGGACAAATTGGAAAGTTTTTTACTATAGAAATGCATGGGAAATAGTTGTACTATAAGAATGCATTAGAAGAAGGTTTTACTATAAGAATGCATTGAAGAGGTTTTACTACAGAAATGCATTGGACAAAGATTTTACTATAAGAATGCATTGGACAAAGATTTTACTATAAGAATGCATTGGACAAAGATTTTACTATAAGAATGCATTGGACAAAGATTTTACTATAAGAATGCATTGGACAAAGATATTACTATAAGAATGCTAGTAGAGAAATGCATTTTTACTATATTGGAGGAGGTTTTACTACAGAATGCAAGATTTTACTATAAGAATGCATTGGGATTTACTATAAGGAGGTTTTACTACAGAAATGCATTATGCATTGGACAAAGATTTTACTATAAAGAATGCATTGGACAAAGATTTTACTATAAGAATGCATTGGACAAAGATATTACTATAAGAATGCATTGGAGGAGGTTTTAGTAGAGAAATGCATTGGACCAAGATTTTACTATAAGAATGCATTGGAGGAGGTTTTACTACAGAAATGCATTGGATGAAGATTTTACTATAAGAATGCATTGGACAAAGATTTTACTATAAGAATGCATTGGAGGAGGTTTTACTACATTGGACAAAGATTTTACAATGCATTGGACAAGATTTTACTATAAGAATGCATTGGACCAAGATTTTACTATAAGAATGCATTGGACCAAGATTTACTATAAGAATGCATTGGATTTTACTAAGAAATGCATTGGACAAAGATTTTACTATAAGAATGCATTGGACAAGATTTTACTATAAGAATGCATTGGACAAATATTTTACTATAAGAATGCATTGAAGGAGGTTTACTACAGAAATGCATTGGACAAAGATATTACTATAAGAATGCATTGGACAAAGATTTTACTATAAGAATGCATTGGACCAAGATTTTACTATAAGAATGCATTGGAGGAGGTTTTACTAAGAATGCAAAGATTTACTATAAGAATGCATTGGACAAAGATTTTACTAAGAATGCATTGGACAAAGATATTACTATAAGAATGCATTGGACCAAGATTTTACTATAAGAATGCATTGGACCAAGATTTACTATAAGAATGCATTGGACCAAGATTTTACTATAAGAATGCATTGGACCAAGATTTTACTATAAGAATGCATTGGAGGAGGTTTTACTACAGAAATGCATTGGATGAAGATTTTACTATAAGAATGCATTGGAGAAGGTTTTACTACAGAAATGCATTGGATGAAGATTTTACTATAAGAATGCATTGGACAAAGATTTTACTATAAGAATGCATTGAAGGAGGTTTTACTACATTAAGAATGCATTGGACCAAGATTTTACTATAAGAATGCATTGGACCAAGATTTTACTATAAGATGCATTGGACAAAGATTTTACTATAAGAATGCATTGAAGGAGGTTTACTACAGAAATGCATTGGACAAAGATATTACTATAAGAATGCATTGGACAAGATTTTACTATAAGAATGCATTGGAGGAGGTTTTACTACAGAAATGCATTGGATGAAGATTTTACTATAAGAATGCATTGGACAAAGATTTTACTATAAGAATGCATTGGACAAAGATTTTACTATAAGAATGCATTGGACAAAGATATTACTTAAGAATGCATTGGACAAAGATATTACTATAAGAATGCATTGGACAAAGATTTTACTATAAAGAATGCATTGGACCAAGATTTTACTATAAGAATGCATTGGACCAAGATTTTACTATAAGAATGCATTGGAGGAGGTTTTACTACAGAAATGCATTGGATGAAGATTTTACTATAAGAATGCATTGGAGAAGGTTTTACTACAGAAATGCATTGGATGAAGATTTTACTATAAGAATGCATTGGACAAAGATTTTACTATAAGAATGCATTGAAGGAGGTTTTTACTACAGAAATGCATTGGACAAAGATTTTACTATAAGAATGCATTGGACCAAGATTTTACTATAAGAATGCATTGGACCAAGATTTACTATAAGAATTGGACAAAGATTTTATAAAGAATGCATTGAAGGAGGTTTTACTACAGAAATGCATTGGACAAAGATATTACTATAAGAATGCATTGGACAAAGATATTACTATAAGAATGCATTGGACAAAGATTTTACTATAAGAATGCATTGGAGGAGGTTTTACTACAGAAATGCATTGGATGAAGATTTTACTATAAGAATGCATTGGACAAAGATTTTACTATAAGAATGGCATTGGAGGAGGTTTTACTTTAAGAATGCATTGGACAAAGATTTACTATAAGAATGATTTTACTATAGAATGCATTGGACAAAGATTTTACTATAAGAATGCATTGAAGGAGGTTTTACTACAGAAATGCATTGGACAAAGATTTACTATAAGAATGCATTGGACCAAGATTTTACTATAAGAATGCATTGGACCAAAGATTTACTATAAGAATGCATTGGACAAAGATTTTACTATAAGAATGCATTGAAGGAGGTTTACTACAAGAAATGCATTGGACAAAGATATTACAGAAATGCATTGGACAAAGATATTACTATAAGAATGCATTGGACAAGATTTTACTATAAGAATGCATTGGAGGAGGTTTTACTACAGAAATGCATTGGATGAAGATTTTACTATAAGAATGCATTGGACAAAGATTTTACTATAAGAATGCATTGGACAAAGATTTTACTATAAGAATGCATTGGACCAAGATTTTACTATAAGAATGCATTGGACCAAGATTTTTACTATAAAGAATGCATTGGAGGAGTTTTTACTACAGAAATGCATTGGATGAAGATTTTACTATAAGAATGCATTGGGAGAGGTTTTACTACAGAAATGCATTGGATGAAGATTTTACTATAAGAATGCATTGGACAAAGTTTTACTATAAGAATGCATTGAAGGAGGTTTTACTACAGAAATGCATTGGACAAAGATTTTACTATAAGAATGCATTATAAGAATGCATTGGACAAAGATTTTACTATAAGAATGCATTGGACAAAGATTACTATAAGAACTATAAGAATGCAAAGATTTTACTATAAGAATGCATTGGAGGAGGTTTTACTACAGAAATGCATTGGATGAAGATTTTACTATAAGAATGCATTGGACAAAGATTTTACTATAAGAATGCATTGGAGGAGGTTTTACTACAGAAATGCATTGGACAAAGATTTTACTATAAGAATGCATTGGACCAAGATTTTACTATAAGAATGCATTGGACAAAGATTTTACTATATGAATGCATTGGACAAAGATATTACTATAAGAATGCATTGGACCAAGATTTTACTATAAGAATGCATTGGCCAAGTTTTACTATAAGAATGCATTGGACAAAGATATTACTATAAGAATGCATTGGAGGAGGTTTTACTACAGAAATGCATTGGATGAAGATTTTACTATAAGAATGCATTGGAGGAGGTTTACTACAGAAATGCATTGGATGAAGATTTTACTATAAGAATGCATTGGACAAAGATTTTACTATAAGAATGCATTGAAGAGGTTTTACTACAGAAATGCATTGGACAAAGATATTACTATAGAATGCATTGACAAAATATTTACTATAAGAATGCATTGGACAAAGATTTTACTATAAGAATGCATTGGAGGAGGTTTTACTACAGAAATGCATTGGATGAAGATTTTACTATAAGAATGCATTGGACAAAGATTTTACTATAAGAATGCATTGGAGGAGGTTTTACTACAGAAATGCATTGGACAAAGATTTACTATAAGAATGCATTGGACAAAGATTTTACTATAGAATGCATTGGACAAAGATTTACTATATGAATGCATTGGACAAAGATTATTACTATAGAATGCATTGGACCAAGATTTTACTATAAGAATGCATTGGACCAAGATTTTACTATAAGAATGCATTGGACAAGATTTTACTAAGAATGCACATTGACAAAGATATTACTATAAGAATGCATTGGAGGAGTTTTACTACAGAAATGCATTGGATGAAGATTTTTACTATAAGAATGCATTGGAGGAGGTTTTACTACAGAAATGCATTGGATGAAGATTTTACTATAAGAATGCATTGGACAAAGATTTTACTATAAGAATGCATTGGAGGAGGTTTTACTACAGAAATGCATTGGATGAAGATTTTACTATAAGAATGCATTGGAGGAGGTTTTACTACAGAAATGCATTGGATGAAGATTTTACTATAAGAATGCATTGGACAAAGATATTACCATAAGAATGCATTGGAGAAGGTTTTACTACAGAAATGCATTGGATGAAGATTTTACTATAAGAATGCATGGACAAAGATTTTATATAAGAATGCATTGGAGGAGGTTTTATACAGAAATGCATTGGACAAAGATTTTACTATAAGAATGCATTGGAGAACTACAGAATGCATTGGACAAAGATTTTACTATAAGAATGCATTGGACACAAAGATTTTACTATAAGAATGCATTGGAGGAGGTTTTACTACAGAAATGCATTGGACAAAGATTTTACTATAAGAATGCATTGGACAAAGATTTTACTATAAGAATGCATTGGACAAAGATTTTACTATAAGAATGCATTGGACAAAGATTTTACTATAAGAATGCATTGGACAAAGATTTTACTATAAGAATGCATTGGACAAAGATTTACTATAGAATGCATTGGAGGAGGTTTTACTACAGAAATGCATTGGATGAAGATTTTACTATAAGAATGCATTGGAGGAGGTTTTACTACAGAAATGCATTGGATGAAGATTTTACTATAAGAATGCATTGGAGGAGGTTTTACTACAGAAATGCATTGGACAAAGATTTTACTATAAGAATGCATTGGACAAAGATTTTACTATAAGAATGCATTAATTTACTACAGAATGCATTGGACAAAGATTTTACTATAAGAATGCATTGGAGGAGGTTTTACTACAGAAATGCATTGGACAAAGATTTTACTATAAGAATGCATTGGAGGAGGTTTTACTACAGAAATGCATGGATGAAGATTTTACTATAAGAATGCATTGGACAAAGATTTTACTATAAGAATGCATTGGAGCAGGTTTTACTACAGAATGCATTGGACAAAGATTTTACTATAAGAATGCATTGGACAAAGAAATGCATTGGACAAAGATTTTACTATAAGAATGCATTGGACAAAGATTTTACTATAAGAATGCATTGGAGGAGGTTTTACTACAGAATGCATTGGACAAAGATTTTACTATAAGAATGCATTGGAGGAGGTTTTACTACAGAAATGCATTGACAAAGATTTTACTATAAGAATGCATTGGAGGAGGTTTTACTACAGAAATGCATTGGATGAAGATTTTACTATAAGAATGCATTGGACAAAGATTTTACTATAAGAATGCATTGGAGGAGGTTTACTACAGAAATGCATTGGACAAAGATTTTACTATATAAGAATGCATTGGACAAAGATTTTACTATAAGAATGCATTGGACAAAGATTTTACTATAAGAATGCATTGGAGGAGGTTTTACTACAGAAATGCATTGGACAAAGATTTTACTATAAGAATGCATTGGAGGAGGTTTTACTACAGAAATGCATTGGACAAAGATTTTACTATAAGAATGCATCGGAAAGGATTTTAATATAGGAATGCTTTGGAAATAGTTCTATAGAAACATGAATTTTATTGGATTTTTCACATTTTTGATAATTTGTATGAAGGTGCTGCACTTAATTAAACTTTGTAAACATATAACATTATTATAGTTTTTTTTATAGTTTATTTATTTTTTACTTCTGATACAATAATTATTTTTGGTTTGAGTAGTAATCATTAGCTTTTATTCAAATATGAATTTAGATATAAATTTTCATTTCAATCATTTTTATCTTGAACACCATGTATGCCATTCCCTTATGTGTAATATTTATAAATAATAAATACAGTTATTAAATCCTGAAATGAATTAGTGGCAGTAATTAGATTTTATTTAATTAAGCACATAATTAATTTCTTTTTATTAGAATTACTAATACAGTTGTCCTGACATGATATTTATGGCATCGTTGAAGGAATTTCTATGGTTGTTCATTATCAGAATTGCTAGTTGAAATCTGTAATTTCAAGGTCAATTTATGTGGGTTTATATGTATATTACTTTTTTTTTATATCAATCACTTAGATGATTAAATTTTAGATTTAATCTAAAGAACAGGAATGTACCCTAATATTGGCAAGTTTCTTTAGATACAAACTGATTGTTTGTTGCTTGGTTAGTTGGATTATGTGGCATGTCAACCCTTGTTGGGTGATTTTATGCAGAAGACATTTTTGTTTTAATTTATTCTTGATAGGTACTCAGTTTTTTTTAAAACTCAATTTTTTCTTAAACTCATTTTTAAAAAAATTCAATTCTTAAAAAATTCAATTTTTAAAAAATTCAATTTTAAAAAAATTCAATTTTTAAAAAATACAATTTTTCAAAAATTCAATTTTTCAAAAATTCAATTTTTCAAAAATTCAATTTTTAAAACATTCAATTTTTTTATAAATTTAATTAAAAAAAAAAACTCAAATTTTTTTAAACACAATTTTTTTAAAACTCAATTTTTTAAAAACACAATTAAAAAAAAAATTCAAACCCAAGAGGGTTGGGACAATCGTATAGGTGCTAAAGCTTGATGTGACCAGCCAATTGATTGGAGGGGGCCTCTACAACCACTGGTCTAGCGTAAAATAAGTGCCAAAGTGGAGTATTGCATATCATGGACTACTCAGCCACCAGGTTTCCATCCTTAAGCATCATGGGTTGCCATCCACAGCCAACAGGTAGTCCTATTGGTGGTGGGAGGACTTACGCCTCTGCAGAGGTGCAGTCGGTGTATTCTAAATCTCCAGCTGACAGAGCTGGATACAAACTGAAGACTAAATATAAGTTGTATATTAATCTGAATATGAACCAAATGAAGAATTTCCCATTCAACTATGACAGAATATTAGCCTTGTCAATGGACCTAGCATACAGAGGGTAAGAGCACCCCTCCCCCGAAAAAAATGATGTGTGTTCTGGGTATGACACTGTACAAGCATCAAGTGATGGGGCTCCCAGGTTCACTCTGACCTGGCATGAGTCACATCTATGGGTTAAATAAAAAATTAAAAAATGAGTTTTAAAAACAATTGAGTTTAAAAAAGAAATTCAGTTTGAAAAGAATGTTGGGTTGGAAAAAAATTGATTACCCAATAAGAATGAATAAAAAAAACATCTTCAGCATAAAATAACCCAAGGGTTGACATGCCATAAAATCCAACCAACCAACCAGCTGAACTACAGAGGATAAGCCACCCCCGAAAAAAAAAAAAAATCAAGTGTATTCTGGTTATGAAACTGTACTGTCTCTGGTGAGTCATTACTCCCAGGTCCACTCTGATCAGGAGTGGTAGTACCTGTAAGGGTCCCATCTATGTGCTAAATGAACATTTTTAGTATTAAATAGGAATACTTAAAAAACTATATAACTGTGATTCAAATAAATGACTATTATTAAATAGGAATAGTTACTTTAAACCATATTATTCTGTATAAATTTGCTTGGTCCCAGTGGGCCTTTCTCCCAGGCAGCACCTATCCCTGCCTAAAAGAAGTGAGGGATGGGTTAATTGCCTAGTATCTGAGGCACCCCTGAAGGGGAATGCTGATGGGACCAAGCATTTTTTGAATGGCCATGCATTGAAAGTTTCCAATTCATGCTAGATATTGGAAAAATAAGGTATTAATTATCTGCCCTTGGCACTAGGGTACCAATCAGGCGATACTGTAGATTGGCGCCAAAATTGAAGCCCTTTCTAGTGTTAATTGTAGTGTTGACCATTATGGCAGCAAGACGTATTATCCAGTCTCTCCCAGAGCCAAGATCGATTTCAGCAGATGTCTGGCCACAACGCCATTAAGTTTGCAAGTTGTATTTTTAATATATGTTTGTTCCTTCATTCGAATTTGAATGCCTACCTGTTAATGTGGGAAAATATGTGGTGCCTAGCAAAAAAGACGATAGTGGCTCCTCATGGTTGTGTGGGTAGGTTAGAGTAACCTCCCTTTATTATAAGTAGCTTGGAGTGACCGTCCATGGTATTATGCAGATGTTAGTGGCTCCTCATGGTAAAAATGACTTCTTGCCTATTATGACATGCTAGCTTGCTGGGAAGAACTAAAAAATATCATATAATTCTGTATAAATTCTTAAGTTGAACGTGGACCTGAGCCTAGGCCAATAGACAGACACAACAATTTAGATATATTAACTCTTAACGTCCTATACCGCCTCATTCCGCCCGACTGGAAGTCACATTCATTTTCCTAATCCATACCAAATGATAGCTTTTGTTTAAATGTAATATTAAACATATTTAGAAGTCTTTGGTTTAAAGGAAATAACAGGTAAATTTAAATGAAAAGGCCATTTTTAGCCATTTAAAAATTTTTTTAAAAGTCCTTATAGGAATGGGGCTCTGGACTTGGAAAATTTTTAACAGGATGTTAAGAGTTAAGAGAGATAATATGAATGAAAAATGAGGCCTCTTTGTCTCAATTTGACTGACCAACTCCAACCATTGTGCTCGCGTGATAAAATAATAATAAAAATAGCTATAACCATTCCTAATCAGCAACGTGCCTGTTCAATACTTAATTGGGTGACCACTTAAGCAACAGCAGGTACTGTAAGCAAACTGATTCCTTTGTTTATTAAGAAAATGACTTGATTTGGCATTAAATGACCAGAAAGAAGATTAATATGCCACAAAACAACACAACCAACCAACCATTCCTTATAATCTTATGATTTATTATCCAAGAGACCATCCCATTTTTTCTTACTTCTAAGATTTATTTAATATTGTCTAAATCTAGTATTGGCAACTTTTGCATCAACCTGAATATTACTGTATCATTTTTCTTGAACAAACTTGAATTAATATGCTATAAAATAACACAACCATAGTGCGGAATGGTGGTTTATTTATTTTTGTACAATTCTGTATTATGCTTGTAGCAATGTAGTTATTTGAGTTACCTTGCTACTTTTGTCTGCCAATTCGACGGTAAATAGGCTTCTCTACAACCAACCAACCAACCATCCCCAATATTCTTTTGTGACCATGCCCTTTTTTTGCTTCTAAGATATTGTTATAACGTGCTTAGCAAATAATAATATGTGTAGCCCAATTGACATTATCTGCGAGAAGACCTCACTTCCGCCTTTTATTTGCAACAACACAAGATGGCTGAAACAGTACTTCCGTTTCATACAAACAATGGTATAACCAGTGCTTCCGGTTCTTAGTATACCACAGATATCTTTAAGTAAGTAAGTAAAGTCGTCAGGGTGGCCTAAAGTCGGTATCAGTCAGACAGCGAGGGAGTCTATCCCCTTTTCACTAGCGCTAGACCAAGGAGACTGTTTTTAGCATCTGAGTCGGAGTGCCATACCTACTATTAGCTCCTCACTTTACCACAAAGATCCCTGTGCTACTCATACACCTGAGTTGGTGAGGGCCAGTATCGAACCAAGAACCTTGAGGTTCCCAGACGAACACTCTACCGCCTGAGATTGTCCAAATCTGGCATTGGCAATTTTTTCTTCAAACTAATATTACTGTATCAATTTTGTCTAATAAACTTGGAATGATTATTTAGAAGAATTTGTATATTTTTCTTTCTCCTTTTCTGATCTTTCAATAAGAACTCGGTGCGTTTAAGTTTTCTCTGTTCGTTTTCTGTTTTGTTTGTAACTTTTTAAGACGTCTTGACATAGTCTGTGTGTATCTGGCACCTTCTGCTGCTCTCTCTTGAAGGATTCTCTGATCAATATGGACGTTTTCTGCCAGGAACTTCCATTATTGCCGACTTCTTTCCTTACCAACCATTTCTATTTCCTTCCTCTTCATATATTAGAAAAGTGGAATGTGTATCTGTCAACTTAGTCTGCTTCCATTTTTGTTAAGACCGTTCAGATGTTTTTCCCAGGTCTTTATATGGAAAACCAACTTCTTATAATTCTCTGCAATTTTTCTCTTCATTTGCCTCGTGTTGCAAAGATGTTCCTGTCACTTTTGTATACTCTAGTGCCAATTCTATTCCAGCGCATCTGTACTCTCTGTCTAGACTTCTATTTCAATCTGCTTCCTTTTAAACTTTGCTCTTTCAGATATGGCTGACTGGCAAAAAATAAATAAAAGTTGTACCGAATTTGGAGTTTTTTGTTTTGTTCTTTGTTTCTTTTTGACCATTTTAAACAGGTTAACTGTTTGTTTTGACAGACAAAACAGCAAAACAATTAGAGCATATTTTAAACTCTAATTAACCTCATTAGTCAGCCTACATTCAGCCCCATTGGATTAGGCTTTAGAATACTCTGACTGCACCTCTGCACCAAATGAATCTAATTCAGATGAAGAATTTATAGACAATTGTATATATGACAATTTAGACAACATCATACATGAAAAAAAGTGTTGGGTCAGTAAAATGGTAATTCCTGTGTATAGAGTGAGTGAGGGAGAGGTTCTCTGTGATTGGATATACCAATCACGTGATGAGCCCAGAAGTCTTGGTGCAAAATCCAAAATCCAACAGACAGATTCCACCAGCCGTTCCAGGAGGCAGTGACATTAAAATCTCTCTGAGAGTCAACCCTAAGATACCAGATATCTTCTTCAGCACACCGGTAAGTCCCTTAAACTCAACTTTATACACAGGAAAGACTTTATATTGTTATCCATTGTTTCTTGTGCTGGTTAATAAATTTTTAGAATTAAACGAAGTATTAATTCATTTATTTGTTGCTGTTAGCCTTAGAATAAACACTATACTAACACAATAAAAGGATATATCGCTGGATTACCAAAGAGGGATTTGGTTGATCCACGTCCGTGGAACTATAAAGAAAATATGTCACCACCAACAAATGAATCTAATTTAAATGAAGAATTTGTAGACTCAGCTTAGATGGCCAGAAGTATGGAGCACCTAGTGAGAATCGAACTCATTAACAATGGTCCGCTAATCTAGCTTACTAACCATTACACCACACGAGGTGACCAGTCGACCAATGGTATA
>CM042161.1:81005345-81037845 GCA_023376005.1 Doryteuthis pealeii | reverse complement strand
ACCCACGGCCAACAGGTGACCCCATTGGAGGAGTCTTACCCCTCTGCAGAGGTGCAGTCGGTGCATTCTAACGCCAGCCGACAGGGCAGATATATGTATGTGCATTTGTATATGTGTCTATATATATGTATGTATATTTGTATAGGTATCTATATATACATGTATATGTATATTTGTATACATGTCTGTATATATATATATGTGTGTGTATTTGTATGTATATTGGATATATATAATCTATATATATATATATATATATATATATATATATATTTATATATATATTAGTATATGTGTGTCTCTCTCTCTCTATATATATATATAGTTAAGTTCAAATAGAATATCTGTTTTTGTTCAACTATGTGTCTGCCCTTGTCTTTCATATATAAAAACAGCAAGAAACCTTATTTAATGCCCTTAGCCAATTGAGACGTCTCTGTATGCAATTGACTTGATCCATTTCCATATTCAATCTATGCAAATGAATACATCAACTTATGAATATATAATCAGTTTATAATAAGTAATTGAATTACATATTTTCCCGCTTGCATCCCTAAACTTGAATTTTATTTCCCCCATCTTGTCGAATAATATGCATTTCAAAATATCTCATAACGGAATGAATGCAAGTACGTGCTGTTAAATTCATTTTTGCAATGTGTTGGTGATTCGCAAATTAATTGTATTAATAACGATGGTCAGGGGAAAAAATGTCTTGCAAAAATATTGCACTCAAAATATCCTAAGCATTTATGATATTAGAATATTTCTAGAAATATAGCTTGGGAATTTAATGAGTTAATGTATGAGGCTATATTTCTAGAAACGTTGTGTATATAATGATAAAGATTAGGAAAATAGTCTGAAAAAAATTTAGATTCTAGATAATACAAATTATCAAGCCTCATCTAAAATTCAGACAAATAAATACACTTTCGTTTAAAGTGTTCAAGATCTACCAAGGTTTGGTTTGGTTTGTTTTGTTTTACGGCATATCAATCTCAATGGGTCATTTAATGCCGATAAAGTTTTGAAATAAATCAATTCTTAATGGATAATACAATTTTGTTTATCAACTCATGTTTTTCTATTCAACCCATAGATGAGACCCTAACAAGTAATACCTCTCCACGGGTCAGAGTGGACCAGGAGCAATGGTAATGAAGGAGTGCTCCACATTCCCCAAACCTCCAAAACTGGAACTTCACCATCAGATAGAGTTTAACATCATTCCCAGGACATGTAGGCCCTTAGTCACCGACTTCTAGCACCCATATGATAAAAAGGGATTAGGGCTTGCCATAAATGCAATAGGGTTGGGAAAATCATATAGGTGCTAGGGCTTGACGTGACCAGCCGATTGATCGGAGGGGGCCTCTTCGACTGCCCGTCTAGCCCAAAATAGGGCCAAAGTGGAGTATTGGGAATGTAGTGGTTTAATGTATGAGGCTATGTTCCAGAGTGTTATACGCTTGGGAAAGGTATGCATCAAACTTATCTCCCTACAGCTAAGGATAAATAGTAGGGCAGACTGGACTGTAGCTCTATAGATTCAGTAAGGAAGCACGTGGTATAATGGTTAAAATCATGGGAAATGGACTCGTCGCCCGAGTTCAAATCCTGGACGTGGTAATTGCATTTCACTTAACACTAATACCCTTGGGAAAGGTATGAATCCTACTCTCCCTCCAGCTATGGGCAAATAGTAGGGCAGACTGGGCTCTTTAACCTTGGTCAGACAACCGGTCTAGGAGAAGGAAAACTCTGAATTCAAACCTGTTAAACTCCGCTTAAGAAATTGACCTTGTGTCGCATCCTGCTTGTGCGGAGGGGTTGGTAAATATATATAGATTCAGTAGCATAAATGTCATACAAGCTTATGTTACTATATTCCAATGATGTACATATATTTTACTACCTTATCATCTTATGTATCTTGTATATTTTCTGGATATATATATATATATAGATTTACCAAGCCCTTCGCACGAGCAGGATGCAAACGCAAGGTCAATTTCTTAGTGGGGTTAACAGGTTTGAATTCAGTTTTCCTTCTCCTAGAGAAGTTACCTAGCCAACGTTAAAGAGCCCAGTCTGCCCTACTATTTACCCATAGCAGGAGGGAGATTAATTGGATTCATACCTTTCCCAAGAGTATTAGAGCTATAG
The DNA here is from genome assembly GCA_023376005.1 of Doryteuthis pealeii. Classification (NCBI taxonomy): domain Eukaryota; kingdom Metazoa; phylum Mollusca; class Cephalopoda; order Myopsida; family Loliginidae; genus Doryteuthis; species Doryteuthis pealeii. Next base: position 81,035,673 of record CM042161.1, on the reverse strand, counting down.
GAAATGCAAACAGCCTTGTCCAGTATTTGAACTCACTTCCATTTCTAGAAATATAGCTTAGCAATGTTTAGTTGTATGGAATATTTTCTGGAAATATAAATAGATTTACCAAGCCCCTTCGCATGAGCAGGATGCAACACAAGGTCAGTTTCTCAAGTGGGGGTTAACAGGTTTGAATTTTTCCTTCTCCTAGACAACTTATTTACCCATAGTAGGAGGGAGATTAATTGGATTCATACCTTTCCCAAGGGTATTAGAGCTATGTGAAATGCAAATAGCCTTGTCCAGTATTTTAACTCGCTTCCACATCCTTCCATTTCTAGAAATATAACATGGCAATGTGGTGGTTTAAGGTATTTGCCTCTCACCCCACTTATGAGGGCGGGACACAAGGACATTTTTATGTGGGTCCACCCACAAGCCGAAGATCATGGGTGGTAGGCACAAAAATGCGTCGATCCCGTCGACATTCCCCCTCAAGGTGAGAGCCTCAGGCGCTGGGCAATAAACCCAGCCCTGCCCCTTTAAATCGAGGGGGCAGGTGTTGCCTGGGGGATAGCCTCCTGGGATTGACACTGTTAATTTCATTAACAGACACAGGCCCTGAAAGGCCCCTGTTATTAATATGGTGGTTTAATGTTTAGCTGTATGGAAAATGGAATTAGTAATCTGAGTTCAAATTCTTGTTGAGCCAATTCACTTTACATTTGTTTGATCCTTGTTGGTAGAGAGTTAATCAGGAATTGCCCCTCAAACGCTTTTTCATGGGACCAAACACTATTCCAGTAATGAGGAAGTGAAATCTGTAGTGAAGAAGTGGCTCAAAGAACAGTCAACAGAATTTTACAGGGCAGGGATACATGCTCTCATTTGAAGATGGAACATTGCTATTAAGAGAAATGGTGACTATGTGGAGAAGTTGGGATGTGATTCATAGAGGACCAGATTTATATATTTCATATATTTTACAGGGCAGGGATACATGCTCTCATTTGAAGATAGAATATTGCTATTAAGAGAAATGGTGACTATGTGGAGAAGTAGGGATGGGATCTACAGAGGACCAGCTTCATTTTGATGTATGATACATGTTCCTGTGTTGGTAATTATACCTGTCCTAAACAAAATGGCATTACTTTTTGACTAACCCTCATAGATGGATCGACAGACACAGGGACAGAGAAACAAGTGAACAGACAGACAGACAGACAATATTCTATTTGATCAATCTTAAATTAAATCATGTTTACAATTGTAACAATGTAAAATTAATGACCGTTTAATTTTATTTGTACGGAATTAATCATTTTTATAACATTTATTGGCATGTGGCACTAAAACGTTTGGCAAGAATTCAAGATCTACACTCAGGAGAAAAAAACAACATTGCGAAAGGAATTGAATGAGCAAAATTCTTTTCTGGTTGGTTGTTTTGTTTTATCGCATATCAACCCTTTTCAGGGCATTTAATGCTGAAACAAGTCATTTTTGATATAAAATAAAACGTCAGGTTGCTCAAGTATTGAACAGGCTCATTGCTGCTTAACTGGTGTTTTCAGTGTCACATGACTGTAATCACACCACCATGGTTAGTTGCTTTGTATTACGGCATATCAATCCTTTTCAGGTCATTTAATGCTGAATTAAGTCATTTTAATATTTAACATTTTGGTTTGCTTATAATATCTATTTACTAAGTTTTATTGGTATGTCACATAGGCCACATATTGGTTTTTGTTTTAGTTGTTTTTGTTTTATGGTATATCAAATCTTTTTGGGTCATTTAATACCGAATCAAGTCATTTTGATAAATAATGGACTCAGGTTACATACAGTACATGCCGTTGCTTAAGTGGTCACCAAATTAAGTATTGAACAGGCTCATCGCTGCTTAACTTCAGTGATCTAGCATATCAACCCTTTTCAGGGTATTTAATGCTAAATCAAGTCACTTTTGATAAAAAAAAACTCAGGTTGCTTACAGTATTTGCTGTTGATTAAGTGGTCACCCAGTTGAGTATTGAACATGCTCATCACTGCTTAACTTCAGTAAACTAGCAGTAACCAGTGCTTTCAGTGTGACTTGATTGTAATCGCACCACCAGGGTTGGTTGTAATTTTTTTATGGTATATCGACTCTTTTTTGGGTTATTTAATGCTGAATCAAGTCATTTTTTATAAACAAAGAACAGGTTGCTTACAGTATCTACTATTGTTTAAGTGGTCACCCAATTAAGCATTGAACAGGATCATTGCTGCTTAACTTTGGTGATCTAGTAGGAACCAGTGCTTTCAGCATGACTTGGTTGTAATAAATTCTTTTCTACACAAACCGATAATCGACAACATTGTAGAACGTCATATAAGGTGATCAGTATTCAGCTGTATTGCAAGTTGAATCTGCTCTCAGAATCTAGAGTTGGTAGGTTGGGCTATTCAATCAGAAACCTGGGAATGAGCTTGGCCAAGGTACATAGTGTAATAGCCCAACCTGCTATATAAACCACCTACCAACTCTAGATTCTGAGAGAAGATTCAACTTGCAATATAGCTGAATAAGTAAGTAAGTAAAGTCGTCAGGGCGGCCTAAAGTTAGTATCAGCCAATCAGCAAGGGAGTCTATCCCCTTTTCACTAGTGCTAGACCAAGGAGATTGTTTTGGCATCTGAGGTGGAGTGCCACACCTACCATCAGCTCCTTACTTTACCGCACAGATCCCTGTGCTACTCATATGCTGAGTTGGCGAGGACTGGAATCGAACTAGGAACCATGTGGTTTCTAGACGAACGCTCTACCGACTGAGCTAACCCGGCCCTACGAATACTGATCACCTTATACGGCATTCTACAAACACAAAATGCTGTAATGTCATTGCAGCTCTCCATCAAGTGTACTTTTATCTTTAATCATTACTGAATTAAAGATAGAACGAGATATGTTCACAGTTATTGAGTGTCATTTGAATTTCTGAGCTTAGGAAGGAAAGATTTTTCTCAAATAATTATCAAAGCATGCTGACAGTACGGATTACATTGAATCTCTCTTTCCATTTGTTCCTATCAGTCATCACTCTAGGTAAGTCCTCTAGACGGCATTCAGTGTCTGCACTGAGCAAATGTAAGTTCAGCCAATACTGGTGTATTCATGTATAGTATTCCAATAGAGAACATTGTTCATGACTTTGTCCTTACTTTTCCAACAGTGTCCAGCCTGTCTTTCTTATCTTACTAGGATTTGGTCAAAACAGCACACAACTGCATTGTATAGTTCCCATCTAGTTTCTTTTTCCGAGTAGTACAGCCATACAATAGCACTGACACAGCTACAGCTTGGCAGAATTCTCATTTTATTTCTCTGAGGAAATTAAACTGGAATTCTCAGATAAGAATTTTCTTGATAAGTTTCTTTAAACTCAAAAGAATTGCACAATGTAACACCAAAAAACTACTCTGTGTAATATCAAAAACACAAAAAAATACCAAATATAACACAAGAAATATCCAATGTAACATAAAAAACACCCAAAATTACCCAGTGTAACATCAAAAATTACCCAATGTAACACTAAAAACACAAAAAAATTACCCAGTCTAACACCAAAAACACCCAAAATTACCCAATGTAAAACAAAAAAATAACCTGCATAACACCAAAACAAAAATAACCAATGTAAAACAAAAACACCCAAAATTACCCAATGTAACACCAAAACTACCCGGTGTAACACCAAAACAAAAAATACCCAATGTAACACAAAAACACCCCCAATGTAACACCAAAACAAAAATACCCAATGTAACAAAAAATACCCAATGTAAACACCCAAAATTACCCAATGTGTATTACCCAATGTAACACCCAAAAAAAAAATACCCAATGTAACACAAAAAACACCCAAAATTACCCAATGTAACACCAAAAACGACTCTGTATAACACCAAAAAGACAAAAAATTACCCAATGTGATTATTATTATATGACCTAGGAAATAACAACACAAAGCATATAATATTATTTTAGATGATGGAAAGTGATTATTAAAATTATTAAAAAAATAATTTGGTTACAAATTTTGCCTTTGTATTCACATTAAAAATTCATTTTGCTAATAAAAAAAGGAAGTTATTTTTTTGCATCATCAAAAATCAAATTATAATTTATTGAATATATTCAATTTGATTACAAAGTATTGAGATTGAATCTTTTGACTTTTTTTAGATTTTAAAATTTAAATAAAGATGCATACACAACTGTGCAACTTATATAATCAAATTAATTGGTTGGTTATTTTATGGCATATCAACTCTTTTCTGGTCTCTAGTAGTGAGATTCTAATTATAGAGCTCTGGGGAGTGTGGAGTATTCTTTCATTGCCATTACTCCCAGGTTTAGTCTGACCCAGGATGGTAGTACCTTCTATTATGCAAACCATCCAGGTGAGATGAATAAGACATACTGGACATGGTTGGAGAAGCAAGGGTGAACTCATAAGTGATGTTCCCTTATGGACATTTACACATGGACACACCAGTGTAGGCCAACCAACAAAAACCTACATTAATAAGTTCTGTGAAGATTCTGGATAATGTGCAGAAGACCCCACCAGAGAGAGAGAGAGAGAGAGAGAGAGAGAGAGAGAGAGAGAGAGAGAGAGAATCTGTGCTAACATTGACATAGTGATGATGATGATGATGATGATGATATTATTTCCTATAAATTGCTGTTCTGCTATTCCAATATTATGAGCAACATATGTTTATTGTTATGACCTGTTTAAGGGTGAATAAATAAATACTCAACACGGAGATAAAAGTAAAGAACAGATGTATTCAACATATATCAATGTATAAAATGAGGAGGGTTTCTTTGGTAACAGCGTACACGAAGACATGCATTTGCTACTTCCCACTTAAGCAGCTTTGCTCTGCTAAATATACCCTTTGGGTAAGTCCATTGTTCTGGTCATAGGTGAGTCATCTACAACATTTTTAAAACAGAGATGTTAAAGTAATCCACATTTTTATTCCAGTATATCCAATAGGGGCTGGTTTAGCTCAGTTGGTAAGGCACCTGTCTTGGAATCGCGAGGTTTTAAGTTCAATACCGGTCCCGCCAACTCAGCATATGAGTAGCCCAGATTGGGTAATCTGATCTATGCAGTTAAAGTTAGGAGCTGATGGTAGGCGTGGCGCTCCACGTCAGCAAAACGACCTTCCTGATCTAGTGCTAGTGAAAAGGGGATAGACTTCCTCGTTGTCCGACTGATACTAACTTTACTCTGCCAACTTTACTTTTACTTATATCCATGTCTCTCTATCTGTTTCACAGTCAAATCACATTGAAAGCACCGGTTGTTGCTAGATCACCAAAGTTGAGCAGCGATGAGTCTGTTCAGTACTTAGATGTGTTTCGGGAGCATATATTATGTGTGTGTGTGTGTATGTGTATATATATATATATATATACTAGCAAATATATGCACACTCCGGGTGCAAGTATTTAAGTTTTAATGTAATAAAATATTGTATTAAATTAGAAAGGCTAATGAAACTAAATAAGAATACAGATAAAAAGATTTGAAACAGAGGGAGTATAATAAAAGATTTGAAACAGAGGGAGTATAATAAAAAATGGAACAACTGAAACTTACTCTTCCATCACTCTCGTCTTTCATTGTTTTTTTTTCTAATTTAAGTATTTAGTTATAAGAGGAAGTAAAGAATAAAATGACAGTTATTTTATCTTGTTAATGGATTTCATTTAAGATTCATTGAAGAGATTTTTGCTTATATTCATTAAAATAAAACCAAACAGTTAGAAATCAATAATACTAAGCACATATTTATTAAATTCGATTTTTTAATATTAATATGCAAATTAGCCTTCCCGTTCACACTGTAAACCGCCATTTTATTGTATATATAAATATAATTGCATGTTATCAGTACGTAGACAAAGTTAACAGTATTAATAATGTAAGACAATTTTATTGATAATTGAGATTTAGATAAAAATAAAATCATGGAGAATGTGATGTAAATAACTAAGGGAATTGTGACTTGAGTAGGAATATAGTTTCGGTTACAGACAGAAAAACACACAATCTCCATTATAATATATTATATATATATATATATATATATATACATTTATTTACTGATCTATCTAATTAATTTAATATATTTTATTTTATTTTACAACTGAAAAAAAAGCTAAATAAATAAATTCTTCTATTTGACCATTTTTATTTTTATTTTAAATTCAAGATAGTTACAATGTAGCAATATTCACCGGAAGTTAAACAGACAAGATTATATATATATATATATATATATATATATGTAAAAAAATTCAAACCCATTCTCAACAGATATTACAAAGGTAAGAGACGGATTCTATCTTCTCCAATAACTTATAGAATAATTATATTAACTTGATGCTTCAAAGGAGTCTAATAATAGATGAGAAAAACTTTCTATCAGGGACCCCACTCTCAAAAAGTGTTTTAATACTTTTGAGACGGGTCCCTTGGAAAGGATTTTTCATTTATCCCCCTCATTTCATTCATTTTTATTTCATCCATTTATTCATTTTACCATTAATTTTTAACTATATATATATATAATCTCACACATACATAATATATGCTCCCCAAACCTGGTAGACCTCTCGAGGAGTGACTTTCACCGCTAACGTAATAAAGCAAGGATTGTCTGTTGTTTACAGATTTGATCTCTTTGGTGATCGTAAAATATATACACAGATGTATGTATCTATCAGTTAAAAACTCTGCTCCTTATAGGCAAGAGGTTAAGGAACCAGAATGATGAAAATTCTGTTGGGTTTCACTCCCGACTAGAATAGTTGCTGGGTCTAGCCCCTAAAGAGATGTGAAGCATCAAAACACATTGTGGATGACTATTATATATATATATATATATATATATATATATATATATATTATATTATTTATATTTTACTTGAAGGCAATTATAATGCATATATTGCATAAAATTCGATAATTATAGAAAATAATCATGACAAGTGAATCTCAGCAAAGAATTGTTTGGTGTGTAGAACATCATACAGATTGTTTCAACTTTATTAAGTCTCATCAGCGATGTATACTAACGATTTCACTCTGACAGAAATCAAAACCGGGACTTCAGTAGGCATAGTCAGAGACTACACTGCTTCGGCCATGATACGCACTGGACAATCCTTGCAAAATTAACCTGTCAAGGATACTGATATGCCTCTACCATATGAAATACAGGGACGTTGAGAGAACAATAACAAACCAGGCCTATGCTTTTTGGTGAAGGGAATAAGATTTTTGGATGTTTGTTTTTTAGAAGCATTGTTGAATTAAGTATATATTATTATTTATATTTTGCTTGAAGGCAATATATATATATATATATATATATATGCACACAGAGAAAAACCTAAAAGCACTTATCTCTATGCAGTTGAGTATCCATGCTTCCATGTTTCTGTAAATAGATGTTGCACTTATTTACTGAGTATTGTTTCCTCCAGCCTCAATTAGTGGAATACCTGTGAGGACCAAATTCAGGAAACAGCTAATTGCCTTGCAAGATGAATCTGCTAACCACTGTGCCATGGTAGACAACAATCTAACCAGTTTATGTTGAATAATTAATTCACATTAGTGTTCTTCTATAGTGGAATTCAAAAGAAAATTACACTTAAAAATATTATGGATTAAGAATTCTTGTAGCCTTTATGTTCCAATTTTGGAGCTCTGGAGAGTGTGGAGTACCCATCATAACCATTACACCCAGGTCTACTCTGACCCAAAGTGGTAGTACCTGGATAATTCCATGTCAAATCATCCAGAAAGAAGTAAAATAGCCACCCACCACCTTTAATTTTTCTGAATTTTTTCTATGTGTGGACTATGTTAACATTAGACAATCCCCAAAATTTAAGTTTTCAATTCCAAAAATTTGCAGAGTTATGTCGATTATTAGCCCTCCAAAGTTCATGAAAAATGGCAACATTTTGTAATCTATTTTTGTCTGTAAAATGAGTTCTAGAGCTTCCCTACTCCTACAAATTGGTTTATAAAAGCATTTTGGCCCAAAGAATCCTAAAATGCTATCAAAAAGGCTTAAAGGTAACCAATTTTTAGTTATTGATGATTTCATTTTTATAGCAAGATATCCTGATGTGGCACTGCATCTATGACACATTTTTTTTCTATTATTATTTCACATATATTGAACATTATTTGCACCAAAAAGATAGTTTGATTTTTGCTCAGAACCAAAGCTACAACATCAGTTAAAAGTTTGTAAATCAGAAATCATTAATAACAATATTGGTTAACTTTAAGGCTTTTTTGATAGAATTTTTGGATTCCTTGCTTTTATAAACCATTTTTTAGGAGTAGGGAACCTCTAGAACTCATTTTACAGACAAACATCAATTACAAAAAGTCACCATTTTTCACGCCCCCCCCCAATTTTGGAGAGCTAAAAATCACCAAGGAACTGATGCTAGGTGTGGCACTCCATCTCAGACGTAAAAACAATCAACTTGGTTTAACACTAATAAAAAGGAGATAGACTCCCTTACTGACTGGCTGATACTGACTATAGGCCACCCCAATGACTTTACTTTTACTTTATTGCTGAATCAAGTTTTTTTGATAAATGATTACTTTTTTAAACTAAATTTAGAAAAAAATTATTTGTATTATTCGGACTATTCTCCTCATCTTCATTGTTATCTGTACAAATTTTGGCCGATGTGCCCTCCAGCCTTCTTCAGGTATTTCTTGTCGGACTCAGGAACCTTTTCGGACTCAGGAATTATCACAGACTCAGGAACCTTTTTGTTGTAATGGGGGCCATCACAGAACTTTGAACCTAAGGTTCCCGAGTCCGACAGAAATACCTGAAGAAGACAGGAGGGCACATTGGCCAAAACGTTGTACAGATAAAAATGAAGTGTTACATAATCTATGCATAGATTATTGTCAACCCCCTGTATTTCTGAAGGGTTGGCCCCTTTTCATATCATGGGCGGGACTTTCCATGGAATATTACAGAAATCCCGTGAAATATGTGAAGTCACGTGGGACCGAGTTAACCCGTTAGTTCCAGCTTGGACGTCAGGCAGAAAAGATATCTGCCTTAGCTGGGCTCAAATGCACATGCGTTGTGTTAGTTAGAAGAAGAATTTTAGTTAAGTAAATAAAAGTTTAAATAAATAAGATGGCGTTTTTGTTTGATGAATGTCTTGGCAACAAGACTGACCAAGAAGAAGGAATGCATCAAAGACGAACAGCCAACAAGAATCTAGAAATAGAATTCAACATGGAGAGAAAGAATAGAAACGACTAGAGATCACCAATGGCCAAAGAAGTAAGTAATGCATATGCATCTCTCTGTCTACCTGTATCTATCTCTCTCCTCTCTCCAGTAAAAGAACATTTGTGTATATACCCAACATGGATATATGTGTATGAGTATGTAACAGAAGATGAGGACAATAGTCCGAATAATACAAATAATACTAATTATCAAGCCTCATTTCAAAAATTCAGAGAAATAAATTTTTGGGACTAAATTCTTTTTTATTCATTTTCTTTCATTAAATTTCTTTTTAAACTTTTTTTTTTTAAACGAAATTCTTTTTTTTTCATAGAAATTTTTTTAATCAAAATTTTTTTTAACTAAATTTTTTTTTCAATCTTTTTTACTGCAAATCAAGCAAATGGTATCACCTACTCTCAAAGTAAGTGTGTCCTGTTCACATATCTCATGAGACTTTATACGAATGACATATTGAGCTTTACATCTGAGATGGAGTGCCACACCTACTATCACCTCCTCACTCTACCAAACAGATCCCGGTGCTACTCATACACTGAGTTGGTGAGGGCCGGTATCGAACCCGGAACGTTGTGGTTCCTTGTCCAACACTCTACCAACTGAGCTAAACCAGATAGCTTAAAATATTGCAAAACTTTTGACTCACATTAGTAATTTTAGATCACTTTACAAGAAACACAGAAAATGACTTTTTGTTGAGTTGAAAACTTTTGGGGGGGGCTTTTTTTTCCATTTTTGTTTACATGTGTTAAAGATATTGTTGAAACAATTAAAAATATTGCAAAACTTTTGACTCACATTAGTAATTCTAGATCACTTTCTAAGAAACCGAGAAAATAACTATTTGTTGAGTTGATAACTTTTGGGGGCTTTTTGTTTTTTTTTTTTCATTCTTGTTTACAAATGTAAAGATATTGTTGAACCTAAATATAGAAGAATAAAAAAGAATAAAGAAAAAGTTATCAGTTTATTTTTTGCTGTAAGTCATTCAACACTGTGAAACACTGTGAAAGCATATTGTAATTTTGGGCTTCTGTTAAAATAGAAAAATGTATGCAGATTTTATCCATGGCTCCTTCACCAAAGAAAACAGAAATTTGAAAGAACTCTTTTGTTCAAATCTTGAAAAATGGAACGAAAGAAAGAAAATCATGGCTAAACTTAAAGATATTTGGAAATAATGATAATATTATTACCTATTGAATAAAACATTTGACTTGTGTATTCACCAACAAATCATTAAATTGGGAATTCTTTTCTTTAAAGAATATTTTCATTTATTTTTATCATATTTTAGTTTCATTTTTTTTTCTTTAAATTTTGTTTTCTATGGATTCCCTTCTTGTTTCTATACTTCTGGGAACAATTCATTTTAAGAGAGAGAGACAGAGAGAGAACAGAGGGACAGAAAGAGAGAGACAGGCAAAAAGAGAGACACAGAAAGAGAGTGAGAGACAGAGAGAGAAACAGAGGGACAGAAGAGAAAGACAGGCAAACAGACAGACAGGGAAAGAGAGACACAGAAAGAGAGTGAGAGAGAGAGAGACAGAGACAGTGAGAGACAGAATGAGACAGAGAGACAGAGAGTGACAGACAGACAACAGAGAGACAGAGAGAGAGAGAGACACACACAGAAAGAGAGAGAATGAGACAGAGTGACAGACAGATAGAGAGACAGGGAGAGACAGTGAGACATAGAGTGACAGAGACAGGAAGAAACAGGCACAGAAAGAGAGAGAGAGTGTTTGTGTGTGTGTGTGGGATAGAATGAGAGATAGTGTGTGTGTGTGAGAGAGAGAGAGGGGGGAGATACACAGAATGAGACAGAGAAATATCATTTTCAAATGTTTTAGTTACTTTATTTCTATCATATTTGGTTTCACTTCATTTTATTTTCTAAATTTTGTTTCCTATGGATTCCCTTTCTATTTCTATCAATTCATTTTGAGATTTTGACAGAGACAGAGACACAGAGTGATATATATATATATATATAGAGAGAGAGACAGAAAGTGATAGAGAACTATCCTTTTCAAATGATTCAGAGTTACTTCCCCCTGATTAACCAGTAACACAAAACTGATTCAATATATCTCTGTCTACCCAAATGAATAACAAATTTAAGAGCAAAAAAGGAAGCTTAACAATTGTTGACTCATTATGGTAAAAGCTGCATGCAATGGTTTCATTGCCAATTTTGGATTTTCAACAAATCAATGACAATCAACAAAATAGAAACTTTTTAGAAAACTAAAATAAATCAAATAACAAAAGAAACGGTAAATATAACTAAAAATTTGTAATTTTCAACACGATAAGGTTTTAGACTTACATATTTTTTCAATTAAAGATAGAATGGTTGTTCTTATAAAATAAGATTTAGAAAAATAAACCAGGTATTGTATTTAAGGAAATTTACTTCTCGTTAAAATTACAAAGCATTGGTTAATAAATAACTAAATTGTATAACACAAATTTTAGAACAGATAGAATTATGGGTAATTTTCACCTTTAGTTGGCTAAATTGTATAACACAAAATTTTAGAACAGATAGAATTATGGGTAATTTTCACCTTTAGTTGGCTAAATTGTATAACACAAATTTTAGAACAGATAGAATTATGGGTAATTTTCACCTTTAGTTGGCTAAATTGTATAAACACAAATTTTAGAACAGATAGAATTATGGGTAATTTTCACCTTTAGTTGGCTAAATTGTATAACACAAATTTTAGAACAGATAGAATTATGGGTAATTTTCACCTTTAGTTGGCTAAATTGTATAACACAAATTTTAGAACAGATAGAATTATGGGTAATTTTCACCTTTAGTTGGCTAAATTGTATAACACAAATTTTAGAACAGATAGAATTATGGGTAATTTTCACCTTTAGTTGGCTAAATTCCTAGCAAATAAGGCAATTAGAGTAACCTCATATATATATTTATTTGTGAATAAAAAGGCCTTAAATACCATGGGTATTGTGATTACGGACCATTTCCACTCGTGGGTATCTGGGACCCACCAAGCTTCGTCAGACCACGTTTTTATTTTATTTTATTTTATTTTATTAAGACTCTCAGTTTTAATAAAATAAAATGTAGTCTGATGAAGCTCGGTGGGCCCCAGATACCCAAGAGTGGAAATGGTCCATAATCACAATAATCACGATACCCATGGTATTTAAGGCCTTTTTATTCACAAATAAATTTGCTCTGTTTATAAAAATTAAACATTGAGTTCTCATACGGAACTTGAACTCTACAACAAACTACTGGTAGAGAATAGGACCAGCCTAGAATCACCTTGTATCAAGAAACTTGGTATCCCAACCAAGAAGAAGAAAAAAAAAAGTATATATATATATATATATATATATATATATATAATATATTAATATTTTGAAGGCCAATACAATGCGTATGAAAAATAAAAACAAAAAGATGTTATTTTTGTCTTATCGATTTTGAAGCATGAACTTCATCATCAGTTTATTTTCAGAAAATAAACTCTGATGATGAAGTTCATGCTTCGAAATCGATAAGACAAAAATAACATCTTTTTGTTTTTATTTTTCATACGCATTGTATTGGCCTTCAAAATATTAATATATTATAACATACTTAACAATGCTTCAAGCAAATTACTAATTGCTTTTATATATATATATATATATTACAGAGGAAACCTACAAACTAGTATTAACCAACTGGATTCTGTGAACAACAGAACAGCTGAACCCCTACAAATAGCAACAAGAATTTTAACTAATGGTAATTTTATTTTTTTTCCTATGAATATTTGTGTAGGAATATTCTAAATTGTCTGATTCTTTGACAAATTATTTTTGTCATTCCAAACGCATTTATTTTTAAATGGCAACTTTTAACTTGTTAGTTTTGATGTGGATTTTGACTAATTTCTATTTGAAGACTGAAAATTAGATTCACTAAAACTGTTAGGGGAAAAAAACAATGTGTAAAAAGCTTAAAGAAAATTTATGGATAATTATCTCGCTAATTTAATTGAATTAAAATATTTGATTGATTTTTATTGTTTTTTTACTTTTATTGATTCCTTGTATAAATCATGTTCTCTGAACTTTTAATCTAACCAACTTTGATGAAAATTTTATTAACGTCTATTATTTAGTTTTATATTCTACACTTAGCCAAACGTTCTTTAAATCAATTAAAAATTTTATAAAAATATTCACATTAACTCTTGTTTTTTAAATCTTGGGTATAATACTCATTCGATGGTGAGGCTACTATTCTGAAGTGCTGAGGAGTGTGGAGTCATACTTTTAATCTAACCAACTTTGATGAAAATTTAATTAAGGTGTAAAAAAGTAAATAAAATCATTGGATCGCCTAAAATTAGTATCAGCCAGACAGCAAGGGAGTCTATCCCCCTTTCATTAGCGCTAGACCAAGGAGATTGTTTTTTATTGTCTGAAGTGGAATGCCACACCTACCATCAGTTCTTCCTTTACTGCAGAGATTCCTGTCCTGTTCATTATTTTGATTTTTAACACTGTTGTTATCATGTACATTGTGAAATATACATGCATAACATTTCGACCATTCTACTCTCCAGCCTTCTTCAATAATATAAAAATCAGTATGGAGCCAATATATAACAACAAAGATTTCCCAAATTATATCTTTGCTCGGATTCACAAGGCTGAAATATTCTGGTTTTATATTTCACAATAAAGATGAGGTTAACAGTTTGAAAAATCAAAATGATGTTGTATACTATTTAGTTTTCTATTTTACTGTTATCTCAACATTCTTTCACTCCACTGAAAATTTTATAAAAATATTCACATCAACTCTTTTGTTTTTCCCATTTAAAACATTGATATTGCAACTAAGTATGAAGTGTTTACCTGTTCAAAATGATTATGAACTTTATTAATACATTGACTCTTAAACTTTTGATATTACAACTATGAAGCGTTTACTTGTTTAAAAGGATTCTGAACATTATTAATACATTGACTCTTAAATCATTTATATTGCAACTAAGTATGAAATGTTTACCTGTTTAAAATGTTTATGAACATTATTAATACATTGGCTTTTAAATCATTTATATTGCAACTAAGTATGAAATGTTTACCTGTTTAAAATGTTTATGAACATTATTAATACATTGGCTTTTAAATCATTTATATTGCAACTAAGTATGAAATGTTTACCTGTTTAAAATGTTTATGAACATTATTAATACATTGGCTTTTAAATCATTTATATTGCAACTAAGTATGAAATGTTTACCTGTTTAAAATGTTTATGAACATTATTAATACATTGGCTTTTAAATCATTTATATTGCAACTAAGTATGAAATGTTTACCTGTTTAAAATGTTTATGAACATTATTAATACATTGGCTTTTAAATCATTTATATTGCAACTAAGTATGAAATGTTTACCTGTTTAAAATGTTTATGAACATTATTAATACATTGGCTTTTAAATCATTTATATTGCAACTAAGTATGAAATGTTTACCTGTTTAAAATGTTTATGAACATTATTAATACATTGGCTTTTAAATCATTTATATTGCAACTAAGTATGAAATGTTTACCTGTTTAAAATGTTTATGAACATTATTAATACATTGGCTTTTAAATCATTTATATTGCAACTAAGTATGAAATGTTTACCTGTTTAAAATGTTTATGAACATTATTAATACATTGGCTTTTAAATCATTTATATTGCAACTAAGTATGAAATGTTTACCTGTTTAAAATGTTTATGAACATTATTAATACATTGGCTTTTAAATCATTTATATTGCAACTAAGTATGAAATGTTTACCTGTTTAAAATGTTTATGAACATTATTAATACATTGGCTTTTAAATCATTTATATTGCAACTAAGTATGAAATGTTTACCTGTTTAAAATGTTTATGAACATTATTAATACATTGGCTTTTAAATCATTTATATTGCAACTAAGTATGAAATGTTTACCTGTTTAAAATGTTTATGAACATTATTAATACATTGGCTTTTAAATCATTTATATTGCAACTAAGTATGAAATGTTTACCTGTTTAAAATGTTTATGAACATTATTAATACATTGGCTTTTAAAATCATTTATATTGCAACTAAGTATGAAATGTTTACCTGTTTAAAATGTTTATGAACATTATTAATACATTGGCTTTTAAATCATTTATATTGCAACTAAGTATGAAATGTTTACCTGTTTAAAATGTTTATGAACATTATTAATACATTGGCTTTTAAATCATTTATATTGCAACTAAGTATGAAATGTTTACCTGTTTAAAATGTTTATGAACATTATTAATACATTGGCTTTTAAATCATTTATATTGCAACTAAGTATGAAATGTTTACCTGTTTAAAATGTTTATGAACATTATTAATACATTGGCTTTTAAATCATTTATATTGCAACTAAGTATGAAATGTTTACCTGTTTAAAATGTTTATGAACATTATTAATACATTGGCTTTTAAATCATTTATATTGCAACTAAGTATGAAATGTTTACCTGTTTAAAATGTTTATGAACATTATTAATACATTGGCTTTTAAATCATTTATATGCAACTAAGTATGAAATGTTTACTGTTTAAAATGTTATGAACATTATTAATACATTGGCTTTTAAATCATTTATATTGCAACTAAGTATGAAATGTTTACCTGTTTAAAATGTTTATGAACATTATTAATACATTGGCTTTTAAATCATTTATATTGCAACTAAGTATGAAATGTTTACCTGTTTTAAAATGTTTATGAACATTATTAATACATTGGCTTTTAAATCATTTATATTGCAACTAAGTATGAAATGTTTACCTGTTTAAAATGTTTATGAACATTATTAATACATTGGCTTTTAAATCATTTATATTGCAACTAAGTATGAAATGTTTACCTGTTTAAAATGTTTATGAACATTATTAATACATTGGCTTTTAAATCATTTATATTGCAACTAAGTATGAAATGTTTACCTGTTTAAAATGTTTATGAACATTATTAATACATTGGCTTTTAAATCATTTATATTGCAACTAAGTATGAAATGTTTACCTGTTTAAAATGTTTATGAACATTATTAATACATTGGCTTTTAAATCATTTATATTGCAACTAAGTATGAAATGTTTACCTGTTTAAAATGTTTATGAACATTATTAATACATTGGCTTTTAAATCATTTATATTGCAACTAAGTATGAAATGTTTACCTGTTTAAAATGTTTATGAACATTATTAATACATTGGCTTTTAAATCATTTATATTGCAACTAAGTATGAAATGTTTACCTGTTTAAAATGTTTATGAACATTATTAATACATTGGCTTTTAAATCATTTATATTGCAACTAAGTATGAAATGTTTACCTGTTTAAAATGTTTATGAACATTATTAATACATTGGCTTTTAAATCATTTATATTGCAACTAAGTATGAAATGTTTACCTGTTTAAAATGTTTATGAACATTATTAATACATTGGCTTTTAAATCATTTATATTGCAACTAAGTATGAAATGTTTACCTGTTTAAAATGTTTATGAACATTATTAATACATTGGCTTTTAAATCATTTATATTGCAACTAAGTATGAAATGTTTACCTGTTTAAAATGTTTATGAACATTATTAATACATTGGCTTTTAAATCATTTATATTGCAACTAAGTATGAAATGTTTACCTGTTTAAAATGTTTATGAACATTATTAATACATTGGCTTTTAAATCATTTATATTGCAACTAAGTATGAAATGTTTACCTGTTTAAAATGTTTATGAACATTATTAATACATTGGCTTTTAAATCATTTATATTGCAACTAAGTATGAAATGTTTACCTGTTTAAAATGTTTATGAACATTATTAATACATTGGCTTTTAAATCATTTATATTGCAACTAAGTATGAAATGTTTACCTGTTTAAAATGTTTATGAACATTATTAATACATTGGCTTTTAAATCATTTATATTGCAACTAAGTATGAAATGTTTACCTGTTTAAAATGTTTATGAACATTATTAATACATTGGCTTTTAAATCATTTATATTGCAACTAAGTATGAAATGTTTACCTGTTTAAAATGTTTATGAACATTATTAATACATTGGCTTCCCAGTTCGACAGTAATTGGAACTTATTCTTCACGATGGTGAGTATCATTGTTTCTACATTTACTATAACACTTTTTTGTATAGTAGATAACTTGAGACCAAAATTGTTAAACTGATTTTGGCAGGAAATAACCCAACAACAGCTGAAATGCCATTAAACTAATCCGCATAGTATTTCTGTCTGTGAAAAGTTTTGTAATGTTCTTTTCATCTGACCGGCAATTGATCAGAACATTTTAATTTACATTTATATTTGTAAAAAATCGATTCCTTCAGATAAAAGCCAGACGTTGTTTTAATCCAACGAAATTTTGATCTAAACATTTGCATTAATTATTTGCATTTATGTCAATCACAATTCTTGCAGTCTGACCTTCTTTTAATCTGATCAACAAAATCTTGAACTAAGATTTTTTTTCTCTCTCTTTTTTTTTGTTGTTGCTATCAATCTGTTCTATTGGTACAACACCTTTGGATGTGGGGGTGGGGGGAGTTCCTGTGGCATAGTGGATAACGTGCTGGACTGTCACATCATTGTGAGTTTTATTCTTTAGGTACAACTTAAAAATCATCTCATCTTCCCACACAAACCACCATCCTCTGAACTCTCCCTTTATATGATGTTATTCTTGTTTCAATCAAATCCTCCCTAACCTCCCTCCCTACCCCTCAATTCCACCACTAATTCACTTTCTCTTTTATAAACACATATGTATGTATTTTGCTTTGAATAAAGTCAGACTGAAGATGTTCTTAGCTTGAGAAGGGCGAAATATTTCTCTCCTACTTCTACTTGTTTGTCATTATTTTTGTTCACTTTTCCTTATACCTCACCTCATATATATATATACACACACACACACACACACACATGCATATATATTTATACACATGCATATATCATCACTGGCATTGCAGTCTCAGACGAGCATAGATTTCTTGTGCCCTGAAGTTATATTTTAGTACCTTGTGGCTAATATGCTGGACTATCAACAGCGTAGGGAGTGCTAATGTTGGTATCAGCCAGACAGCAAGGGAGTCTAGCGCTAGACCAAAGAGATTGTATTGGAGTCTGAGGCAGAGCACCACACCTACTATCAGCTCCTCCCTTTCACATCATAGTGAGTTCTATTTTTTAGGTACAAAAACTTTAGAGTGGGGAGAGTTTCTGTGGCACAGTGGCTAACATCCAGGATGGTGTGTTCCATTCTTTAGGTACAACTTTAGAGGGGGGGGAGTGCCTGTGGCACAGTGGCTAACATGCTGGACTGCAACATTGTAAGTAAAAGTAAAGTCGACGGGGCAGCCTAAAGTCAGTATCAGCCAGACAGCGAGGGAGTCTATCCCCTTTTCAATAGCGCTAGACCAAGGAGATTTTTTTTTTAGCATCTGAGGTGGAGCGCCACACCTACCATCAGCTCCTTACTTTACCGCACAGATCCCTGTGCTACTCATACGCTGAGTTGGCGAGGACCGGCATCGAACTAGGAACCTTGTGGTTTCTAGCCAAACGCTCTACCGACTGAGCTAACCTGGCCCCTTAACTCCAGTCACACTATTACATTCACTTTTGGACTAATACCCTTTTTACTGCTACTTTAAACCCATTATATTATTAAATGTAGCTTGTGGCGGACTGTAACATCCTAGTAACTGAATTTGAACTTCAGTTGCACTATTATGTTTACTTTTGGACTAACACCCTTTGGGAAAGGTATAAATCCACTCATCCCCCACCCCCAGCTACAAGTTGAATAGTACCACTGCTGTTATTTTACAAGGAAGGCTTTGGCATTAAATAACCCATAAAGATTGATATGCCATTAAAAGAAAGAAACCAAACCAAACTATTTACCCGTGGCTAGAAGGGGAACATGGATTCATGCCTTTTTCAAGGGCATAAGTGTAAAGTGAAACACATTGAAACAATCTCATCCTGAATCTGAACTTTGGCATTAAATAACCCATGAAGATTGATATGCCATTAAAAGAAAGAAACCAAACCAAACTATTTACCCATGGCTAGAAGGGGAACATGGATTCATGCCTTTTCAAGGGCATAAGTGTAAAGTGAAACACATTGAAACAATCTCATCCTGAATCTGAACTTTGGCATTAAATAACCCATGAAGATTGATATGCCATTAAACAACTTTAGATGAAAATTCATTATTTATTTTTGTTCCTATAAATTCATCTAATTCGATGCTCTGCCAGCAGGGCTTAGAATACACTGACTGCAGAGGGTTAAGAACTCTTCTACCCACCCTCTCAATAAAGAATGTCCTGGGTATAAAACTGAACTGCATCTTGTGGTGAGGTTCCAATATTCCTATCTAATACAAATAATTTGCACACAGTTATATGGTTTCAAGTATTCCTATCTAATACAAATAATTTGCACACAGTTATATGGTTTCAATTATTCCTATCTAATACAAATAATTTGCACACAGTTGTATGGTTTCAAATATTCCTATCCAATACTAATAATTTGCACATAGTTATATGGTTTCAAATTTCCTATCTAATACAAATAATTTGCACACAGTTGTATGTTTCAATATTCCTATCTAATACAAATAATTTGCACACAGTTGTATGGTTTCAAATATTCCTATCCAATACTAATAATTTGCACACAGTTGTATGGTTTCAAATATTCCTATCCAATACTAATAATTTGCACACAGTTATATGGTTTCAAATATTCCTATCCAATACTAATAATTGCACACAGTTATATGGTTTCAAATATTCCTATCTAATACAAATAATTTGCACACAGTTATATGGTTTCAAATATTCCTATCTAATACAAATAATTTGCACACAGTTATATGGTTTCAAGTATTCTATCTAATACAATAATTTGCACACAGTTATATGGTTTCAAGTATTCCTATCTAATACAAATAATTTGCACACATATATATGGTTTTAAGTATTCTATCTAATACGAATATTTGCACACAGTTATATGGTTTCAAGTATTCCTATCTAATACAAATAATTTGCACATAGTTATATGGTTTCAAGATTCCTATCTAATACAAATAATTTGCACATAGTTATATGGTTCCAATATTCCTATCCAATACAAATAATTTGCACACAGTTATATGGTTTCAAGTATTCCTATCTAATACGAATAATTTGCACACAGTTATATGGTTTCAAGTAATACTCAAGTATTCCTATCTAATACAAATAATTTGCACACAGTTATATGGTTCAAGTATTCCTATCTAATACAAATAATTTGCACATAGTTATATGGTTTCCAATATTCCTATCTAATACAATAATTTGCACACAGTTATATGGTTTCAATTATTCCTATCTAATACAAATAATTTGCACAACAGTTATATGGTTTCAATTATTCCTATCTAATACAAATAATTTGCACATAGTTATATGGTTTTAAGTATTCCTATCTAATACGAATAATTTGCACACAGTTATATGGTTTCAAGTATTCCTATCTAATACAAATAATTTGCACACAGTTATATGGTTTCAAGTATTCCTATCCAATACTAATAATTTGCACATAGTTATATGGTTTCAAATATTCCTATCTAATACAAATAATTTGCACACAGTTGTATGGTTTCAATATTCCTATCTAATACAAATAATTTGCACACAGTTGTATTGGTTTCAAATATTCCTATCCAATACTAATAATTTGCACACAGTTATATGGTTTCAAATATTCCTATCCAATACTAATAATTTGCACACAGTTATATGGTTTCAAATATTCCTATCCAATACTAAATAATTTGCACACAGTTATATGGTTTCAAATATTCCTATCTAATACAAATAATTTGCACACAGTTGTATTTGCACACAGTTATGGTTTCCAAATATTCCTATCCAATACTAATAATTTGCACACAGTTATATGGTATATTTGCACACAGTTATATGGTTTCAAGTATTCCTATCTAATACAAATAATTTGCACACAGTTATATGGTTTCAAGTATTCCTATCTAATACAAATAATTTTGCACACAGTTATATGGTTTCAAGTATTCCTATCTAATACAAATAATTTGCACATAGTTATATGGTTTCCAATATTCCTATCCAATACAAATAATTTGCACACAGTTATATGGTTTCAAGTATTCCTATCTAATACAAATAATTTGCACACAGTTATATGGTTTCAAGTATTCCTATCTAATACAAATAATTTGCACACAGTTATATGGTTTCAAGTATTCCTATCTAATACAAATAATTTGCACATAGTTATATGGTTTCAATATTCCTATCTAATACAAATAATTTGCACACAGTTATATGGTTTCAAGTATTCCTATCTAATACAATAATTTACACAGTTATATGGTTTCAAGTATTCCTATCTAATACAAATAATTTGCACACAGTTATATGGTTTCAAGTATTCCTATCTAATACAAATAATTTGCACACAGTTATATGTTTCAAGTATTCCTTCTAATACAAATATTTGCACACAGTTATATGGTTCAAATATTCCTATCTAATACAAATAATTTGCACACAGTTATATGGTTTCAAGTATTCCTTATCTAATACAAATAATTTGCACACAGTTATATAGGTTTCAATATTCCTATCTAATACAATAATTTGCACATAGTTATATGGTTTCCAATATTCCTATCTAATACAAATAATTTGCACAAGTTATATCTAATACAAATAATTTGCACACAGTTATATGGTTTCAAATATTCCTATCTAAATAATTTGCACATAGTTATATGGTTTCAAATATTCTATCCAATACTAATAATTTGCATAGAATTATATGGTTTCAAGTATATCTAATACAAATAATTTGCACACAGTTATATGGTTTCAAATATTCCTATCTAATACTAATAATTTGCATAGAATTATATGGTTTCAAGTATTCCTATCTAATACAAATAATTTGCACACAGTTATATGGTTTCAAATATTCCTATCTAATACAAATAATTTGCACATAGTTATATGGTTTCAAATATTCCTATCCAATACTAATAATTTGCATAGAATTATATGGTTTTAAGTATTCCTATCTAATACGAAAAATTTGCACACAGTTATATAGCTTCAAATATTCCTAAATAATACAAATAATTTGCACAGAATCATATGGTTTCAAATATTCCAATCTAATACACATAATTTCCACACAGTTAAAAGATTTCAAGTATTCCTATCTAATACAAATGATTTGCATACAATTATTCAAGTATTTTAACAAATCATATCATTTGTAAACAATTATTGCTTTAAGGTTTTACTTTGGTTATTTGTTCTCATTTTTCTCATGTTTTCTTTCTTTCTTTCTTTCTTGTTCTCATTTTTTCTTATTGTTTTCTTTCTTTTTTGTTTTCTTTCTTTTTTCCTTTCTTCAATTCAATTTCTCTTTCTTTCTTTCTTTCTTTTCAATTTGCATTTCCTAGCTTATTATCTTTCTTTCCTTTCTCTTTCTTACTTTCTTTCTTTTCTTTTTCTTTCTTTCTATCTTGGGTCCCTTTTGTTCTTTTTTCCCCTTTTCTTCTTTTTTCTTCTTTTATATTTTTCTTTCTTTTGTTCGTTCGTTCTTTTTTTCTAATGCTTGATTATAATCATAATTATATTTTCAACGTAAAATTGCATTAAAAAAAATGCATTTCTTTATTTGTCTATAATCATTTATTTGCACAGTTATATGATATCATGTAACTAATGATAATTCTTAGTAAACAATTATAGCTTATTTGTATTTACATTTTTCTGTAGTTGTTTCTTTGTTTCTTTTTGCACACCATTGTATGATATAAAATATTCCTATTTAATAATTATGTACTTTCAAGTAATTATTTCAACAGTCATTAATTTACTCACAGTTATATGGTTTCAAGCAACTAATAATAATAATAATTCTTAGTAAACAATTAGAGCTTCAAGTAACTATTCTTAATACAAATAATTTGAACACAGTTATATGGTTTCAAGTAACTAATAATAATCCTTAGTAAACATTAGAGCTTCAAGTAACTATTCTTAATACAAATAATTTGAACACAGTTATATGGTTTCAAGTAACTAATAATAATCCTTAGTAAACAATTATAGCTTCAAGTAACTATTCTTAATACAAATAATTTGAACACAGTTATATGGTTTCAAGTAACTAATAATAATCCTTAGTAAAACAATTAGAGCTTCAAGTAACTATTCTTAATACAAATAATTTGAACACAGTTATATGGTTTCAAGTAACTAATAACAATCCTTAGTAAACAATTATAGCTTTAAGTAACTATTCTTAATACAACTAATTTTTACACAAATACACAGGACCCCCCCCTTTTTTTTGGTAGTATTGGTTGTGAGACTTCTTACTCCTCTGTGAGGGATGCAGTTGACATATTCCAGGCCTGCCTGACAGAGCAGGAAATAATTGAGAATTCAATTTTGAATTCTAATTTAACCAATGTTTAAAGGCGCCTTCATAGCACATCCCCCTCACAGGATGTTCTTGGAAGACAGAAGAAAATGAAGAATAAACATCACAAAGAATTCTCATAGAAAACAAATGGCACTGACATCTGTTTGGATAATGTCATAATCATTAAAGGACCAAATTCAATTGGCCCATGAGTTAATATAATTCTTAGTTGCATTTGCATGCAAGTGAGCATGTGTCGTGGTCAACGTCATCTTGTCACTTGAGCTGTGGATATTAAAGGGACCAACGAGAAGTAACTCGCAACCTGGTATTTATTAACCTTTTCCAAAGTCGTTAAACCAAAACTAATGAACCTTGCACACAATCGTCTTCTCAGTCTCACTTTCTGCCATAGCGCACGTGTAGAGTGAGATAATTTCTTTCCATCTGGTCATTGCCTTCGGAGCGGGGTCACGAGGGTAGCACATTGTTGGAAACTTTATTAGGAAATTAATTTCAAGAAATAAGTAAAAGGCCGTGATGAGATTTACAAGATTTCTAAACCCATGGAATCTAAATTATCCAGTGCTGTCTTAAGGTTGTGTAATATAATAAGCTGGGAAAAGCCAAAAATTTAAGTTAAATATAGAAAATAGTGGAAAGTTTCTAAGATATTTGGGATGACGAAAAAAAGGCCATCTATACATATATAAAGGGCAGTTTGAGTGTATGTATGTCCGAAGGTAATCTATACATATATAAAGGGCAGTTTGAGTGTATGTATACACCTGCACAAGCCGAATCCTTGCTACACAGCCTAGAAAAAGCAGCACAAAATGTCGGCCTATACGTAAACTCTGATAAAACTGAGTTAATATCTTTCAAAAACAAAAGCGACATCTCCACCATCGGTGGCAAACTCCTAAACTCGGTAGAACAATTTAGATACTTAGGCAGTAACATCTCTTCCACAGAAAACAACGTTAATGCACATATAGGAAAGGCATGTGCTGCTATAAATAAATTATTGGTCATATGGAAATCCAATCTTACAGACAAGTTAAAGAGACAGTTCTTCTAGGCTGTTGTCGTATCAGTGCTACTGTATGGCTGAACCACCTGGACCCTAACTAAGCAACTAGAGAATAAACTAGATGGGAGCTGCACAAGAATGCTACGGGTGATCCTGAACAAGATGTGGAAACAGCACCCTATGAGAAAACAGCTGTACGGTCACCTGCCACATATCACCCAAACCATCCAAGTAAGATGGACAAGACACGCGGGACACTGCTGGAGAAGCAAGGACGAACTCATAAGCGATGTCCTCCTGTGGAAGCCAGCACATGGACATGCTAGTGTGGGCTGACCAGCAAAGACGTACATTGATCAGCTCTGTGCGGATACAGGATGCTGCATAGAGGACCTCCTGAGAATGATGAGCGATAGGGACGGATGGAGAGAGATTGTCATGGATATCCGCGCTGACAGCGCGACATGATGATGATGATGATGTCCGGTGGAAACTATGAAAATAAAACAATTAACAACAAAGTAAATATATATATACATTCACTATCACCAGATCTTGGTTTTTGAGCAAAAATAATGAAGGTTTGATTTATATTAGTAAAGATAATTAAAAAATAAAATTTAAATGATAACAGCAGATAATTTTTTTTTTTTTGCATTTAATATTTTGAATAGTAGATATTAATTTTTCTTTTCAGAGTGGCTGGATCAACGCAAGGTCTTTTTTACGTATGGATTTTAATAGGGGCATCCCACAAGGATCCAACTCGTGATTCAGTAATAATGGATCTGCAAGACTAACTTTTTTTCTACCTCCCCACTACTCAGGTAATGCCGGGTAGCCGCTTCTAGTGAACAATAAAGTTTTATCCTCAATGGCATTCAGGACTAATACGCTAAGTGAGCAGTAAAAAAAGGAAAAACTAAAAACATTTATGTACATTGTATATATATAGAAAAATATATGTAAATTATTGATTACTAGAAGTGGCTACCCGGCATTACCTATGTAGAGGAGGGGGGGATAAAAAGGTAGTCTCGCAGATCCATTATTGTTGAATCATGGGTTTGGATCCTCGCAATCACTATGTGATCCTGCCTTGATCCAGCCACTCTGAAAAGAAAAATTAATGTCTCCTATTTAAAATACTAAATGCTAAAAAAAAAATCCATGTTGTTATCATTTTAATTTTATTTTTTAAAATTATCTTCACGAATATAAATCAAATCTTCATTATTTTTGCTCAAAAACCAAGATTTGGTGATATTTAATGTGTATATATATTTACTTTATTGTTAATTGTTTTATTTTTGAAGTTTCCTCCAGACATACAGATACACACAACTGCCCTTTATATATGTATAGATTACCAAAAACACATAAATATATAAAAAGACAATGTCTGTTCTACTCAACCTCCTGTTATTTGTTTTCTGTTTATAATTAATCTCAGCATTAACCTTTGTAAAGTTTTTAAATGCCATCCTTGGCCAGTTGAAAAGGGTTTAAAGAAAGTCCTATGTTATGGAATCCTTTGGGAAGCATATGTCCTATCCTGCATATTGGTAAAGGTCCTGTGATTTAATCCTATGTCCGTCGTCAAAGAATATCTGCGTAATTATGACCAGTAGGGTCGGGGTTAAGTATTGCATCAACATCAGAGTACTGCTAGTGATTGGCCAAGAGTTAGATCACATGATTCCAGCCTAGTCTATAAGTAAGAGCGGGGATCTATCACCCACCTTATATGAGACAAAAATCTCAACAACCTTTTATCACAGTTAACCAGAAGACTCCTCTGCTACAATATTAAGTTACAATTTTCTTACAGAATCTCATTATACTAATCTGCTACACACTCTTCCCTCATAATAAATTCAACTATTCTCCTCTACACTTAGTTATGAATGAATAATAGCACATACTCACTGACTGGGACCTTTGTGTTGTGGTCTCTTGCCTAAAAGGAGCTCACCATAAAAAGCTGTTTTGGTAGTCTAGAGTCATCAAGCTGAACAAGATGCATACATACATACATATTATATATACATATATACATACATACCAAGAGGTTGTTAGATGCATACAATTAATTCTTTGGCATTAAATAAGCCACAAAGGTTGATATACCGTTTAAAAAAGAACCTATAGCCCACAAATCAACATTTGAAGAATCAAATTTCATCATTAACTCTTTAACTACTTTAAACTGCTCACAGTGGCTCTCCCTCCACTCCGATCCTACTAAAGGCCGCTGAGACTAGTACTTAAACATTTTTCAATAGGAACCAGTTGAATGGAAAATACCAAGAAAATTTGGTACAGCTGTGGGGGAACATTTGGTAGGCAAAGAATCAAATAGCCCTTAAGGTGTTGATATACCATTAAACAAATACAAGTACAAGTGCAATATATTTCTCTGCCTTTTCATTCATATTCACTCGCTGAAACATTTTGTTGGGGGTGGAGGGCATACAAGCCAAATCTGAAGCCAGTTGGGAGGAACTAGATAACAAAAAAATAAGAAAGAAAAAAAGAAAGAAAGTAGAATTAAAGACGTAGGGACAAACCAGTTGTACTTCCCTTAATAATTGACCTTGTGTCACTTCCTGCTCATGGTGGAGGCATTGGGTAAATATATCTATATATTAATACTCTTATCCCTTAAGCATCCGAACAACCCAACCCTGAAGAGTTCTTTCTTCGATGACCATTTGTTGGAATATTTCGATATAAGGTGTGCTCTTAAGGTCTGGCCTAAGTCACGTGGTCTATTACTTCGCCAATCACCAACCATACTGCGTGGTTGATACATTACTTAAACACTGATACTTGCCACAGTTCACTTGCAATCATTGAGGCGGAACTTATGACCATTGATGAAGGAACTGAGGACTCTTTACCAGAAGGATTCATTATCGGAGGACTCTTTACCAAGGATCCAATTCCACTGGACAAGCGCTTCTGCTTGAAGGCCAAATAATGACCCATAAAAACTTAACACCATTGTCATTGTGACCTCTGCTGCTGCTGCTGGTGTTTACATTGTCCTTATTTTTCACTGAACAAATTTTATGCTTCCTGCCAGAAAATGAAATACAAATAATCCCCAAGGTATAGTAGATAATGTACTGGACTACAGCATTGTAATAAGCAAGTCTGAACTTTCATTGGCATTTCAGTCTTGGAAGACTATGATAAAGTTTTTATGTGCCCCTGAAGTTACAGCACCTCCTGTGACTGTGAAGTCCGATGTTTGAAAAACCACAGATTTTGCATTTGAAGGCTGTCCCTGAAGATGTTGATGTTCCGATGCTTTGTTGCCGCTGCTTTCTTCTGAACCTCTTAGCTTCATGGTGTTGTGTCAGGGGGACTCTGACATGAACAGTCCTCTACAGAAATTCTATCGCCACCGAGGACGGTCCTGAGCCAAATTTTCCCAGCTGGACTAGTGTACTGGACTACAGCATTGTAATAAGCAAGTCTGAACAGTCATGCTATTATATTTATTTTTGATGAATATCCTTGGGAAACATATGAACCCTCTTCATCCCCCTAACTATAGGTTAAATAGTACCACTACTGTCCTTGTACAAAAATAGCTTTGGCATTAAATAACCCATGAACGTTTATATGCCATTAAAGAAAGAAACCAAACTAAGAATTATTATTATTATTAGTTAGTTGAAACCATATAATTACTTGCAAATTATTGGCATTAGATAGGAATACTTCAAACAATATAACTGTGCAAATAGTTATTAAATAGGAATAGTTGCTTTAAACTATATAATTGTGCATAAATTATTAATATTAAAACGGAATACTTGAAAGCATACAAATGTGTTAAAATCATTTATATTAAGAATAGTTACTTGTTTTGCTAAGGTTTCTTAGTTACTGGGAACCATATGATTACTTGAAAATTATTGGTTTTAGATAGGAATACTTTAAACCATATGATTACTTGCAAATTATTAGTATTATAGAACCCAGGGAACAAACCTGAAACTATATAACTGTGAAAGCAAATGATTTTATGCCCCCCCCCAAAAAAAAGCCTGACCTTGGCATGAAATAACTAAACAGAGGTTCACATGCTGTAAAACCAATCCAATCCAACCATATCAACCAATAATAATTGAAGGGGTGTTGGACTTATCTGTGGATATAGTTATTTACTAAGCTTAGCTTAGATATGGCACAAGGCCAGAAGTATGGGGCTCCCAATGAGAATCGAACTCACTAACAATGGTTTGCGAAGCGAGCTTGCTAACCATTACACCACGCGAGGTGCCCCTTATCTGTGGATATAGTTATTTACTAAGCTTAGCTTAGATATGGCACAAGGCCAGAAGTAAGAGGCGCCCAGTGAGAATCGAACTCACAAACAATGATTTGCTAATCTAGTTTGCTAACCATTACACCACGCGAGGTGCCCCTTATCTGTGGATATAAGCTGTATAAATAGTTGCCACTTATATTTATGGACTTCACCAACATCAGGAGCAGATATTGACCAATCAAAAATGAGCGAATGCATTTCAGGCCATTGGTAAATTGTCCTGAAGTTAGTTGCTAACTGGACTTAATACCAGAAGTACTATGACTGGATTCTCTGCTACAAGTACACTCTTGTTATACCTAGGATTTTAAGGACTATGACTGGATTCTCTGCTATAAATACACTCTTGTTATACCTAGGATTTTAAGGATTACAACTGGATTTTCTGCTACAAGTACACTCTAGTTATACCTAGGATTTTAAGGACTATGACTGGATTATCTGCTATAAATACACTCTTGTTATACCTAGGATTTTAAGGATTACAACTGGATTTTCTGCTACAAGTACACTCTAGTTATACCTAGGATTTTAAGGACTATGACTGGATTCTCTGCTATAAATACTCTTGTTATACCTAGGATTTTAAGGATTACAACTGGATTTTCTGCTACAAGACTCTAGTTATACCTAGGATTTTAAGGACTATGACTGGATTATCTGCTATAAATACACTCTTGTTATACCTAGGATTTTAAGGATTACAACTGGATTTTCTGCTACAAGTACACTCTAGTTATACCTAGGATTTTAAGGACTATGACTGGATTCTCTGCTATAAATACACTCTTGTTATACCTAGGATTTTAAGGATTACAACTGGATTTTCTGCTACAAGTACACTCTAGTTATACCTAGGATTTTAAGGACTATGACTGGATTATCTGCTATAAATACACTCTTGTTATACCTAGGATTTTAAGGATTACAACTGGATTTTCTGCTACAAGTACACTCTAGTTATACCTAGGATTTTAAG